>QRFJ01000885.1:195625-531518 GCA_006176705.1 Cocos nucifera | reverse complement strand
CATAGGCAGAACTGAGCCTTTAGAACTTTTAATAGAAAGCTCATTCGGTGACCAACATGTTCATTAATTCGGCCAAGAAATTTAAAAGTTTATGCATGTGTGTAATTCATGATGAATTACCCATATGCATCAGTCAAGGATTGCAGAATAACATCGTTCTACCGGATCCAAGTCTAACTTCACCGTACTTCCTCAAGCTTTCCAAGTCCTTGATCATTATCAGACTGTGATCTTGGACTGACTGTCCATCACGCATCTTAGCCTTAAAAAGTCATTTCGTGATTTGATACTTGGCTGTACGACTTTGTTCACCAAACATCTCTTATAGGTGAGCCAACATTTGGTGAGCAGTCTCGATATCTTCATGTTGGCGCTGGAGCTCATCAGACATCAAGCCCAACATGTAATATCTGACCTTATTATCTTCGTCTATCCATTTTTCTAGAGATGCTCTCTGTTCAGTGGACGGACGGGCTGGTAAAATGGGAGAATTCTGATCTAATACATGGGTTAACTTCTCGAAATCCAAAACTATTTTATAATTCCTGAGCCAATCTTTATAATTGGGTCCGATCAATCTATGTGTGTCCAGGATACGTGCCAATGGGTTGGAGGCAGACATTTTCCTATAGAGAGTCAAAGATTCTAGTTAGATACTATAATTATGACTTGATCAATTTATTTAGAGATTTTATTTTTAAATAAATTAGCTCCCACTATTTTTCTCGAATTCCTACACTCCCTCTGTAGAGATGCAAAAATCTTCACGATTAATGATTTTCTAGTGGGTGGTGCAGTCTCACCAACTGACTCATCACCTCATCTAAAGTTATTGGTGATGGGTTAGCCAATGAGTGAACAATCTTGTTCAATGATTCCCTAAATCATGGTGCACCAAAACTTGGTCTCTAATTCATGAAATCTCATCGTATCCAGAATATTGAATCCTCCTTAAGTTAAGTCAGACCCACCATTTGCACAGACTGGATTTATAATTGAGTCTCTCACTGTATCCAAAATATTAAGCCCAACTCATCCTCCAGCCCATAGCATCCAATGCCTAATAGACATGGTTGCATCTTTTCAGTGCAACTGAGCCACTGTATCCAGCTAAGAACAATCAATCTCGAGAAGAGTCCGCACATCTACAATGGTGGAAGATCTCAGACTTAATCTTTTCTTAGAAAGAATTGATTCAGGTCTCATTAAACTAAACTTATCATAGTCATAACAATTATGACTAACCTAGTAGCATGGGCTAGCTTGGATTATTGACCACCTCAGATTAGAACTATGTCAACAGATATGGCCAGGTAAGTGAGATCGGAGGAAGGGATATGCCATTAACTCGTACAAGAACGCATTCAAGTCGAGTAGCTCTCAATTAAAAACCAGTCGGTCGTATGTGCCAAACTTATCTTAGACACCAAATTATTGAGTCAGAACCAATTGGGTTAGTTTACAATCCAGACTCTAACCTCTGAGCCTAATTAGGTCATGCTTGATCGTGACTCGATCTTGACTCAGACTTAATCCTATTAGGCTGGTCGATTTAAGCAATGTTGATCCCATCTAACCAACTCTTGATTCGGTTTGATCAACCACTTAGACCTAATTGAGCTACCCAAGTCCGAACTCAGTATTATGAATATGTCTTAGATCCAAAATTCTTAATTTTTAGACCTAAGTAATATAACCCATATCTTAATTTTTAATTAAAAGTAGGTTCATAAACAAAATATGCAATAATAAATTCTAGGATTTCAGAATCTAGGGTTTTACAGAAAGTAAGTTTTGAATTTCTGATTAAGAACAAACGTGCAGCACCCCTACACGTCATAAGAATACCCTATTAGATGGGAGGAGAGGGCCTTTAAACCCTTTTTCGTTCTTATGACCGGACGGCTAAGAGGAATGCCTTAATCAGGAACATGCAATACTACAAAATAGTTTTAGATCTATATCATATATCTCATATACAAATTAGATCTAATCATGGCATATTTTGCATACATCTCATATATTGAATCATGCATATTTTTAGATCTAAATTATCTCATAATAATCTAAAAAATTAGATTTAAATTGATCTCATCAAAATAAACTCTAATCTAGACAACTATGTAGAACTATTCTACAACTAGTCTAGACATGCATCAATCATATCTCATATGATGTTAAAATTAAATAATTTTATTTGCTATTTTAGATGTTATTATAATAATTATAATATTAAAAAATAGTAAATAAATAGATCTAAAATATGATTTAATCAAATTAAATTGAAAACATGCAAGACTATTCTATAGAACTATTCTATTTTAGAATTAGTCATGCATATTTTCTAATCTTATATTCAAATCATTTAATTTTAATTTTTTTAATTTTAGATCTGATCACATCTCATGTGACATTTAAAATCACTTATTTTTTTTATTAGAATAAATTTAAAATCAGATCTAAATACTTTAGAACCTTGGCTCTGATACCAATTGAAGAAAAATTCTGATTTTTCGGATCAGGTTCGTTCAGATCTGATTGGATCAAGAGATATATTTTATAATTTTTTTTCTTTAATTCAGATCAGATCTATATTTTAGATCTAATTCTTATTATTAAAATAAATTTAGATAAATTAAATTAAATTTAATTTATCTTGATGTAGGATAATCCTATTACCCATTGATGATCCTGTAAGCAGCGAAAGGTTCTGGATCTAGCCACGCAAGTGTCTGGCCTCTATCAATATTCACTCAGGCTAAATCTGGAGATCCTCTTCTTCTCTATCACATCTTCAAAAATTAGATCTAGATCTAATTTGGAGGATCTTCAAAATACCTTTCGAAGATCAGCAGTTGTCCTTTGCAGTAGCGTAGCCTTCTAGCTTTCTGTCATCTTTCTCTCATCTGGATTACACCAACCAAGATCCCAAACTACTTTGGACGTGGAGAGGAGATGAAGAAGATGGGCTTGGCATGGAGGAGGAGGAGAGAACCAGCCTTAGGATGTGGGAATTTTTAATTACTCTTTGGGTTCTTATTTATAGACTATGCGTGATCCAACTCCTCTTCTTCCCAACCAATCACAATCCTTTGTGAAATCAGATCTAAATCTGATTGGTGAGAATAGAGTCCCTTGGATTCCTCCTTAGATGGCGCCTAAGACCAGTCAAACTTGGATCTTAGGAGGAGTCTAATTGAAATTCAAAAAGGAGATGGAGTCCCTATCCAATAGGGACTCTTGGGCACCTTCAGCTTGGGCACACGCCAAGGGTGGCATGCACCCTCCTCCTTACCAGATTCTGGTAGGAGGACAAGCCCCAACCAGCCCTCCAATAGGTGCATGACACGTGGATAGAAGTCAAAGTGTCAATGGTCAATATTTGACCAATCAAAGATCAACTTTTGACCAAAGTTAAAGGACGAAAAATGGTAGATGACCAAAAATGGTAGGTATTATCTTACAAAATAAGACAACCCTTTTCTGACCTGAACAAGCTTCAGTCAGACCAAGTGAAGGCCTCTGATCGAGCACAAACTTCTTTGGCTCAGTCAGGACAACTATTTATGATAGTAAAAGAAGAACATTAGGTTCAATCGAGTGTTAGTACGATTTTTTTGAACCTAATTGAATCTCATTCAAATCAATTGAACTGAATCAGTTTAATTGATGATCACCAAATTCAAACCCTTGTTTGTGTTACCCAGTTAGGTTCAGTTCTATATGATAATGGGATATGTCATGATCTCTATCATCGACATCATCGAAACTTCTTTCGATGGATCAGAACTCTTCTGATTCAAACAGCTAGAATGATCGATCATCTAAATCATTCTAATTGCTCCCAAAATCCACCAGTGATACCTAGCAGTATATGGTGACAACTCATCAAAGCTGAATGTGAATCTCTTGGTGCAGCTATCTGTGTGATTAAGTTCTTCTATCTTGAGCCTCGATCAAATTAGGTTTAAGGTGAACTCGTCAAACCCTAGTTTCTATCATATGATGTAATCATTCAATTCGAGTCCGATGTGAAAACCTAAATAGAAACTCTTTCTATTATTTCACTCTGCCATGGCCATGAGCTTCTAGACTTAATTTTCATGATCATCATAGGACTGCTCCTCTACCACCGAGGTAGATAGATTTCATCTTGATGCAATCCAGTTCCTAATAATATAGATCTAGGATAACCATGTCAGGATTGATTAATCAACTTGATTGCTAACTAACATCAAACCTAATTAAACCTAATTCTTCTCTTTCTTCTTATTTCTAGGACTCCTTAGGACCTCTTCTTTAGAACTTTTCTTTCTTTCTTCTTCTTTCTTTTTTAAAAATAAAATAAAATAAAAATTAAATTAAACTAACTAATAAATATTAAAAATAATAATTAAATTAAATTAAATTAATAAATAAAATAATTTAAAAATTAATTTTTAATATAATAAAATAATAAAAAAATATAAAAAAATTCTAAAAAACTTTTTGAACCATACGTTAGGGTTGCATTAGTGCATGCACGGTAGAAAATTGCTTTACCTAATCTATTTGAATTCAACCATAAAATTAAAAAGCTAAATTATATTAAATTCGATAACCAAATGGCTGAAAATTTTAGAGAACCACCTAAGCATATGAAGAAATACTTTATTCCTTCTACCTATAGCCCATCGACTTGTATTTGGTTACTTGATATCCATGCTATCCATTATGAGATCAAGTCGACCACAATTCAGATGCTCCCATCTTTTTATGGGAACACCAATGAAGATCCTTACAAACATCTGGATGAATTCTTAGAAATTTGCTCTACAGTAAGAATTCAAAATTTAACTAAGGATGCCCTTAGACTAATTTTATTTTTCTTATCATTAAAAGATAAAGCCAAGTACTGACTTGGCACAATAGGAAGATCAATTAAAACTTGGGCTGACTTGGAAAATAAATTTCTTAAAAAATTTTATCCCATAGGCCGAACCAATACTATGAGGCGAGCTATCACTGGATTTGCTCAGCTTCCAAGGGAACAGATTCACGAGTCATAGGAGAGACTTAAGAAACTTCTTAGAAAATGCCCACACCATGGTCTGTCTAAGTGGCAAATAATTCAAGCTTTCTATGAGGGTTTAGGAGACCAATACAGACAGATGGTAGATGCATCCTATGGAGGTGCATTCATAAACAAAAGTGAGGATGAAGCATATGCCTTATTTGAAACTCTGAGTGAAAACTCGATCAACCATGCTTTGTTATCTTTCTACCAAAAGCAGGCAGGAATTTATGATCCAGACTCTAGTTCTAAGTCTGACTTGAACCAATTAGCTTAGAAATTAGATAAAATTGATCTTTTTGTCCAAAAATTAGATCAAGTCCTAACCCTAGGACAACAATCTCCTACACAATTTACATCATCTTCTAATTATCAGAAGATTTATTCAATCTATGCTAGTCCAACCCATTATGTGAGTGAATGTCCTATGATTGCACAGTTTCCACCTTTTATCCAAGAACAAGTCCAAGCTGCTAAAGGCTACTCCAAGCCAGTTAATGATCCATTTTTAAATTCATAAAACTCTAGCTGGAGAAATCATCCTAATTTTTCTTGAAAATCATAATAGACTCAGGCTCAGACCCAAACTCTATCAGTGCAAAATTATCAGAATAGACCTCAATATCAGAACTATGCTTATAACAGAGGTCAGCCTAGTAAACCTTTTCAGCCACCACATCATAATCAACCCTCATACCCACCTCCTCAACAGACCAATCTAGCTGATGATAGATTTAACCAACTTCAATAATTGATTCTGATTCAACAGCAATCTATCACCAGGCTAGAAGCTCAAATTGAACAACTAACTAAATCTAACATGCGGAGAGAACTAGATCAACTATCGAGCCTACCAATTTCAAACAATCCACCTAATGTCCACCAACTACCTGGATCAAATTATCAATTTAATATCTCACTTAAGAATCTCCAATTTGAGAATGCCAAAGTAATTTCTAAACTTAAAAGTTATAAAATTTTTATGGACCCATACCAAGATCAGGAGAAAGAGGCTAGTACTGATGCTAGCTAAAATGAAAATTTAAAAAAATAGGTTAGTACTGAGACTAACTACATAGAAGAATCCAAACCAGAAACTAGTACTGATGTTGGTTTTAGCTTAAATGAGATAGACATAGGGAAAAAGAGAATAGATGATTTACCCGAGACTTATAAACCTAATGTCCTATTTTCTTCAATCCTAGAAGTCGATTCTTCTTACAAAAATTAAGAGGCATGTAATGAAGTATCAATGGAGTTGTTTAAGCAAGATTATATGAATTTATCTTTAGAATTAAACTATCTTTAGACACCCTTCCAGCACCTATTGAATCAAACTTAACTCCTAAAACTCCATTCATGAGCATTTTAGAAGAACAAATAGGAGAAATTCTTAATAAACATGGGTCTGAGAATGGGATCATAAATTATATCCCTAAAATTAACAATGAATATATCAATAATGGGATTATAAATCAACTTTCTGAGATTGGCAATCCAAAATTATTGAAATTTATCAATCCAATATTTGACACAGGATATTAAGTTGCATTGTGTCTGGCTGAAGACGGTAAACTTAGCACTTATTGGAAGGCAACCTAATATTTAATTTTTTTTAATTTAATTTATCTTTTTAGTTGATTTTTTAGGATAATTTGAATAAGTTAGAGGGAGAGCTCAAATTTTTAAAGGCATGTGCTGGACCAAAAATATAGTTAGGTGTATTCTTTCATATTCTTTATTACACCCTTTATTTTTTTTCTCTATTAAGGATAATATTGATTAAGTTAGAAGGAAGAAAAATAAAAATTTTAAAATTTTAAGTTCTTAAAAAAGTTAGCATTTAGTATTTAAACAGCTGATTATGCTTAAGAATCGAATTAAACTAAATATTTTTAAAAAAAATTAATACACAGATTAAAGAATTTATGAGATATTAAGGAATCAAGTATTAAAAAAATTTAATAAAAAATTAAGTTCAGAATATAAAAAAAATTTCTTGGAGTATTTCTAATTTTTTCTACTAGCATCAAAGAAAAGTCTACTTTTTATAGACTTATGTAGAATAACTATACGTTTCTTCATATAAAAAAATTAAATAAAATAGTTTTCATAAAAAAAATTAAATAAAATAATTTTTAAGTACTTCTCACTGAGTAACCGAGCTTTTTTGCCTAAGCAAGCATTGAGTTTTACGTCAAAAGATGGAAAAGATAAAGTAACTCATTGTAAAGCTAGTCTTAACTTATAGTCTGTTTGATTCGAGCTAGTAAGTTTGAGGGGTATTCTATACCTAGTGCCCTAAAGTCAACTGATTTGGGAGTCATTGGCCTAAGACTCGCTACATAGATCAAATAGAAAGATTAATGAATTAAGACACTCAATAGTGGTATAATATTTAAAAAAAAAAAGATTTCCCATCGAGTAACCAGATCTCATTGTCTAAGTAAGCAATGATATTTATATCAAAAAATGAGTAATATAAAAATAAAAATGAGATAATTTAGAAAAAGTTTTAAAAAATTTAATATTCTTTACTTAATTTTTTTATTGATAAGTATTAATATCCCAATGATATATCTCACTTAAGTTCTACTGAATATCAATGGCCATTTTAAAAATTGCTTCGATAAAATTCAAAACTCTAAAGTTAAAAGATATTTAAAACTAAATTCTTTCTTTACTTGAGGATGAGCAAAGTTTAAGTTGGAGGGTGTGATAAGTATCATAAATTTATCAATAAAAGTATTAATTTATTAATTAATTTATATTAATTTTTAAGAATTAATGATCAATTTATATATAATTTTTAAGAAATTCATATTTTTATTAATTAAAAAATTAATTAAAAATAATAAAAAATAAAAAATAAAATTTTATTATCAATGGAAATAGTTTATTTTTTTTATCATAACAAAATAAGTTTGAAGCAAAATAGAGCTAAAACGAAGAAGATATGAATTTCTAAAGAAATAAAAAAAAATTAAATAAAAAAAGAAAAACAGTCCAGCCGGCTCCGCAAGCCAAGCCACCAAGTGAAGCCAAGCCGTCAAAGTTGATTCAGCCATAGAAGCGATCAGTCAGTCCACAATCCAGGCATAGACCGCCAGCTCAGTAGAAATCGATAAATCACAGAGCGACACGTGGCAGACCTAAACCCTTAAAGGGTCCACAAAAATTTATCGCAGCTTACATGGCAATCTAGTCTTTTTCACTCGATGATAAGAGTACTAATTGGCTGCAGTGTATGGTGCGGTCGGTCCATGCGGTCCATGAGAACAGTAATTATGCCATCGAACCGGTGCGGTAGCTTACGGTCAAGATCGAATGGCTGTGGTTATTTTTGAATTTGATTCAGCTTCAGACTTCACGTGGATTGCCATCCAATGATAGCGCTCGATTCAAGAGATGATCCGATGGTCTAGAATACTCTCGACGGTGATCAAGACTCCCGACGCACGATCAGCGGTCAGATTTTCTCCATCAATGCATGATCGAACGGTCAGAATTTAATCCAATCTGATCTGGACTGATATGCATCTGATTTTGATGATTTTTGGATCGTTGGATTTCTATTAAATGGCTAGATTTTATCAGACTTATCAGATTCATATCAGAGCTATTTAAATTCAAATTTTACTCAAATTTTTTTATATTTTGATGATTAAAAAGGCTCTTAGTCCCATATTACCTCCAGAAAAAATCTCCAGCCCTCCTAGCTCTATAAAAAGGACCCCAGGCCTCTAGAATCAATATCTTCAATCAAAGTGAAGCTTTGGTATAGAAGGAAGCCAGGCTATGGATTAATGGCTGCTTTGAGACAATTGATGCCCAAAGAAAAAATTGAGCTTCTACACCATCTTTCCATCCATGCCGATCCAAGATCAGAGATCAGACTATTTTATATTTTTAAAAAAATTTTATATATTTAAATTTTAAAATTTTAATTAATGTAATATTTATTTTTATGCTCTTTAAATTCATGCTTTTTATTTTTATTATAATTTAATTTCTATATTTTAATTATTGCTCTTTATTTTATTGCAAGTAGATGCTAAGATCTAACTAGTAGATCTTTGTACCAAGTTTAAATTTTTGCATTCTTTAATTTTTGCTTTTCGACTTCACTTTTAATTTCAAAATTTTTTCTTTCTTTTTTTTCAAAAATTAAAGATTTTAAATCTAAAAATACTACCTTTTCTATGGATTCGACCCGACTCACTGCTATCTATATATTTTTAATTATTTTAAAAAATTAAATTAAACTGATAAATATAGTATCTTAATGACAATATCGTATTCTTATTAGTGGACTTCGACATATATCAATTTCAGAGGAGTTCGGACTCCTAAAGAGAATACGTCTGAAGGAGATTATCTAAGAGTAATTCGCTGTAGAAATTCGACTGAGAAAGAAATCCAGAAAAAAGTTTGGCTCTTGAAAGAGTTTGACCGAAGGAGGAGTACGATCGAAGAAGAAGTTCAACTTCTATAGGTGTCCGTCTAAAGAAGAAGCTCGGAAGAAGTTTGACTTTCATAGGCATCCAACTGAAGGAGTGCGAATGAAGTTCAGCTCTCGTAGAAGTCCGACTGAAGGAGTGCAGAGGAAGTTCGACTCTCGTAGGAGTTCGATTGGAGCTCGACCGCTGAGAAGTTTGGCTGGTTGAAGGGATTCGACTAAGGCTCGGCCACTGAGGAGTTCGGTTGGGACTCAGCTGCTGAGGAGTTCCATCGGCTAAAGGAGTTCGATTAAGGCTCGTCCGTTGAAGCTCTTTCGTAACTATCGATTGCATTAGGCTGAGCATCAGATTGGACTTCGGTAGGAGCGAAATTGATCTCCAATAATACTCTCCCCAACTCTCGAGTTCAAAATTCAAAGAAAGGGAGTACAGAAAAGGTGACTATCAAAGTCCTCTTTAGGGCTCTGCGTCAGTTCAGATTGAAGCTCGAAGGAGATCTTATCTCCAGCCAAAGTTGAAGTTGAAGTTGAGGCTCGGGGGAGATCTCATCTCCAACCGAGGTTGAAGTTAAAATTAAGGCTCGAGGAAGATCTTATCTTCTACAATCGAGGTTGGCTCGATCGCTCGAAAGAGATCTTATCTCTAGCTGAGGTTGACTCGGTTGCTCAAGAGAGATCTTACCTCTGATCGAGGTTGAAACTCGGAGGGAGATCTTATCTCCTACAGTTGAGGTTGGCTCGGTTGCTTAGAAGAGATCTTATCTCTAATTGAGGTTATCTCGATCACATCGGGAGAGATCTTATCTCCTACAGTCGAGGTTGGCTCGATCCTCGGAAGAGATCTTATCTCTAGCTGAGATTGACTCGGTCACTCGGGAGAGATCTTATCTCTGGTCGACTGAAGGTTAAGCTCCTCGGGGAAGATCTTATCTCCAGCAGTCGAGGTTGAACGTTCAACTTCTCGAGGGAGATCTTATCTCCAGCAGTCGAGGTTGAAGGTTGAGCTTCTCGAGGGAGATCTTATCTTCGACAGTCGAGGTTGAAGATTGAGCTCCTCGGAGGAGATCTTATCTCCAGCAACCGTGGTTAAATGTTGAACTCCTCAGGGAAGATCTTATCTCCAGCAGTCGAGGTTAAAGGTTGAGCTTCTTGGGAGAGATCTTATCTTCGACAGCTGAGGTTGAAGGTTGAGCTCCTCAGAGAAGATCTTATCTCCGACAGTCAAGGTTGAAGGTTGAACTCCTCGGAGGAGATCTTATCTCCAGCAGTCAAGATTGAAGGTTGAGCTCCTTGGGGGAGATCTTATCTCCAGCAGCCGAGGTCAAAAGATTGAACTCCTCGGGGGAGATCTTATCTCCAACAGTCGAGGTTGAAGGTTGAGCTCCTCGAGAGAGATCTTATCTTCGACAATCAAGATTGAAGGTTAAGCTCCTCGGGAGAGATCTTATCTCCCAGCAGTCAAGGTTAAAGGTTGAACTCCTCAGCAGAGATCTTATCTCCAGCAGCCGAGGTTAAAGATTGAGCTCCTTGGGGAGATCTTATCCCCAATAGCCGAGGTTGAAGGTTGAACTCCTCGAAAGAGATCTTATCTCCAACAGCCGAGGTTGAAGGTTGAACTCCTCGGGGAAGATCTTATCTCGAGCAGTCGAGATTGAAGATTGAGCTTCTTAGGGAAGATCTTATCTCCAACAATCGAGATTAAAGCTCGAAAAAGATCTTATCTTCTATAGCCAAGGTTGGCTCGGTCGCTCGGAAGAGATCTTATCTCTAGCCGAGGTTGACTTGATTGCTTGGGGAAGATCTTATCTCCTATAGAGATTGAAAGTTGAGCTCCTCGAAGGAGATCTTATATCCAGCAGTCGAGGTTGAAGGTTGAACTCCTCGGAGGAGATCTTATCTCCAGCAGTCGAGGTTGAAGGTTGAGCTCCTTGGGGGAGATCTTTTCTTCAGCATCCAAGGTTGAAGAAGATCTTATATCTTATTGACATAGACTTTGAAGTTCGATCTTCGACTTTGCTCACGTTAGGATGAGGTTCTCCTCCTATTTCTAACAGACTGTGAGGATACATAAGGATCGTTGTCAGGACCTCTCCCTCCATCTCATCTAAAATGAACGAGGCCTTCGACTTTGCTCATGTTAGGATGAGGTTCTCCTCCCATTCCTAATGGGCTATGGGGGCACATAAGGGCCATTGTTAGGGCCTCTCCCCCCATCTTATCTAAAATGAACGAGGCCTTCGACTTTGCTCGTGTTAGGATGAGATTTCTCCTCCTTTTTCTAACGGACTATGAGGACACATAAGGGCTGTTGTCAGAACCTCTCCCTCCATCTCGTCTAAAATGAATGAGGTCTTCGACTTTGTTCGCATTAGAATGAGGTTCTTCTCCTATTCCTAATGGACTATGGGGGTACATAAGGGTCATTATCAGGGCCTC
Organism: Cocos nucifera; assembly: GCA_006176705.1. Taxonomy (NCBI): domain Eukaryota; kingdom Viridiplantae; phylum Streptophyta; class Magnoliopsida; order Arecales; family Arecaceae; genus Cocos; species Cocos nucifera. Next base: position 519,570 of record QRFJ01000885.1, on the reverse strand, counting down.
TCCTCCTATCTCATCTAAAATGAACGAGGCCTTTGACTTGCTCATGTTAGGATGAGGTTCTCCTTCTGTTCCTAACATGGCCACTATTGTTTGCTTCTTTCCTATCATCAGGTAGTTTTTGCATCGAGAAATAATAATGTTAAAATGGAAGAGCCTTACTGAAGAAAAATTACCAACAGTACATTCTCGAATTCTCTGAATCTCAAGATTATGGGAGCGTTGTTACTCCAAGCTTTTCAGACAGTAAGTCCCAGACCTGACGACCTCCTCTATTTTGTGCCTTCTTAATTTGGAGCAAACTTCTCTTGACTTTGATGTTGGAAGATGACAGCCCGCTGAAGTATCAAGCCCCTAGAGATAGCGTCGATGATACCGGGAGGCGGTCGATCTCCTTATTGTTCCTCCCTCATTGATGGTTCTAGCTTCTAGGGGGAGGACTTCTTCGTGCCCTTCTATCGAAGCTTTCTTGATGACGACCTTGAGAAGGAGTTCGGCCTCACTTGCACTCTGGGGGAGCCCATTAGCGTGGTCGAGCTTGATTCGGCCCTTCTGTGAAACCTCCTGAGGGAGAACTTCATGCCCTTTTATCAGGGTTTTCTTGACGACGAGCTTGAGGAGGAGTTCAGCCTCGCTTATGCTTGGGGGGAGCCCGTGAGTATGATCGAACTTCATTCAACCCTCCATCGATAGTGGGTCTATCAAACTCGTCGATCCATCGCTCTTCTGCGACTTCTTCATCCTTCAATTTGAAGGCTTCTTCTGCATGGGCATATCTCTTGGCCCAAGCGAACAGATCAGCAAAGTTCTTAGGGTACTTCTTTTCCAAGGAGAACAGTAAATCATTCTTCTAAAGGCCGTCCTTGAGTGTAGCCATTGCAACAGACTGGTCCAGGTTTCGGATCTTCAATGCAGTCGCATTAAATTGAATAACATAAGTTCGGATGGATTCTTCCACCTTCTGCTTGACATTCATAAGAAAATCCAAACCTCAGGGTGGACGTCGGCTGCTGATGAAGTGGACCGCAAACTAACGGCTCATCTGATCAAAAAAGAAGATCATACCTGACTTCAATATCGAGTACCAGTTTCTTACTGCCTTCTTCAAGGTAGATGGGAAAGCTCGATATAATATGGCATCTGGTGCATCATGAAGTAGCATCATGGTCTGAAAGGCCTCCAAATGATCGACAAGATCAGAGGTTCTATCGTAGCTTTCAAATTGAGAGAGCTCAAAGTTCGACGGAATAGACTCTTGCATAATCCAAAAAGAGAGAGGAGGATCGGTGCAGACATCATCATAATGAGCTGGGGTGAAAAGGTGGAGTTTCTCAATCCATCGGTCCATCTCCCATAGTCTATGATCGAGGGCATCGTCTTGGTCGCAGATCTTGGAGAGCTTCCAGCTACAAATGAAGAAGGTCTCCTCTAGAGGAGAACCATGATCTGAATATGAATTCTCTGCTCTCTATTTTTTTCTTTCCAGGAGCGATGGGTACGCTAGCCCGAGTACTCTTTCTTGGGATCGATTCTCGACATTCTGATTGTGGATTTTTTGGTGGAGTCATCGCTGAAAGCTACTGCATGGCCTGCACCATCTCAGTGAGGCCCTGAACCCGCTGCATCAGTAGGTTAAACTGCTCGGGATCTACCATGATCGTCGATAGAGGTGGAGGTTGAAGTGCTAGCGATGAAGCAGAAATGGGCAGATCTAGTCCAGATCTGATGGCAGAAGCGGTAGATCTCCGGATAATCATCTTCTTTTGAGGCATTTTGTAGGATTGAGGGAGAGGGTGGAGGTGACCCCTGGAGAAGAAGGTCGACAAGGTCGACTGAGCACTCCTTTAAGAATAAGGGTACTTCAGAGATAGAGGCCTTCCTTCTAACGTCAATTTTGTTGGTGCAGAATTTGGTTGACGTCGGATCGAGCTGGAGTAGAGGAGGACGAGGTCACTGTCGGTGACCTACAAAATAAAATCCCATTCGGAGTCGATGGTGGTGGCTCTAGTAGGATCTTTCGACAATCAAGTCAGCTCTTCTGGCCAATAGAAATAGAGTGCTCAAGCGAGAGTTCAACAGAATTTCGAAAAGGAGAAGAGAGCTTAGAGCTTAGAGAAAATATATCTGAAGGATCTCTTTTTATAGGTGGAGCTTGATTGATGGTGACAGCTACAGCTGTCTAGCAGCGGGCCGTTTGAGGCCTGGTGGAGTTCGGTATGGAGGAAAAGGTATCGTCAGGCTGATGGTGACAGCCATATCGTCTAGTAGTATCGCCTGTGGCAGACTGATGGTGACCGTTCATCAAGATTTAATAGCCGTATCTCTGAGAAAGCAGGCGTTGGTTGGTGGACTTTGGTATATATCAATTTTAGAGGAGTTTAGACTCTTAAAGGAAATATGTCTGGAGGGGATTATCTGAGAGTAATCCGCTGGAGGAATCCGACTGAGAAAAAAGTCTGAAAAAAGTTCGGCTCCAGAAGGAGTTCGATCGAAGGAAAAGTTCGAAAGGAGTTTGACTTTTGTAGGCGTCCGACTAGAGGAGAAGCTTGGAAGAAGTTTGGCTTCTATAGGTGTCTGCCTAGAGGTGAAGTTCGGAAGGAGTTTGGCTCCCATAGGCATCCGACTGGAGGAGTGCGGAGGGAGTTCGGCTCTCATGGGAGTCCGACTGAAGGAGTGCGGAGGAAGTTCAGCTTTCGTAGGAGTCTGACTGGAGCTCGACCGCTGAGAAGTTCGATCGATTGAAGGGATTCGACTAAGGCTCGACCGCTGGAGAGTTCGATTGAAGCTCGATCGCTGAGGAGTTCGATCGACTGAAGGAGTTCAGCTAAGGCTCGTCCGTTGAAGTCTTCCGTGACTACCGATTGCATTAGGCTGAGCATTAGATTGGACTTCGGTAGAAGCGAGATTTATCCCAAATAGATTTAATCACATCTAATGTGACATATGAATTCTTTAATATCAAATCAAAAATAAAAATAAAATTAGATTTAAAATAGATCTAAAGAACTGCCAACGCAGCTCTGATACCAGTTGAAGAAAAATCAACATTTTCCACCATAGGATTGTCTAGATTTGATCAGATATGAGGTGGATTTTTTTTAAAAAAAATTCTATGATCCGATCAAATCTAAGAGTTCTTAGATTTGATCGAGGTGATCTGATATTAAATACAAAAAATTAATTCTAAATGAGGAACATCTCATGTACCTGATTAGGATAATCTGATTATTCTGATGATGATCCTGATGCTCTTGAGGTTCTAGATCGAGCCACACACATGCCTGGTCTCTACCAGAGTCTACTCAGGCAGGATCTAGAGGTCTTCTCCTTCTAAATCAAAATTTCAAAGATCAGATCTGGATCTGATCTAGAAGTTCTTCAAAAACTTCTTTCATGAAGCAGCAGTCTTCTCTTTTAGCAGTGCTACCTTCTTCCTGATCTGAGCGCCAATGCTCCTTGGACGGCTCTTAGACTTGTGTCCAACTCCTTGAAAATAGAGAGGGCAGAGAGAGGATTAGAAGGAGGTGTGAAAGAGAGGAGGGCAGCCTTGTGGCGTAGTAAAAAGGAAAAGCACTAGAATCTTAGGCGTAGATAGGGTTTAAATAGACCATGTTGCACCATGTAGTGCCACATCACCTCGGCCAAACAGAGGCTTTTATTTAATTAGATCTAAATCTGATTGGTGGGGTGATATAATATGATCATATCAGATAAGAGTCCCTAAAAAATCCACTAAAGTGGCACCCCAGAGGTGCATGCCTAGGGTGGCATGGACCCTCTCTCTTTCCTCTTTTAGCAGGGGGACAAGAGTCCTAGGTGCTCTCCAATGGGTGCATGCCACATGGCCTTTTTGTCTAAGTGTCCAGGGTTAACTGTTGACCAATGTCCGAAACTAGAAAATGGCAGGTGACAGAAATTGGCAGGTGTTGTCTCAAATTCATCTAATAAATTAAGATAATTCTTTTCTAACCTGGACAAGCTCTAGTCAAACTAAGATAAGATTCCTGAGTGAGCCCAAATAAATTTAGCTCGGTCGAGATAAACCAAAATGATTACAGAAGGAGAATGTTAGGCTTAATCTTGTGCTAGCACAAATTTCTTGAACCTAATTGGATCTAATTCAAACCAACTGAACTAGATTAGCCCAATTGATAACATCTAGATCTAAATCCTTATTTGTGTGATCTAGTTAGATTTAGTTCTATATGGTAATGAGATATATCGTGATCTCCATCATCGACATCATCAAAATATTTTTTGATGGATCAAAATTTTTTGATTCACATAATTAGAATGATCGATCATCAAAATCATTCTAGTTATTCCCAAAATCCATGAGTGACACCTAGAAGTATATGGTGGCAAGCCATCAGAACTAGAAACAAACCTCTTGGTGCAGTTGTAGGAAAATATGTAGGGTTTCATGCATGAATTTCAATTTTTTTTTGAAACATAATGCAGCGGAACATGCAGATTAAACTATTTAATCTATAGATACATATAATCTAATTACTAAACTCTACATCTAGAATTTATAACATATCATATTATATTTTAAATTAGAAAATAAAAATTTTGGTATTGATCAAATCAATACCATAGATCTAGAATAATTCTAGATCTAAAATCTAGATCGCATCTAAGTGAGAGAAAAGATCAGATCTCTTATCTTTGCTTAGATCGAAAACTCCATGACTATTTTTTATTATTATCTTTGGAGCTACACATGCATCCGACTTCTACAGGTGATCCATATGAGACTGCAACAAAATCGAAGGTTCATCAAACGAAGATCCACTCGAAGTGCTAGCTTCTCATGGATCCCTCCAGATGGTTAATCTAAAATTTATTCTTCAGATCTCTTGGATACTCCAAGAGATAAAGAATATAAGGAGGATTAAGAAAGAAATCCAACCTTTGGATCTTCCAAAAATCAAAAATAAATTGCATTAGAAAAGGATCCTAAGAGAAGATAAATCTTCTCTTTCAAGACATCGACGATTAATGTTCTGAAAACAACCTTATGTTAGGACAAGGGAAGACCTTCTTCCCTAGATTTTTTTCATATTTTTAGATCTCACACTCTCTGATTTTTCTCATAGAAAAATCTTATAAAATATGGAGAAGAAGGGTTCTCAAATAAACCCTAAGAGAAGACTTTTTTTTCTTCTTCTTCTCTCATCAAGACATGATCAGATCATGTCCAAAAAGATCACTATGCCCCAACACCTTGAAGCACAGATCCTCATGCCCTCTTTCTCTCTCTCTTTTATATTTTTATCATATAAAAATTATATAAAATAAATAAGAGAAAAGTATTTAAAAGAAAAATAAAGAGAAGACAATCTTCTCTTACCTTTGTTCCTTCAAGACATTAACATTTGAGGTCTTGATGAAGACCTTTTCTTCAAGAAACTTGGTGCCCCAAACCTCCATGCCTTCTCCTCCTTTTCTTTTTGTTTTTTTTATGAATTTTTTTGATTTTTTTACATCCAAAAATATTTTATAAGAGGTACCCCCATTAGATAAGGAAGACTAGGTCAAACCTAGTCTTATATGGACTCTCGGGAGGAGTTTTAGGAGGAGTCCAACTCTTGGATGTCTCTCTCCTTATTTTTTGGGTGTGAAGATCAGAAAACCATGTGTAAAACCAAAGAAAATAAGTGCACAAAAAAAAAGATATGAAGAAAAAATTTTATAAGAAAAGGAAGTGTTTTGGAGAATTGAGACTCTTTCAAAAAGAAACAAAATCAAACCACTTACCAAATTTGATAAAATCAAATTTTAATTAATCTCATCAGATATTTGATGCATGGAGAATATCACATAAAGATCTAGAAATAAAATATAGGCATTAACTTTTATTGGCGCAAGGAAAGAGTGAGAGTCCCAATTGGAGAGTCCCAGTCCAACTGGGACTCTTCTTGTTTGACTAGATCAAAACTATTTTGAACCTAATTCAAATTAAATTAAATGCAACCTAATTAAAGATGATCTTAGTCCAATTATCAATCTAATTAAATTAGATTAAATCATATTTAATTCTAATTTAAATCCTAATTCAATGAAAAATTAGGTGCACTCAAATCCTTGTCCAACTAGGAATTATTTTTTCTTTGCAATTGGCTTATCCAATAAATTAATTAAACTTAATCTAATTAAATCTAAACTAATTTTAATTGAATCTAATTCAATTAGACTTGATTTCAGACTAAATGCTCAATCAAATTTAGTTAATTAGTAATTTAATTGCTAATCGATCCTCCTATAATACTTGCATTAGGTCAAACATCAATCATATTGATAGTTTGATCTAAGAACGATTCTCAATCATCGATTAATAATCTGATTAGGTTACAACCTCTAATATGTATGATCTTATAGATTTGAATCTAAGTCAATAGCATAGAAACTAATTTTTATACCAATCGAAATAACAATCTAGCAATGATTTTCGACATCCGGATAGCTCGAATGTATGTAAAGCAACATTCTTAGAACCCTAGCCCATGATTACCGTATAATTTATCCCTTTGACCAATAATGCTCAAGACGATTTTGAGCATGCTATCAATCACTCATACAAGTTATTTCTATTATGTTTTAAAATTTTGCAAATCTCATGACTCCTTACGAGGATTACCTAGGCCTAGGTTTTGCTAAATTGAAACACAATGAGACATTCTCTTCCTGAAGCTAATTAGAAGTGGTCAATCCCATCTTGACTCACACACTGACTTTACAAGTACTTGACTGTATCTAAAAATCTTTCAAACCTATATTAGAAATATAGACAGTCCAACATCAAAGTACAATGAGTTGCTTGCAAGTCACCATGGTGATCTCAGATCGGAGGAACACTTGTACCCATTGGCTTTAACTAGCTACTCTTGATAGTAGAGTGCTATATTGATCACGTTTAGTATAGATGTATGATGCATGCTAATTTATAGCTATGGCAAGTACACCAATCAATCAAGTAATAAAGTGAATGAGTAGAATATCGTTCCTAGAGGATTGAAAAATAAGTACTGAAAAGCTCTTTCCAATGCTTTATTTAGAAGATCGATTTATGAAAATAATAAATTAAAGAATAAAATAAAAAATAATTAAAAATTTTAAGAAAATAGAGAGAGTGTAATTATTAGGGTTTTAAACTCAGGAGCAATGTGTTACTAAGGCAATTGGTTCACCAACTCAGTCGATACAATATTCAGATTATTAGATTAATTTTATTTCATGTGACGGTGGAGTCTCCTAATTTATTCACTATCCTTTGGTCTATGCATAGCAAAACTATCAATATTTATTAATTATCCTTTGATCCAGGTATAATTTAAATAAATATTAATGCATTAAGTTTTGTGAAACCCTCTAATTAAAATATGCTGTGTCCAAAGCGCACTAATATTTCTGCATGCATATGAATTCTAATTTCATTCATAATATAAGATATATAATCAAGAAGCAATAACATAGATGTACTTCATCCATAACATCTATATTGATTAGATCAATTAGAAGATGGCCAGTAATCTAAAAGCATTAAGATCAGATTTATATACTCCTCATGAATAAAATTTAAAATTAAAAATAAATCACACTGAATATTGCATCAAAAGAGTGGCTACACCTTAGCCTTAATAAAAGAAAATTTAGTTCATGATAATAAGTTTAAAAATAGTAAATAAAATAAAAAGTATAGAGAAATTAGACTGTTTGATTGCTGAAATTGATTATCCGTTGCTCTTGGTGTGGAGAACTTGTGAAGAAGAAGAAGCTCCTTGTTCGATGTCTTGATTATCAAAAGAAAAACCCTTTTTTTTATAGCCCAAAATATCGATTTTTTTTTTGAAATCCTTTTAAAATTAGGTTTAAGACTCCTAAAATAACTCAAATTAAGATCTGGATGATTCTAACTGTTGGATGTTGATCAAACGGTCCAAAAATTACTTAAAAACCCTTTAAAATATCCTAGATCAAATCAAAATTTATGCCAGCCGTCGGATCAAGCGTTAGATTGAATCTGGATCGTCCGATCGTGCAAAAAGAAGGTTTATGTTCTTTAGTTTAACATCAGGATGAATCTCAACCATTGGATCTCGATCGGGAGCTATGGATGCCGTTCGTTAGCGCATTCTTTTCAACCATCCGATCAAGTCTCAGTGAAAGGCGCCCGTTGAATCAGACAAAATTCTCAAATTATCCTCTGTAGACCATGCGCGAGCCCGGTGTTGCATGGACCACCGCATTCTTCAACCAATCGAAGCACGTTTCTTCATATGAAATTCCAGAAATGCCCTCAAGTTGGTCCACCATGCGCTGCAAAAAATGCTGACATCAGCCTGCCGTCAGCACTGCGTCAATGGGTTGGTCTACTGATGCGATCGAATCGGGCAGTCTACTGAGCCAATTTTCTGAACCAGTTTGAATCAGACCAATTTTTTTGTTTTTTAAATTTAATTTTGGGCTCGTTTGAAGTCCATTTTGCCTAAAATTTATTTCATCTGAACCAGAAAAATAAGATATTCATATTGATGGCCTTCTTTCCTACATAAGATTAATAAAAATATTAATTTTTAAAGAAATAGATTAATTTATTTTATAATTTAATATTTTTATTAGTATATTTTTATCACTTATCACACCCTCCAACTTAGTCATTGCTAGTCTCTTAGCAATATTTTATTTAATACCATATTTCAATAAGATTATCCATCACAAAGATAAAATCTGGGACTAAAGGTCAAAAAGTTTAGAAAATACTGCTAATTAAGCATTGAGCTTCAAAAGCAAATTTCTCAGTCAATATAATTAAAAACTTTCTTAGAGTACATCAAAGATCTATAGCACTTATGTTCATGATGGCTAACTTTAGCATTTCAGTATTAAATTAAAAGAACAAAAGTATCCTCTCTTATCACCTATTTTGATCAATTTTCTATACATTCTCAATTTTATACTCATGAATTAAGGTAGCTTTCACACTGTCTTTTTTTTTTTTTTTTACTATGCTGAGCATCCTGGCCTTCCCTTCACCATTTTACATAAATTTTCATACTTGACCTAGGTGCAGAGATCCAGTTACTAGGCTTTGGGCAATCCACATATACTCTATCTTTTGCACTTTATTTTTAGGCAGATAGCTCTTTTCTTAAATTCAAATTTTTTTGATTAGAATGTATATTAATTATCAATTTTCAGTGATAATTGAATCCTCAGTTGGCCTTATAATCAATACCTACTTTGCCTTGTTAGTGTGCATGTGCAATTAGAAGTGCTAATAGTCTTTTAATGACCTAAGTAGGCTGCTAAAAGTTGACCAACTAATCTACTTCTTTAACTTGTTACATTCATTAGCAAATAATTCTATCTTTTATCACTTATCCAGTCTATCTTGCTCAAGATTTTCTTCTTGACACATTATTTATTATTATTATTATTATTATTATTATTATTATTATTATTATTTATCCCCTAACTTATTCTACATTATCTTAAAGGAGAAAGAAAAATAAAGGGTGCAATAAAGGATAGGAAGGAATACACCTAATTTGGTTCAGTCTGGTTCTTTGGAGCTTTGAAATTTTGCTTAAGCTCTCATTGATTTTTTTCTACAAAATTAAAAATACACACCAAAGTAGTAAAAGAGCAACAACAATTTACTAAAAAATAAAAGAAAAAAAAATGATCAAAACTAAAAAAAAAAGAAATAACCTATCTAGTAGTTCTGATTTATAGTTTTTAGTTTGACTTTCTTTGAGTTCTAAAGTGGATCAATCTAATGCCACTTCAATTAGAATACTTTCATGTTTGATCGAGCCCTCTTTCAAATTGACATTGCTAGGTTTTATAGTCTCAAACCTATTTTCTACAGAATTCTCATATACTAAATTATCAATAATATCAATTAGAAAATAAGTTTGATTATCATCAGAATGTTTAGTATCTTTGAAAACATTAAAAGTAACTTATTCATCTTGGACTCTAAGTATTAATTTTCCTTATTGAACATCTATTAAAGCTCCTTCAGTAGCTAAAAAGGGTCTCCCTAAAATAAGGGGTACATCATAATCTTCTTTCATATCAAGAACAATAAAATCAATAGGAAAAATAAACTTGTTTACCTTTACCAAGACATCCTCCACTATACCTCTTGGATATTTAATGGATCTATCGACTAATTGAAGAGTAATAGTGGTAGGCTTCGGTTCTCCTAGACCCAGCTTTCTGAAAATAGAAAAAGGCATGAGATTAATACTTGCTCCTAAATCACATAAAACTTTATCAAAACTATAATCACCAATAATGCAAGGGATAGTAAAACTCCCTGGGTCTTTTAGCTTCTGTGATAATTTATTTTGAAGTATTGCTGAGCATTCTTCATTCAAATTTATTCTCTCATGCTCCTTTAGCTTTTTCTTATTTGTTAGGATTTTTTTGAAAAATTTAGCATACCTAGGCATTTGAGTAATAGCATCTACAAAAGGAATGTTAATATGTAAATTTTTTAATATTTTAAAAAAGTTTGAAAATTCCTTATTTGGATGCTGTATTTGTCTCTCTGGGAATGGTAGTGGCGGCACGTAGGGTTTCACATTTGGATCAGCAAATCGTATATCTGAAGATCATCCATCTGCTGGTTATTTTGGTGACTGATGAATTTTAGTTGATGGTTCCTTATTTATAGTTGGCTCTTCAGTCTCTTTCTTCTGATGTGGCTCCTCCAGTTTTGTACCACTTCTTAGGGTGATAGCATTGACTTGCTCCCTTGGATTGGTCTCCGTATTGCTGGGCAAGGATCCTTGAGATCTCTCGGAGATTATCTTAGCCATTTAACCTATTTGCATCTCCAAGTTTTGAATTATTATTGCTTGGTCCTGCCTAAGTTTGGCTTTCAAATTTTTTATAGTTGCTTCTTGATTTTGCATAAATTTGACCATCAGCTCTTCCATGTTAGACTTCTTTTTAGGTACTTAAAATTTTGAGGGTGGCTGTTGTGCTACATTTTGATTGCTCCACGAGAAATTTGGGTGCTGCCTCTACCCTTGATTGTATGTGTTAGAGTAGGGATTGTTTTCTTACAGTCTGAAAAAATTACCAACATAATTAGCTGTATCAATTATTTTAGCAAAAGGATTATCTGTCTGGCAATTGCTCGAATCATGTCTTCCTCCACACAAGTCATAAGTGATGCTCTGAACATACATAGCTATTCCCTTTAAGTTGTTGACTTTGGCTCTAAGGGCTGCAATTTTAGCTAGTAAGTTTAGCACGCAATCTACTCCCTACATAGCTACTAGTCTTTTTGGCATCATGCGTTCTATCTGCCACTGATAGCTATTTGATGCCATCTCATCAATCAGATCGAAGGTTTCTTCCTCCATTTTTTGGTTAATGGTTCCTCCTGCTGCTGCATCAATTATAGAATGATTAGTAGGAGATAAACTATTATAAAAAGTTTGTACCTAAAGGCATATAGGTAATTAATGATGTGGACATCTCCTCAGCAATTTCTTGAAATGCTCCCAAGTCTCATATAGTGTCTCCATGTCCACTGCATAAAGAAAGTGATATCATTGCGCATCTTAACAGTCTTGAAAGGTGGAAAGTACTTGGCTAAGAATTTTTGGGTTAGGACATCCCAAGTTGTGATAGAACCTGCAGGAAGAGAACGAAGCCAACTCTTAGATTTGTCCCGTAAAGAGAAAGAAAATAACCTTAATCTAATAGCATCATCCGACACCCCATTAATTTTAAAAGTATCGTAAAGTTCAAGAAAATTAAAAATATGGGCATTCGGATTATCATGCACGTGTCCACTAAATTGGATAGTTGATTGAATCATCTATATCATCATCGATTTTATTTTGAAGTTGTTTGCTCGTACAGGTGGTCTCCTGATGCTCGAAGCTGCATCGACTACAGATGGTATGATATAATCATTTAATGGATGACGTACTGATCGAATAGCTTCATGTTGTCCTTCAGTCACCATATCCGACCTTAGATTGATGTTATTAGGATCTTCAGCTGCCATATTTTTTTTTTATTATAGTCTTCTAATGGTCCTTTCAATTTCTAGATCTAAAGATAGTAAGTTACTATGTCCAGTACGTGTCATGCAATGAACAAAAAAAAATAAAATAAAAATAAAAATTAAAAATAAAATTCTAAAGAAAAGCTAGGATCAAAATTTTAATATTATTTTAGACACAATCTCCGGCAATGATGCCAAGAACTTGATGCATGCTAATTTATAGCTATGGCAAGTGCACAAGTCGATCAAGTAATAAAGTGAATGAGTAGAATATCATCCCTAGAGGATTGAAAAATAAGTACTGAAAAGCTCTTTCCTATGCTTTATTTAGAAGATCGATTTATGAGAATAATAAATTAAAGAATAAAATAAAAAATAATTAAAAATTTTAAGAAAATAGAGAGAGTGTAATTATTAGGATTTTAAATTCAAGAGTAATGTGTTACTAAGATAATTGATTCACCAACTCAGTCAATACAATATTCAGATTGTTAGATTAATTTTATTTCATATGACGATGGAGTCTCCTAATTTATTCACTACCTTTTGGTCCAAGCATAGCAAAACTATCAATATTTATTAATTATCCTTTGATCCATGTATAATTTAAATAAATATTAATGCATTAAGTTTTATGAAATTCTCTAATTAAAATACGCTGCGTCCAAAGGACACTAAAATTTTCGCATGCATATGAATTCTAATTTGATTCACAATACAAGGTATATAATCAAGAAGCAATAACATAGATGTACTTGGTTCATAATATCTATGTTCATCAAATCAATTAGAAGATGGCCAGTAATCTAAAAGCATTAAGATTAGATTTATATACTCCTCACGAATAAAATTTAAAATTAAAAATAAATCATACTGAATATTGCATCAAAAGAGTGGCTATACGTTAGCCTTAGTAAAAACAAATTTAGTTCATGATAACAAGTTCAAAAATAGCAAATAAAATAAAAAGCATAGAAAAATTAGACTGTTTGATTGCTGAAATTGATTGTCCATTGCTCTTGGTGTGGAGAACTTATGAAGAAGAAGAAGCTCCTTGATCGATATCTTGATTGTCGAAAGAAAAATTCTTTTCTTTCTCTCATAAATCTCTCTTATTTTTCTACCTTTTTCTCTTTTTTTTCCTCTCTGACTTCTCTTTCTTTTTCTCTCTTACTTCCCCTCTTTTTTTTTCTATGGCAACAGCAACTTTTATAGCCCAAAATATCGATTTTTTTTTTTTAATCCTTTTAAAATTAGGTTTAAGACTCTCAAAATAACTCAAATTAAGATCTGGATGATTCTGACCATTGGATGTTGATCAAACGATCCAAAAATTACTTAAAAACCCTTTAAAATATCCTAGATCAAGTCAGAATTCATGCCAGCCATCAGATCAAGCATTAGATTGAATTTGGGCCATCCGATCATGCAAAAAGAAGGCTTCTGATCTTTAGTTTAACATCGGGATGAATCTTAATCGTTGGATCTCGATCGGAAACTACAGATGCCATTCGTCAGCGCATTCTTTTTGGTCGTCCGATCAAGTCTCAGTGAAAGGCATCCATTGGATCAGACAAAATTTTCAAATTGCCCTCTATAGACCATGCACGAGCTCGGTGTTGCATGGACCACCGCATTCTTCAGCCAATCGGAGCACGTTTCTTCATGTGAAATTCTCGAAATGCCCTCAAGTCGATCCACCATGTACCGCAAAAAATGCTGACATCAGTTTGCCGTCAGTGCTGCGTCAGCGGGTCGATCTGCTGATGCGGTCGAACTGGATGGTCTGCTAAGCCAATTTTTTGAACCGATTTGAATCGGACCAAGTTTCTTTTAAAAAAAATTAATTTTGGGCTTATTTGAAGTCCGTTTTGCCTAAAATTTATTTCATCTAAATCAGAAAAATAAGATCTTCACATTGATGGCCTTCTTTCCTACATAAGATTAATAAAAGTATCAATTTTTAAAAAAATAGATTAATTTATTTTATAATTTAATATTTTTATTAGTATATTTTTACTATTTATCAATGTACTCCTACATCTCACCTAGATATCATACCAGTATCTCCACACCACCACTTGATTACGAGGATAAACAATGCATATGGCATACAGCAACCTACACTCGATAAGTTATCATTCTTATTAATAACTTATAATTTGATCGTGAACAATTTAAGAACCATCTAATAAATTATTCTTTATCGATTGATTATGATTCTAAGGACTTCATCATAATTTAGAAGTTCATTTAAGAAAGATAGAACTTTTATGATAAACCAGCCAAATAATTATTATTATTAGATAATTCATATACTAATTTCAATCATCTACTACTTAGATGATTGGCTTTAAGACATATTTTTCAACAACTTTCACTTAGACTTAAGCCAATCAAAATAATATCAAATATCCTATCTTCCACTTGAGTCTGTAGAACTTCTTAGTTTCAAAGTCTTAATAAATGGATCGGTCAAGTTCTCCATTTTCATCGATCTTCCAAAAATCGATATCACCCTGATCTAAATTAAAAAGTGGTAGCAATGCAGAATATGCATGTCCTTCGATTCTTTAGCCTAAACTATATCTCCAGTGCTACGATAGGACTGGACCATCAGTGGAGGGTGTCACTTCTAACCTGCTAATAAACCTCAACACCTATACAGCTTACATGACAGCATCATATACCATAATGTACTCTACGTCACTAACTGAATAGGTTAAAGTATTCTACTTGAAATCTTTTCAGCAGATTGCTCATAATTAGGTTGAATTTGATACTTTCTTATTTTCACTTTGTTCTGATGAATTAAAATATCTATATATTTGAAGTCAGTATTTTCATATTTGAGTCACTAAATCTTAGTATTTTTCAAGTACATGAGGATTGTCTATACAATCTTCTAATATTCCTTACTTAAATCAAATGGGTATCTACTCACTATATTAGTGAGTATACCATATCTGATTTTAAACATGGAAAAATTAGATGTTAGCCTAACCTTTATTCTTTGTAATGCTGGAATGTCATTTTCGATTAAGAGAATTTCTTTCACAGACAACATAAGGAATAACACTACAGAACATTTTGCCCAATTATAAATGTAGGATTTATCTTTGTTCATAATAAAGACATAAATGTAAAATATGTATTCCAAAACTGAGATAATAGCCAAACAACCTTTACAAATATTTACCTTCCCATCTACGCTACTCTGATCCTTTTGAAAATTCATTCACATCCAATGAATTTTATCCCTTTATGTGAATCATCTAGTGTCCACAGACTATTGATTTCTATGAGCTTCAATTTGGATTATGTGGCTCCAAGCCACTTCTCAGAGTCAGACCACTACATTGCATCCCTATAAGTGATCGATTCCTTATTATTCTCATTGAGCTCAACAAGATCACCGTCCTAAATCAAGATACTGAAGTATCTATCCAATTAACGTGGTACTCTATCGGATCTTCTTAAAGATGCTACTTTAATGGGCTCCAGATTTGATTTGATCAAATCTAGTTCTGTAGGTTTACTAAATTATGTCAATTTATTTCTATCAATCAAACTTTTTCAAGTTCAATTTGATAGGCATCAGTTCCTTCTTTAAAGAACTTCTTTCCAAAAGGAATGCTCTACTACTAATGAATATCTTATGTTTTTCACCATGATGGAATTAATCATCCTTAAACACCTATTGGACCAGGATCCAAGTTTATCTGTGTGCAAATCTTTGACATTGGCCTATCAACTCCAAATTCGAAGGTGAAAGAGTTTAGGTCTATGCCCGATCTATATCCCATATGAAGATTTATAGCAGATTTACTCGATATATTTTCAGAGTAAAATAAGTAGTCACAACAACACAATCCTAAAATAAGCAAACAAGTGAATCCTATCATGGATTGAACCATATTTAATAAAGTTCAACTTCTCCTTTCAGATACACTATGTTCCAAAATAAAATTCACTAAGATAGAATTCTATTCTCTCCTAGATATGTTACAAACTTACTAGATAAGTATTCACCTCTTCGATCTGATCGAAGAGTTCTAATATCTTTTTCAATTTATTTTTCTATTTTATTATTGAATCATTTAAATATTTTAAAAGATTCAAGTCAGATGCATCCATACCCAGATAGATCGTCTGTAACAAAATATTAATATCTTCCTTTGGCACTTATGTTCATGGATCCATATACATCACTATGTAGAGACTTGAGATTATCAGTCCTTCATCTTTTTCATAAAAGATAATTGTTATCTTCTCAAGAAGACAAGACTCACGACTATCATGATTCACAATTATTAATATCAAAATTTTTCTCTCAAGCTAATTCATTTATCCTATTCTTATCAAGATAACTAAGCCTATAATGCCAAAGATAGACATCCATGATATAATCTAACTTGGATATTTATTAAATTTATATATTACACTTAACAGACTGTATAGATGTTAAATATTATTTTTATTATCCATATATTATTAATATTATTTTATAATAATATCATAATAATCTTTTTATTGATAAATATTAACATCTCGACCAAAAGCCATAGTAGATCATATTTATCATAAATAATGGACAATGATGACAATCACTCAAAATAACATCTTTTAAAAATAAGCTTGACAATTCCTAAAGTTAGGATTGGAACAAGACTTCCATCTCGAATGTTTAGGTATTTTTCATTATTTTCAAACATTCTACTGACCTAAAATTCTTGTAACAAATTGCATAGGACTAAGGTATCCATTACCCAGGTAGCAAGAATTTATATACAAGAAATTTTAGTGTTATCATATAACATCCTTTGATAGCAACTCTGTGCTCTTTCTCTTGTTCAGCTTATTATGGTTAAGAAAGCAAAATAATTCTTTTTCCTATCCTACTTCTAATAATCGAAGCACTATGCCTGATTTAGATCAATATTGGACTAATTATTTGACTGAACTTAGAAGCCCCAATATGAACCAATTCATACTACTGAACCAAATTCAACTTTTGATACTAATTATCAAATTAGTCATATAAGATCATCATTGCTCTAACATATTGGAAAATAAAGTATTAGCCTGATTCTAAGAAAAGAGATAATGACTAAGTATATAAATTTATCCTAGAGTCTTGAACTTTAGTCTTAAAGTTCTTCCACTATTTATTCGAATTGGTAGTCTTACCTTCAATCAAAATTACTTTAATTATCTAAGCAGGTACTAGAATCCATAAGATTGCACATAAGCCCAACTATGGTTGGTCAACCCATGTACATCTAAGGATAGGTTCATAACCAATGTTTCTTCAAATAACTTCTAGTAATTTAATTTTATCCTAGAAACCTAATCAGTAGACTAGGGCCTCCATTGTAAGGATCCGATTAGGTCTAACTATTAACCTGATTATACTTAGTGCATCTAACTAACGAATGATTATGTTCAACTATGGTTGGTCAACCTAACACCATAGAGACACCATTCAAGTCATCTCAATATGAATGATAATTTCATTAGTCAACAAGCATCAGGCCTATGGGCCTCCAATGATTATTGAGTTAATAGACCCATTATCAAATACTTTAATGGGAAGCTATGACTCAGTTATCTCCATAACTTTATTATTTTAAGAACCTAATAATTTTAGAGAATTTAAAATTATTTATGATTTAAGGATAGAAAGGACATGAACCAATTTACTTCTACTGACTTCACCAAGTTAAGTCCTCCTACCGACTTCTCAAGTCTTTGACAAGGACTAGGATCAATATCAGTCCATGGACACCTAGATCAGTCTTACTGAATAAAATTAATCTCACTGATTTTTTATGTGACATGAATTAGCACGAATCAATGAGCAACCTAATTAAGACCTGATTAACCATATTGGCCAAGTAAGTAAGATCGATGGGAGGATCTGCCAAGGCTTATCTTAGATACCATCAGAAATAGTCAGGTAAGCGGACTGCCAATTAAAAACTATCAATCTGGAAAGTCATACTTACCTTAAACACTAATCGATTTACAATTTATATTGGTTTCTACAGACTCAAGCTCGACCACTGAGCACGATCAGTATCATTTGTTAGGTGTAGACTTGATCACACTACATTTGAATTATCTTAAGAATTGTATTAATTCTAACTATTAATTAAATTGATCAATTTCTTACTTAGTCCATATTTAATCTAACCCTAACTAACCCAGTTAAGGACCTTTCAAAGCTAACCTTCTCTTTAACCCATGTTTATGAATTATCTTAGGATCTTTAAATCACAAACCTTAGATCCTAAAATACCTTAATTCTCAATTAATTTCAAAGCTTTGATTTGATTTATGCACTCATAACTAATTTTTGACTTTCATTAAAATATTTTCAAATTTGTAAATAATTTATATTGAATCTATATCCAATTATATGATTTAGATTTGATTTTTAATATTTAGATCATGTCCTAAGATTTGAATGTAGGGTTTGTAGAAAGTAAGTTCATAATTTAAATTTTGCAAAACAAGTATGTCATACCAATTCTAGATTCAAAACAAAAGATACATATCGATATATATACAATAGATCTAGATCTAAACATAAAATACATCATATGGATCAAATCATAATCACTTAAATTAGATTAAAATTTAAAATTAAAATAAAATTATTTTTAGATCTCATCTAATATTTTTTATGTTAGGTTTTCAGATCAGCAAATACTAGGACACTCTCACTATAAGGGTAAATAATTACAGCAGAATAATCTTGTAACAATATGTACAACCAATAGTATTTAGATCTAATCTAAATAATTTAAAATAGATCTAATATATATTTAATTTTAGATTTAAAATCATAAAATTACTTAGATCATATCTAACTTATTCATGATTCAAAAATAAATCAACACATACTAGGACAATCTTTCTACTGTAAGGGATAAACCTTACAGCTGGACAACCTTATAGCAGTATGTGCAACCTATGAGTTTTAAATTGATAGTCATCTTAATACAAATATAATCATATTATAAAAGAACCTAGATACTCTGATACCACTATAGAAAAATATGCAGGATTTCATGCATGAATTTCAAAACTTTTTTGAAACATAACACAGCAAAATATGTAGATTAAATCATTTAATCTATAAATGCATATAATCTAATTACTAATCCTACATATGGATCTATAATATGTCATATTATTTTAAATTAGAAAATAAAAATTAGTATGATAAATCAATACCTTAGATCTAGATTATTCATATTTAATCTAATCATTATCTAGGTGAGAGAACAGATCAAATCTCTTATCTTTGCTCGGGTCAAGAACTCCATGATTGATTTTCATTATTGTCTTTGGAGCTGCACATGCATCCGACCTCTACAGGTGATCCACATGAGGCTGTAATAAAATTAAAAATTCATCGAACGAAGATCTGCTTGAAGTACTAGCTTCTCGTGGATTCCTCTGGATAGTTAATCTAAAATTTATTCTTCAGATCTCTTGGACACTCTAAGAGATGAAGAATATGAGGAGGATTAAGAAAGAAATCTAACCTTTGGATCTTCCAAAAATCAAAAATAAATTATATTAGAAAAGGATCCTAAGAGAAGATAAATATTCTCTTTTAGGACATCAATAATTGATGTCCTGAAAACATCCTTATGCTAGGGCAAGGAAAGACCTTCTTTCCTAGATTTTTTTCATATTTTCAGATCTCACACTCTCTAATTTTTCTCATAGAAAAATCTTATGAAATATGGAGAAGAGGAATTCTCAAATAAATCCTAAGAGAAGATCTTCTTTTCTCTTTTCTCTCATCAAAATTATATCAGATCATGTCCAAAAAGATCACTAACTCAACACCCTTGGAGCACAGATCCCATGTCTCTTCCTTCTCTTTTTTGTTTTTATATATAAAATTATTAAAATAAATAAGAGAAAAGTACTTAAAAGAAAAAAAGAGAAGATAATCTTTCTATTACTTTTGTCCTTCAAGACATCAACTTTGATGTTTGTGTGAAGACCTTTCTTCAAGAAACTTGGTGCCCTAAAACTCCACGCTTCTCCGTCTTTCTCTTTTTTTCATGAATTTCTTGGATTTTTCACATCCAAAAATATCTTATAAGAGGTCCATTATAATAGAAAGACTAGTCAAACCTAGTCTTAATATGGACTCTAGGGAGGAGTTTAGAGGCATCAAAGTCAACTCTTGGACAACCTTCCTCCTTATTTTTTGGTGTAAAGATTAGGAAACCACGTGCAAAATCAAAGGAAATAAGTACACAAAAGAAAAAAAAGCATAGAGAAAAAATTTCGTAAGGAAAGAAAGTTTTTGGAGAATTGGAACTCTTTCAAAAGAAACAAACCAAACCATCTACCAAATTTGATCAAATCAAAATTTAATTAATCTTATAGATATTTTGGTGTAGAGAAAAGCTCTTATTGCGCGAGTATACATATAAAATCTAAAAATAAATATATGCATTGACTTATTGACATAGGAAGAGTAAGTTCCGTTCCAACTAGACCTTCTTATGACAGTCGAAACTTTATTTAAATCTAATTCAACAAATAAATTAACCTAATTAAAGGTGATCCTAGTCCAACTATGATCTCAATTAAATTAGATTAAATTATATTAATTTTTGATTAAAATTCTAAACTCAACAGAAATTGACGTACACTCAAAATCCCAGTCCAACTAAAAATTATTTTTTTCTTGCATTAGCTTATCCAAAATCATTAACTTAATCTAATTAGTCAAATAATTTTAATTAAATTTAATTTAATTAGATTTATCTCAGCCTAATGCTCAATCAAATTTAGCCAATTATAATCCAATTGCTAATCGATCCTCGCAATACTTTGTATTAGGTCAACATCAATCGTATTGATAGTTGATCTTAAGAACGATTCTCAATCCTCTATAATCATTGATTTATGTACACGTCTAATGTATGTGATCCTATAGATTCGAACCTAAGCGTACATGATGAAACTAATTTCTATATCAATTGAAGTAATCATCTAACAATAATTTTTGATGTCCGGATAGGTCAAATGTATATAAAGCAATATTCTTAGAATCCTGGCCCATGGTTATCATATAATTCATTCCTTTGACCAATAATACTTAAGATGACTTTGAGCATGCCATCAATAACTCATACAAGTTATCTCTATTGTATTTCAAAATTTTGTAAATCATGTGACTCCTTAAGAGGATTACCTAGATCTGGGTTTTGCTAAATTGAAACACAATGAGACATTCTTTTCTTGAAGCTAATCAAGAATGGTCAATCCCATCTTGACTCACACACCAACTTCATAAGTACTTGACTATTCTCGAAAATCTTCCAACCTATATTAAAATATAGATAGTTTAGCATCAAAAGTATAATAAAGTTGCTTGCAAAATCTGTGGTGATCTTAGGCGGGAATACTTATACTCATTGGTCTTAACTAGCAATTTGACAGTAGATCTTAAATTAACTCGTTCAGTGTAGATGTACTTACAATTCTATCTGGATGCCACACCAGTTCTCCCTGCTAGTTGATTATAGAGATAACCTATGCACTTATTGGACTATACAGCGACTACACTTGATACTATTCATCCATTTAATAATTTATCATTTGATCATAAATAATTTAAAATCATCCCAAATCTTCTTATGTTGATTTTATGATTTTAAGAATTTTCATCATATTAGGAGTTTTATTAAGAAAGATGAAATATTTATGATAACCAGCCAATAAACTATTATTATTAGATATTCATATACTAATCTAATCATCTACAACTTTAATACATTATGTTTTAGGACATATTTTTCATATGCAGCGTACTTATTGATTGGGTTCTCTATCTTGAGCTTCGACAGTTATTGTAAGGTGAACTTATCAAATCCAATATTCATCATATGAATTAATCATTCGATTTCGATTTGATATGAAATCCTAAATGGAAATCATTCTATCTCTTCATACTGCCATGGCAGGACTTAAGAACTCAATCTCATGATTATTCATAGGGATACTCCTATCTACCGAAATAGATAGATCTCCTTTGGTGCAATCCATTTCTATAATGAATTGCTATACCACATACACTCAGAATATAATAGCTAGATGATAAATAAGTGTAGTCAAACTATAACTCCTTAAGGTTGACATACCGATGCACCTTAATCAAAAAAATAACAAGTACAGATTTGAGTCAATCATTGACAAAAGTTAGACTTTTCTTATGATGCTCGAGTGTTCACGTCATACCCTCATTCCTTTAATGATAACTTGTACTTTTACTTTAATGTCTCCACATCGTAGAACTCAAGACTCATCTATCCTAAGAAGACGATGTTACCAATCTTCTAGATCGATCACCATCCTCGTGATATCTACAGTTAGGACACATTTAGATAATTTATGAAAATTATTACTCTTAAATTTTTAACTCTTTAAAATATGAATTATATCATTCCATTAACTTACAAGGATTATCACAGATTACTTAAATACACACTATAATAGAAAATAATTTTTTATTAATTTATAATCAAAATTATAAAAATTATTCTTAAGTATTTTAAGTGTTTACGCAATCTAATTTCTATGGCACACTCAATAGCTTCTTCATATTTTTTTTGGTTTTTTATGGCTGGCCACTTGGGGGAGCGAATCGGAGGTTGGGTGGGGGTTGACGGGTGGGGGTGCAGGGCAACATGGGCTGGTGGTGGAGGGGCGACGTGCCGAGAGTGTGGGGAGGAGGGGCGGGGTGGGGGGCGAAGGAGAAGGGATGGGAGGCGGGGCGTGGGGGACGAGCAAGGACCCAGTCGATCGAGGGGTGGGCTGGGTGAGGGCGGTCTGGTTGGGGATGTGGGTGGTGTTGTGGGGTGGAGGTGGCATACCGAAGGGGCGGTGGAGGTGGGGCGAGGGGAGAAGAGTGCCTCCATTTTTTTTTGGCAGATGGAGAGGGAGCATGGAGTGGTGGGGACCCGATTGGGAGGGGTGGATTTTTTTTTTAGGATGGGGGGAGGGGGGTGTCGGGCGAGACCCACTGTGGAGGGGTAAATTTTTTTTTTTAGGACATAGGGGAGAGAGGGGTGGGGCGAGGACCCGTCGGTTGGGAGTGGGTTTTTTTTGGGACGAAGAGGGAGGGAGGCATGTGGGCTAGTGGTGAAGGGGGCTAGCCCGAGTGGGCGAGAGGGCCGCGCTGGGAGGTTGCAGTAGTAGGAGGAGGGCGGGGCGGTGTCGAGGCTTGAGAGGGGCGAGGGAGTTTTTTTTTTTAATAATTTCCGGAGGCAGGGATTTTTTTCTCTTTAAAATATTAAAAATAATAAAAATAAATAAATTTATTTAATAAATATTATATAATAATAAATTTTTAAAAATAATTAAAAAAATATTTAAGATCTAAGAGAGCTCATCCAGCTTTAAGCAGTAGGGATAGATTTGTTTCTCTTTTTCTTTTTTTTTTATTTTTTTGCTGCGATCATAGGGTGGGAAAGTAGTTTTTTAAAATTTAAAATTAAATAAATCATTAATAATAAAATTAAATATATTCCAAATTATTTAATTAATTTTTTCATAATGAAAATATTATTTTAAGAAAATAATTTAAAAAATATGCAGATGGACATTAAGGAGCGCAGAGAAAGAAACCCAAATAATAATAAAATAATATATTATTAGAAATAATTTAAAATATTTTAAAAAATAAGCACCCTTCAATTCCATCAAGGTGCGGCTCGAGAATCGATGAGTTCTTAACCTAAATATTTTTTAAATTATTATTTTAAAATAATTTATTATTTAATTATATATTTTTATTTAATTTTCTTCTTTCATGGACCTATGCATAATACACCCCCCTTCGTTACCACTCATGACTCCTTCGCCCTGATTTTGCACAAACCCTAGACCCCCACCAAGCACCACCCATGCTCTCCATGTATTGCCACACTCCTCAATGTCCATCCTATTTTTTAAAATTTATTTTTTAAAAAATAAATTTTACCATTATTTTAAATATATAATAATTATTTTAAATATTTTATTTTGTTATTTATTTACTTATATTTTTTTATTTATATTTTTTTATTTTTTAGTATTTTTAAAGAGAGAAAACATCTCTCCCCCTCTACCTTCGTCAGCCAAAATATAAATAAATAAATAATAAAAAAAAAAAATTTCTCCCACGTCCTCTCATAATGGCAATCGAGTCAAGTAATTTAAAAGCTCAAGTTCGCTCAACTACAAATACTTGACTCGAAACTCAGCCAGCTCGGCTAAGTCTTAACTTTCAAGATCAAACTAACTCGATAAAATAGGCAAGACTCGAGATCGACTCGTATAACCAAGCCATCTCGACTCAGTCGAGCTCAAAATCGAGCCTTATCTTATTAATAATATATATAAATTAATATATATTATAAATAAAATTAATATTATTAAATATATATATATACTCGAATTGGCTCGCGAGCTTTCGAGTCGAGTATCCTACTACTTGAGCTCAACTCGAAAAGCTACTCAAGCTCGACTCGAACTCAATAATAACAGAATCGAGTCGAGCTTCAGTAGTTCGCGATAGCCGACTCGTTTATAGCCCTACTCCCTACCCCACTCCCCCCCAACTTCTCCCCTAGCCGCCCTCCTTCTCCTCCTGCAGTCGGGTTCCTGCCGATCAATGCACCCCCTCATCCCCCTCCATCCATGAAACCTCCATCTTCGCGCCCTCTTCACCCACCAACCCATGCCACCCCCAGCCCTCCACCCATACTGCAACCCCTCCACAGGCAGCCCCCTCAGTCGGCCACTCCACCCACCACCCACATCGCCCCCCTCCCCTCCATCCCCAAAAAAAAACCACCCCCGATCGGTCGAGTTTCTCGCCGCCCCCCCCCTTCACCTCCCTCTCCACCCCCAGCCACCCCCCCGCCGCCCCTCCCTCCAGCTCCCAGTACGTTCGCCCCCTCCGCCACACCCCACCCCCCAACCTCTGGCCAACCCTCGCCCACCAGCCCACCCCGTGGCCAGTCAGGTCTCTGCCCGTCCCCCCGGCCCCCTCGCCTCCCCCTCCTCCCCCCGCTCCCGGTATGCTAGCCCCTCCACTCACCAGCCCACGTCGGCCCCCACACCAACCCGACCACCTCCCCCTCCACCCCTACCCAACCTTTGACCGACCCTCGTCCACCAAACCCCCCCCCCCAACATGGGCCAGCCAAAAAACCAAAAAAAAAAAAAAAGAAGAAGCACCATTCACCATGGTGTTTTTTTTTTTGACTGGCTCATCTATCCATCTAGACTATGTGTGCGTGGCTAACTAGGCAATTGCAAATGGCATTTTTTGCTGGAAGAAATGCTATTTGCAATGGCGTTTCTCTTTTTTGTACTATTCTTGTAAAAAAGTTGAAACTTGCAGCATTTATGTAAATAAATTTTTTATTCATATTAGTATGGTAAAGCACTCGAAAGAAATTTGTAGGATAAGTGTTTTAAACCTTGTTGAATGTCTCGCTCACTTCTAGCCCTAAAATCCATGCCATCAAAAAGAAGAACAATTATATTTTTCCATTGTCCTTTGAGATTCATGCTGTGGTTATTCCTTGCATGATCACTGGCGGTGATTGGGAGGCCTGCAGAGATCGGTGCTCTTAGTGGTGATGGCGAGCAGCTCCGGTGACAACCCGGGGACCTCACATGGGGTCAATTAGGTGGGGATTGAGTGGAAGAGGGTGCTCCTTGGGTGCGCGGCATGGGTTTTGCCAGAACCTTCGTCGGAGGAGCTCGAGCGGCTGGTCCAGAGGTTTCTAGAGGTGGTGAGAATCTTGGAGGAGGTCGGATAGGTGAATCTAAAGGAGTGGTCAATGGGAGCGGTGCTGGCGAAGACCCTCGGGCGATGGATAGTGGCAGAAGTAGTGGGGTGGGAGTTTAAGCTATGAGCTGGCCTGAAGGGGGAGGTGCGGCATTTCGATCTTGACTAGGGCCACCTGTTGGTCTAGTTCGAGGAAGTTGGAGAATGGGATTTGGTGCTTGGTCGAGCATGGGTGATCTCCAATCAAGTGCTGGTGGTGGAGTCGTGGCGACCTCGCTTATACCTGGGACTAAACATGATTGGCTCCATAGTGGTCTAGGTCTGACTGCCGCATCTCTCGATAGAGCTATATGAGGCAAAAGCTCTCCAGTATATCCTAGGCATGGCTGGGGACTTGGTGGCACTGGACACCTACACGGCAGAACTGAAGAGACTGGGTTTCGCTCAGGCATCCATGAGGATCAATCTCTCCCGAACACTGAGATCAGGAGTGATGATTGATGGACTCAATGGCCCCTATTGGCAACATTTCATTTGGGAAAGCCTGGACGATGTCTGCCTCTACTGCGGGCAATTTCATAGAGCGATGGGGTGTCCGACGGAGGGAAAGCGCAGCCAATCTCTCCGCTCGAAAAATCTTGCCCAGGATGGAAACGAGGTGGTTGGAGAGACAAAGGAGGGGCCCCCACTAGGGCCTTGGCTTCTTGCTATTCGACAGTGGGTGCTGGGGCTAGGGATGACAGGAAGCTAGGGGAGGAAGGAGGCTAGGTCTGCTCGAGCCCCCAACTCGGACCTTGGGAAGCTACTAAAATGGGTCAACCCTGATGACTCAATGGATGGAGGGGACAGCTGGATGAAGCCCATCAAGATCACATGGTGGAGATCTCCTAGACTGAAATGGATGGCTAGACCTAAGGGCGATGAGGTGGTGATGGCTCAGCCGATGGGCTCGCTAACCACTTTGGGCCACTGGCTTCAAGCCGCGTGAGGATGGCCCATTCATAGGTGATAGGGGTGGTAAAATATAACCCGACCCACCAACTCGACTCATGTTCGACTTGCTATAAATATATTTGGATTTGGATTAAACAGGTTCGGGTCATAAATAGGTTGACCCGTTTAACCTTTTTATTATTCAAATTGGATTCAGGTTTCAGATGTCTGACCTATTTAACCCATTTAATTTTTGGGTCGAGTCAAATAACCTGTTTAATCTTTCTATCTAGGGCCTGGGCAAATTAATTTAGTGCTATCCATAGGCCTTAACTTGTAGTTGCGCAGATCCATGGCTTTAGTCCCTTAGGCCTTAGTCCCTTATGCTTTCATTCTTTCCCGTGATGCCTTTCAAGTTTCAAACCCTAAGCTCCCTTCTCTCTGGTTCTCTTCTTTTTCTTTTGTAGCTTGCTCTTGGCCGACCAAGCGGCACCTCATTTCCTCATCGATCAAGAAACAAGGCGGCGACCTCTTCCTCCTTTTTGGTACCTTCAACTCTCCAGGGATCCTTCTCCTCTTCCTCCATCTATTTTGCCCTCATTCTCTTGGGCTCTCACTCTCTCAACTTTGAGCTACCATATTCTCATACTATCAATAGAGAAGAGCCTAAAGGGGTATAGATTTATCTATTCTTGATCTACAAGGTAATAAAATATCTTCTTTTTTCTTATTTGTTTTATTTTTGGTTGATTTTTTTTATCATCTTAACCATGAGTCCCGAGTGATTTTACATCTACAATTTATTTATGGTTTTGTTTTGCAATGAGAAATCTATTTTTGGATTTATTTTGTTTGATTTTTTTTTATCATCTTACATCATGAGTCCCAAGTGATTTCACGCCTATAATTTATTTGTGGTTTTGTTTTGCAATGAAAAATCTATTTCTGGATCTTTTTTATTTGATTTTTTTATCATCTTAGATCATGGGTCCCGAGTGATTTTATGCCTACAATCTATTTGTGATTTTGTTTTTAAGAAATCTATTGTTTAGAGACAGAGGATTTGGATGTCTCTTACCTTTCCTTTAATGCATATTTCTCTGCTTTTTCAAAAAGTTAGATGGGACCATGATCATCATATAAACATATTATCCAATCCAACTCATCTAACTTTTCTCAATAATTTTTTTGTGGTATTTCCTTTTAAGAAGGTTAGATGGACTCGTTTGGACTGATGCATGATGTTCTTGTGGTATTTCTTTTTGGAATTGCTTGTTTTATCAAGAGGCATCAGAGTAGTATTCTTTAGTTATTTACCAATCCATTTTCTTCCTGCCCTATTGAAATTGCTTCTTATTTGCATGTCCTTATTCTATACTACATCTATTAGATATGTGTGTCCTAGAAGTCAGAATTGGCTGACACTTGTTATATACTTCTAAGGACAAAATTATAGTTTTAACTATAAATAAAAAAATAGATTATTTTCTATCACAATGTGTACTTAGTATCTATGATACATCCCTTGAGTTAATGCTAGGTGTCACTGGTAGATTTTGGAAGCAATTAGAATGATTTGGATGATCGATCATTCTAGTTGTCTGAATCAGAAAAGTTCTGATCCATCAAAAAGTGTTTCGATGATGTCGATGATAGAGATCGTAATATATCTTATTACCATACAGAATTGAATCTAATTGAATCACATAAATAAGAGTTTGGATCTAGATATCATCAATTGGATTAATCCAATTTAATTGATTTGAATTAGATTCAATTAAGTTTAAGAAAATCATGCTAGCACATGATTGAGCCTAATCTTCTCCTTCAACAATCATCAAAAGTTGTCTCAACTGAGCCAAATATGTTTGGACTCACTCAGGTATCTTTACTTGAACTGACTAGAGCTTGTCCAGATCAGAAAAGAATTATCTTAATTTATGAGATAAATTTGAGACAACATCTTTCATTTTTCATTACTTGCTAATTCTTATCTTTTGACTTTGGTCAAACGTTGACCTTTGACACTTAGACATCTGCCCATGTGTCATGCATCCATAGGAGAGCAGATAAGGGCTTATCCCCTTACTAGAAAGAGGAAAGAAGGGGGTGCATGCCTAGGAAGGCATGCACCCAAGGATGGTGATGCCTGGAGTCCCATATAGATGGGACTTCAGGTTGCTTCATGGTATCAAACTAGGTGGCGCCAAAGACTTTATTTTGATCAGTCTTGGCACCACCTAAGGATGTTGGAGAGGAGCTCTCGTCTGATTGAATCAGGTGATGTCATCCCATAAATTAGATTTAGATCTGATTGTATGAAGAGACATGATTGATCAGGATGATGTGGTACTGCATGGCGTAGCAGGATCTATATAAACCCTGTCTGCGCCTAGGTTTATGAGTCTTCTCCCTTTGCCCATGCCACATAGCCCTCTTCCTCTCTCCTCCATGCCTACCTCTGATCCTCTCTCTCCTCTCCTTGTCTAAAAGACTTTGGGCTCAAGTTTGGTGCAATCCAGGTAAGAAAAAAGCGACAAAAAAGGAAGAAGGCAACACTACTGCAAGAGACGACATCGGATCTTCAAAAATTATTTTGAAGACCTTTAAGATTAGACCTAGATCTGATCTTTGGAGAAAAGTTTAAGAAGAAGAAGATATTTAGATTCTGTCTGAGTGGATACCAATAGAGGCCAGGCGATTGCATGGCTGCATCCAGAATCTCAAATAATCAGCAGGATCATCATAGGATAATCAGATTATCTAAGAACAAGGTATAAATTAAATCAAATTTAATTTATTTTTATTTTATTTTATTAGATCCATCTAATCAGATCTAAAAAGTATCAGATCTGATTTAGATCTAAGAGAAAAATTTTTGAAATATTTCTTTTGATTAAATCAGATCTGAACGAACCTGATCCAAAAAATAAGATTTTTTCTTCAACATTAAATTCTTATTTTATAGCAATCAACCAGCCATTCTATGTTCAGTATTCTGCATGGTTTTTGACCATGCAATGTGATAGCAATTACCTATCACCAAACTCCAACATGTACCATTCCATGTTCAAACATTCAATGTATTACATCTGACTTTTGACCGACTTAGGTTAATAGATTCTATTTTAAATAGGTTAGATTGGGTTGGGTTGGAATAATAGATTATGTTTTAAATAGATTAAACAGATTGGGTCAGGTTGGGTCGGGTTGCTAATAAATTCTATTTTAAATAGGTTAAACAAATCAGGTTAGATTGCATTGGGTTAATAGGTTACCCATTTAATAAATAGGTTAAATGGGTCAGATCAGGTTACTTGTTTATTAAACATGTTAGGTTCATGTTCTAAATTCTGACCTATTTAATAAATAGGTCAAGTTCAAATTTAGGATTTTCAACCCGACCCATATCTGACCCGACCTATTTATGACCGACCCGACCCAATTGCCACCCTTAATAGGTGTGCTAGGAGCTATGGCGCCTGGGCCTTCTGGGCCACAACAAGCAGGCGGATGGGGTGCTAGAGCTCACAAATGCGCATGGCCCAATGATCTTGAGGCGGGCCGCACATAGGAGAAGCCTAAGGAGAAGTGGAAGGAGAAGGGAAAAGCCCCCTTGGGTCGCACAAAGGCCCTTGTTCAACTATGCACAACCAAGGGCAAGGCCCTAGCCTGCCAGGTGGACCTCTTGGACCCGTTAGCCACCCGAGGGGAGGCCAGAGTATTTTAGTTCTCTATCAAGGCCCTTGGTGAGGGTGGTGTGGTGGAGGGCAAGGATGATTCTATGATGGACGACCCAAGTGCCCAAGTGATGGAGTCATCAGGCCTGAGATGCCAGCCCATTCGGGAGGGGGTGCTAGAGCTTAGAGGACCTCCAAGGGAGTGCTTGAGTCTGGGTCATAATGTGGCAATTGATAGAGTGAGACAGGCCATTCAGGAGTCAGGAGGGAAGCTGGTGGCCATGGAGGTGATGGATTCAGGACCGAAGGGTGATATCTCGATGGAGGGGGTTCACGATGAGGACCTCTCCAACCACCAACTAGCCCAATGAAGTTTCTGATTTGGAACACTCGGGAGGCAGAAAAGCCCTCATTTCAGATGATGTTTGCCAGGATCATTTAATAACATTGTTCGGGTGTTTGTGTTATACTGGAGTCTCGCCTTTTTGAGACCAGTCTTGCCCAAGCCAGATGATGGATTTCTTGGTCGTGGAATTTCTATGTAGTGGAGTCCAAGGATCTCACCAGAGGGATCATGGTTCTATGGCATCATGGTATGGTTAGAGTGGATGCCTTCGATGGATGTGAGCAGCAGGTGGCCCTAGTCATCTCTGAGCAGACCAGTGGCCTATGGCTTCTCTTGGGGGTTTATGCAAGCACCGAGTACAGAGAGCGGAGGGTTTTATGGTCCGAGGTTTCTAAGCTATTAGTGTAGAGTCTTCCTTCTCTTATTGCTGGGGACTTTAACTACATTATGGAGCCTCACGAGAAGATGGAGGGAAGGCAGTACATTGATGGGATTAACTCCAGAGAGTTCAAAAAGTTTCTTAAGGAGTCGGGCCTCATTGACCTAGACTATGCCGGGCCAAGATTTACCTAGTGCTATAATCAGCTCGGAGCAACTAGGGTCTGGGAGAGGATTGACCGTGCTCTAGCCTTCGCCTCTTAGTTCCAGCATTTTTCGGCATCAGGTGAGACACCTATCGAGGATTGCCTCGGATTACTATCTGCTGTTGATCACCACCAATTAGCTGCGCCTTCCTAGGGCCCCATTCAGATTTGAGAAGTTCTGAACTTTCTATCTGGACGCTTGAGACTTGATTATGGATGTATGGAGGATGCTAGTCCAGGATGATGCTCGACACTGAATTTTTAGGATACTGGAGCTAGCATGTTGCAGGCTTACTCGATAGAGTCGTCTGGAGGTTGGCGACATCTTTCGACGCATAAAGGAGGTTGAGACAGATATTACAGAGCTACAGAGAAAAGAGGATCAGGAGGGTGGCCTCTAGGAGCATGATTTGAGGGTTCTTCGGCATAGGCTCTCTTCCCATCAGTCTCTGTTGTGGTAGCATGAGATGGTGTAGAGGCAGAGGTCTAGGGTTCAGTGGCTCAGAGAGGAGGATTGGAATATCAGATTCTATCATCAGTCTACAATAATTCGGAGGGCTACCAACCACATCAGATAGCTGAGAGAGGAGGATGGTAGTATAGTGGAGGATGGTGAGACGATCAGGGGTTGGATTCTTCAATTTTTCAGATCTCATTGGACAATTCCCCTAGGTGGTGGGGGCCCTCTGCAAGACTCCCAGCCTATGGTTTAGATCTCAGAATAGGAGAATGAGTTGCTGGCCCATCCGATATCAGTCGAGGAGGTTTGGAGAGTCCTTTAGTCCCTCGGGTGGACAAAACCCCTGGACTAGATAGATTTTTTTCTTTTTTCTTCAAACAATACTGCCAATCATTGGTGGCGAGGTGACTAAGGCTGTACAGTTAGTGTTTGAATCCAAAGGTATTCTAAGGGACTAGAAGAAGATGATGATCTCTCTCATCCTAAAGGGGCCTGATGTGTCCGCTCTTAATCACTTTAGATCGATCAGCCTTTGCACTACACTCTACAAAGTGTGTGCAAGGATTCTGATTGAACACTCGCAGCTGGTGATTCCTTGCCTGATTAGTTCGGAGCAGGGAGCATTTGTTGGGGGTTGTTGTATCACCGATAATGTCCTATTTGTCCAGAAGTTCATGCATGACCTTCAGCATATATCCATTTATCGGAGCTTGATGGTGATCAAGCTGGATATGGAGTGGACCTAGGATCAGATTAGCTTGGGGTTCCTACATAGAATGCTAACTGATTTTGATTTCTACATGAGATGGATGGACTGGATCATGGACTATGTGGAGAACCGAAGTTTTGCCATCCTGATTAATGGTGCCCTTATAGATTTCTTCAATTCAACTAGCGGTCTTCACTAAGGGTGCCTCCTCTTCTCTTATTTATTTATTCTGTATGCTGATGCCCTCTCTCGCATGATCTAGGAGGCTATTTAAAGGGTGGAGCTTATGCCTTACTGGCCAACCCTAGGGAACCTGCCTTCGTCGTATCTTCTTTTTGCAGATGACTACCTTCTCATTGGTTGGACTTCACTCTACAATGCGAGGTACTTTGCAATCATTGTGGAGGCCTGCTGTCGGGCCTCAAGCTAGTTGGTGAACCTACAAAAGTCTGCCATCATATTCAGTCCCAAAACTCATGTCCTTGTGAAGCAGGCGATTTGGGACAGAATGGGGATCCTTGAGCAGAAGGGGCCCCTTATCTACTTAGGGGTCTCTATCATAGGACAGAGACTTCAGAGGATGGAGTACAAATATTTGGAGCAGAGGATCCATGAGCGTCTTAATGGCTGGTAGGCTACCACCCTCTTTATGATAGGCAGGACCATCTTATTGAGATCAGTGCTGAGTTTCATCCCGGTCTACCTCTTGGCAAACACCATAGTACCTTGCTCTACTTTTAGGAGTCTTGAGAAATTATTCTAGACCTTCCTCTAGGGTACTCGTCAAGGAGGTCGTGGAGTTCACCTGCTCTCTTGGGATGTGGTATGCCAGTCGACTCATGATGGTGGCCTTGGAATCCAGTCCCTTCTGATTAGAAGAGTGGCCATGATTGCTAGACATATGGTCAAGTTCCTCACCCAACCTAATTGCTTTTGGAGTAGGATAATGCAGGCCCATTACGGCCACTAGTAGGGATGCAAATGGGTCGGATCGAATCAGGTCATGAGTGACCCCGATTCGACTCAGTTCCTCAGTCGGGTCCTAATGATGGATCTAGATCCAATTCAATTAAAAATCAGATCAGATTGGATCGGCTCCATGATCAAAAAGTTTGCCCCATTGGACCATTTGGGTCAGGTCGGGTCCATGTATAACCTGATCACAATATAAAAATTTTAGATCCGATTCAAATCCAAATTTTGTTCGAACCAAATTCATATAATAAACTAACATATGCAACATTTATGGAAAAAAAAATAAATATTACTTTATCTTGACTTTTAATTTATAAATATTTTTTTTAAAATCTCACAGTCAAATTAAGTAAAATTTTTAAAAAATAACAATGCTACAAGAGCATTTAAAATTTCGATCCCACTTTATTTACTTTATAGTTTATATGTTGGATTTAATACTGAATTTGAATTGGATCGGATCAGATCGGATCCAAATTTAGTAAACCTAGATCCGACTCGAAATATTAAATGGATCCAATTTTAGAATCTAATCTGGCTCCATGGGTTCTTTAAAATGGGTCAGATCGGATCGAGCTGGATTGGATTACGGGGTCAACCCGACCCATTTGTAGCCTTAGCCACTAGAGCTCAAGGTCCTAAATTTGGAGCGAGTATGGATGTTCCTTTCTATGGAGAGAGATATGTGCCCGTAGCCTAGAAGTTGTAGTTTAAGTCAGGTGGTTGATTAGAGATGGTGCTTCGGTTGATGTGAGCTAGGCCTCTTAGATTTTCAGCTTGCCTCTCTCACATTAGCCGACATATGTCAGCACCGAGGTGAATGACCATCTATAAATTAGCAAGTTGATCACTGTCGATGGGACTGGTTGAGGATCGAGGTTATTATCAATCTCTTTGATGGGCAGCTTGCTGACATGATTCTCATCATTCCAATTTCTCTATGATAAGTGGTAAAAATATACTAATAAAAGTATTAAATTATAAAATAAATTAATTTATTTTTTAAAAAAATTAATATTTTTGTTAATCTTATATAGGAAAGAAGATTACCAATATGAAGATCTTATTTTTTTAGTTCAGATGAAATAAATTTTAGATAAAATGGACTTCAAACAAGTCCAAAATTGAATTTCAAAAAAAAAGCCGATCCGGTTCAAATTGGTTCAGAAAAATTGGCTCAGCAGACCGTCCGGTCCGACCGCACCTAGTTGACCAACTCGCTGACGCCAAGCTGACATCAGTATTTTTCGCGGTGCATGGTGGACCGTTTGGAGGGCATTTTGAAAATTTCACATGGAGAAGCACGCTTCGATTGGCTGAAGAATGCAGTGGTCCATGCAACACCGAACTCCACATGGTCTATAGAGGGCAATTTAAAAATTCTGTCTGATCCAACAATCGCCTTTCACTAGGATTTGATCAGATGGCCGAAATGCATGCGCTAACGAACGACGGATGCAGCTCCCGATCGAGACCCAATGGCTGAGATTCATCCCAACTTTAAAATTAAGAATCAGAGGCTTCTCTGTACGCGATTTGATGGCTCAGATTTGATCTTTAAAATTGATTCGATGATCCAAATGAATTCCAACTTGATTTGAGATTTTAAGATGATTTTTGAGTGATTTTTGGATCATTTGATCGACATCCAACAGTTAAAATTGATCCAAGACTCTTTTTGAGTTATTTTGAGAGTTTTAAACCTGATTTCAATAGGATTTCGATGGGGAGATCACCCAAATTATTTAAAAGGCCTGGTGTTGCTGAAGAAAATAGAGGAGTGAGAGAAAAAAAGATATAGAGGGTTTTGGGAAGAGAATTATAAGAGAGAGAAAAGAGAGATAGAAAGAGAAGAGAGAGGCAGAGAGAGTTTTGAATAGAGATTTTTGAGAGAGAGAAAAGAAAGGATTTTTTTAATTTTTTTCTTTTCTTCTTTCGACAATCAGAACATCGATCAAAGGACTTCTCTTCTTCTTCATCAAGTTTTCCACACCAAAAGCAACAGACAACCAATTTCAGTAATTAAATAATCTAATTTCTTCATGCTTTTTATTTTATTTACTATTTTTTTGAATTTGTTATCATGAACTAAATTTTTTTTTACTAAGGCTAAGGTGTAGCCACTCTTTTGATGCAATATTCAGTATGAATTATTTTTAATTTTAAATTTTATTCATAAGGAGTATATAAATCTGATCTTAATGCTTTTATATTACTGGCCATCTTCTAATTGATCTGATGAACATAAATATTACGGATCAAGTATATCTATGTTATTGCTTCTTGATTATATACCTTATATTATGAATCAAATTAGAATTCATATGCATGCAAAAATTTTAGTATGCTTTGGATGCAGCATATTTTAATTAGAGGATTTAACAAAACTTAATGCATTAATATTTATTTAAATTATATCTGGACTAAAAGATAATTAATAAATATTAATAATTTTACTACGCCTGGACCAAAGGATAGTGAATAAACTAGGAAACTCCACCATCACATAAAATAAAATTAACCTAATAATCTGAATATTATATTGATCGAGTTAGTGAATTCGATTGCCTTAGTAATATATTACTCTTAAGTTTAAAATCCTAATAATTACACTCTCTCTATTTTCTTAAAATTTTTAATTATTTTTTTATTTTATTTTTTTATTTTTTATTCTCATAAATTGGTCTTCTAAATAAAGCATAGGAAAGAGCTTTTCAATACTTATTTTTCAATCCTCTAGGGATGATACTCTACTCATTTACTTTATTACTTAATCGACTGGTGCACTTACCATAGCTATAGATTAGCACGCATCACTC
This sequence comes from Cocos nucifera, assembly GCA_006176705.1. NCBI lineage: Eukaryota > Viridiplantae > Streptophyta > Magnoliopsida > Arecales > Arecaceae > Cocos > Cocos nucifera. The sequence goes on along the minus strand of QRFJ01000885.1, from coordinate 483,205 downwards.
TATGTCGGAGTCAAGATCGAAGGGTATAGGGGTCAGTCTTGCTATCCTAGAGTGCCGACCAGAGATCTTGTCGACATGAGCAAACTGGTGCTAGCTAGGAGGATTGATGTAGCCTACATATGGAGGGTGGAGGCTCATCCTAGGATCAGACTATTCCTCTAAAAAGTTACCTGGGATAGGCTCCCGATGTGCACTCTTCTAAGAAGGAGAGGCATGGTGATTTTGATTGTCTGCCCCATCTATGACTTAGAGGAGGAGTCCATGGAGCATGCACTCCTCCGCTATCCTAGAACGAAGCTGATTTAGAGGATGGCGGGCGTTCAATCATGGGAAGAGGATGATGGTTTATGGATCCCTCTCTTCTTGGACTCTGTCCATCAGGCGGCTAGTCGCGGATTATCCAGAGTTCGCCATCTAGTCTACATAGTCTATCAGATTTAGTTGTCCAAGAATAGCCTTATTTTTGATGATAAGATGGTGCCTACCAAGTGAGTACTTCAAAGAGCCTATAGCTTAGCCATAGATTATCACCACTTCGATTCCACCATGTTGCCCTTGCACGACCCGAGTTCCTAGAACTTTTTGGCTGCATCTGCAGCATCTTAATGTTTTCTTTTCATTTCATGGGAGCCCCCACACTCTGAATTCATTAAGATCAACTTCGATGATAGTGTTAGAGGGAGCAGAGATAGCTTGAGATATGTCATATGGGACCAGGCTTCGAGGATGTTTGCCACGGGGGGCTCATCGTTGTTTGAGCCATCCATCCCAGGTGTCAAGCTCTATGCTACATGGGTTGGTATTCTGTGCGCGACCCAGGAGCTGAGGGCTAATAGGATCATCATTAAGGAGGGCTCGATGACGATCACTAGCTGGATCAAGGGGGTGCCAAGTATCATGAGGCTCACCCACTCCTCGAAGATATCTGGAGGATACTTGATCAGTGCATTATGATATCCATTCAGCATGTGTTTCGAGAGGCTAATAGTGCTACTAATTGGGTGGCATCTTTTTTTGCTGACCATTTTGGCGATTGGAGCTAGCACCTTAGTGTTGTCTATTGCCTGAGCTTAAGAGATGTTTTATTTTCTAACTCTTTGGGCTATACTCACACCAGAGTGGTGTGGTCACCCATATGTACCCAAAAAAAAAAAGAAAAAGAAGAAGAATCGGGCTAACACTCCGCTCTGCTAAACAAAAAATATCTTGAGGCCAGCCCATGAAACCACATTCCAAGATCCAACAACTGGGCTGAGCTAAATGTTCCTTAGAATGTCATCTGATAAAAGCACGGAGAAAGCAATGACTACTTCAGCTTGTCTCATAAATCACTTCTTAACTTCTAGCAGGTATTGGTCCACCTAATTATGGTGTGCTTCTTCTTTCAAGATCCCGACCCCATCCAACCCTCTGAATCACTCTTGTCATGATGCCAAGACCTCACCACTTCCTCGCAACCTAGCTTCTCTCACCTCATTTTCAAGGATTGTCCATCATGCGATAGAAAAATACTTTCTACACCGCGAGCGGTGTAACTCCGCAGACACCATCCACGATGATTGGCTCTCATACGGGACCGGAGTATGGCATTTGAAAAAAAAAAAAATTGCTCTGATCCTGCACGAGAGCCAATCATCGTGGGTGGTGTAGCTCCACGCTACACCACCCACGGTATAGAAAGAATTTCCCCATGCAATATGATGTTCCTCCCTTCTTCATAGCTCCCCACCATCCCGCATTTATTGGTCACCATTACGGCAGCCTGCTCTAGCCTAAAACCTTTTGAATAGGCTTGGGCCAAAGGTTTTAGGTCCGACGGACAGGCGGATGATAATAGACCCTTTTAATGAGATTATCCAGCCCAAGCTGGGCATGAGTTTCTCTCTCTCTCTTACAAAAAATCTTCCTTATGTTCTTTATTCAGATTTGATGTATTTATAGATTTAATTAACAATTATTGTTGATATATGAATTTAATGAAATAATAGATATCTTTTAGATTGTTGATAATATTTAATTATTCTTATTTATCTTTTTTCTTTAAAAATATTCTTAAATACTTTTTATGTTTTAAAATATTTTTAAAAAATCATAAATTGAGCCCAAGGTTCGAAGCCCAAGGTCATGGTTGGGTGGAAAATAGCTCGAAAAGCCGGCCGGGCTGGGCCAGGGCTGAAGTACATTGTGCTGATCGTTGGAGCCTGATTGGATTCCGGACCGGTCCAGCCCACTAAAAGGTCCAAGTTGGTTAGGTGGCTGCCCGCCCACTTGGACTTCGCAGGTCGGGCCAGGTCATCCGCCTATCGGGCCGAGTAGAGGACCAAGGTTAACGAAGGCAACCAAGAAGAAGACCGACGCTGTTGCACCTGCTGCCTTCTGCTCAGGCTTTTGGACTTCTGAAGCGCCTTAAGCTCGAGAGTTCACCACCTGTCAACCTGCGTAATGCTCCCGCTGATGAGGATGGAACTTGGTAACTTGTCATCCTTAATCAATATTCCGGTTCGAATAGCCCTTTTATATCTATGACTTGCTTGTTTAGTTGGCTTCCAAATTCTGTCGTGTTGTATGGTCATCTACCAAGGTATTACATGTTACGCTTTTCTCAGATTCTCACCATTATGTTTGTTAGCTTGGATGGTTACTTTGCTGTGCCTACATGGTACTAATTACTTAAGGGCTGTGTAACCCTCCTAAACGTCAGGCTGCTAGACACCTAATCCTCTCTTCAATGCGTGATATTGTTGCCTTACAAGAGTCAAAGCTAGCCGATCGTGGCGTCCCCGTGCCTTCTAAGACTGATTGGTGGTTTTAATGGACGGCTGCTTTGTGTTGTGTTGGACGCTATAGGATCTGCAATGGGTGGGATTAAGGCTGGTTGGAACAGGAACAAGTTTAAATGGTAAGTGGATATATATAGATAATTTTCATGAATTATTATAAAAAATTAGAATACAAAAATAAATACGTATCTATATTCATTATTAATTTACGAAGAACGATAGCAGCGAATGCTCAGACGAATACCGAAATCAGATCCTTCTCTACCAGCTTCCTCTCTACAGATGACTATTCAATGGGATAAGCCAGAAAACTAGTCTCATAATATTTATAGGAAGTGAAAAGAGAACCTAGCCAAATAAAACAAAATCCTAACAGGCCCATCCATCATGGGCTCTTATCGGACCAAAGCCTACACTATGCCATCCTAACCACACCAATCTAATATAAGATACATCTGGCTCAAAACAAAAGGATCATAAATAATATTGGGCTCACAAGCATGTCCATTAATTCGAATCATATAATCAGCACATTTTTAATAAAATTAATTAATTAATTAATTAATGGTAGCCCATAATTAGGAAAAATTTTCACATTCTTCCACTTGGGTAATATTAATTAAGATTTTAAAATTTTAAAAATATTTTGCTTTTAAAAATGATTCTCGAGCTGAATAACAGAAAACATAGTACGTGGCCACGATTTTGGAAAACATATGATCCATAAACAGTACCTCAGAATGGACTCGATCTAATAGTATTGATCATGCTGAATCATAGGAGTCATTACATCCTTTATCTGACACAAGACCTATCCATGGTTACAAACATAACTAACACTATCAACATAAGTCTTAGTGTGATAGTGTAGTAAAAAAATAGTATTCAAAATTGATCTAAATATATGCTATTTTCATTATTAGTCCTCCAATTTCTCTTCAACATGGTTGAATACAAAATAAGCAAAAAAAATTATAATGGCTTTCACAACAAGCCATTCTACCTCACATATCCAACATAGTGTCAATGATGAGACAGCACAACATATCTGAGACTCAACATCTGATCTTATATTTCATACAGTAGGTATATAAACAAGAGATATCTTTAAGTATACTAAAATAAATATGTATACATAAATAAAAGAATTAAAATAAATATACCATTAATTTATCAGGCCAACAATATATATCAAAAGTGCACGAGATGTAAAGAGTCCATAACAATAAAGCAATAATAAAACATAAATACAAGGTCACTCCCACTAACTAAGTACATCAAAAAAATTGATTATGTCCATATTTTCAACATGCCTTGTAAAGCATATGGGCTCAAACTTTTAGTTAGGGGATCAGCTAACATTAACTCTGTATCTATGTACTCAATAGTTATGTCTCCTTTCTTCACAAGATCTCTTACTGTCAGGTACTTCAGCTCTAAATATTTAGATCCACTAAAAAATTTATTATTTTTTATGAAGAATACAGCAGCACTATTATCACAATAGATTGTTAATGGTCTAGCGACAGAATCAACAATCTGAAGTCCTGTAATAAAATTTTTCAGCCAAACAGCTTGAGTAGCAGCTCTATAACAAGCAATAAACTCAGCTTGCATAGTAGAAGAAGCTGTCATAATCTGTTTAACACTCCTCTAGGATACTGCACCTACGGCTAACATAAAAATATATCCTGAGGTTCATTTCAAATCGTCAGAGCATCCAGTAAGATCTGAATCCGAATATTCTAACAACTGTAGATCATCAGTTCTTCTATATATAAGCATATAGTTCTTGGTTTTCTGTAAATATCTCATTATCCTTTTTACTGCAATCCAATGTTGAAAACCTAGATTCGATAGATATCTACCAAAAACTCCCACTATGAAGGCAATATCAGATCTGGTGCAAACATGAGCATACATCAGACTCTTTATAGCACTGCCATAAGGGATATTCTTCATCTGATCCTTTTCAAGCTCATTCTTGGGGCACTGATCTTTATTGAACTTATCATCTTTGGCAATAGGCGTATCACAGGATTTGCAATTCTGCATATTAAATATTTCAAGAACTATGTTAATATATGCCTTATGTGATAAATCCAATAGATGACGTGATCTATTCCTATGAATTTTAATGCCTAGGACAAAAGCTGCTTCTCCAAGATCTTTCATATCAAAAGTTCTAGATAACATTTATTTAGTCTCGTTGAGCAGACCATAATCACTATTGGTAAGTAAGATATCATCAACATATAAGACAAAAAAAATAAACTTGCTCCCACTGATCTTGAGATAGATGCACTGATCAACTTTATTTTCTTCAAAGCCAAGAGATGTTACCACCTCATCAAATTTCAAATATCATTGTCTAGATGCTTGTTTCAGATCATAGATGGACTTTTTCAATCTGCAGACTAAATATTATTTCTCACTTTCTTGAAAACCCTCAGGCTGTTTCATATATACTTCTTCACTGAGGTTACTATTTAGAAAAATAGTTTTAACATCCATCTGATGAAGCTAAAGGTCATAATGAGCCACAAAAGGCATGATGAATCTAAATGAGTCTTTTGTAGATACTGAAGAAAAAGTTTTAATGTAATCAACTCCTTCTCTTTGAGTAAATTCTTTAGCTACCAATCTAGCCTTGAATCGCTCAATCCTTCTTTTAGAATTCTTCTTAGTCTTATATACCCACTTACATCCAATAGGTTTGCTATATTCAGTAGGCTCAAAAAGCTTTCATATATTATTATTGGCCATAGACTGCATTTCTTCCTTCATAGCATTTATCCATAAATCGAACTAAGAACAAGTCACAGCATCATAATTTGTCACTGGGTCAACCACATGTCCAATATTATAATCACTTTCCCTAAGATAGACGTAAAAATCATCAGGAATGGTAGGCCTTCTTTATTGGGTAGATCTCCTTAATATCACCTCATCATTAGGCTGAACAGGTTGAGAATTCAATATAGAAGTAGGAAGATTAGGAGTCTGAACATCCATTCTCTCAATAGGTGCATAAACTATATTTTCATATGATGCAATCACAAGAATGAAGATAGTCTCAGTCTGATTATTATCAACATCAATGTCTCGAAAAGATTCTGTATCAGCCACATCAGGTTCTAAAAATTTTACAGTCTGTGACTCCATAATTCTGTTATCTCTTCCAGGACTATAGAATCTGTATCCTTTAGCATATTCTGGATATTCAATGAAATAGCAATGACTGATTCTGGGCTCAGTCTTTTTTTCTATAGGGTTATATATTCTCACTTCTACAGGACAACCACAAATCCAAAAATGATTCATACTAGATTTTCTACCAGTCCATATTTTAAAAGATATTTTGGGTACAAATTTATTAGAAATCCTATTAAGAATATACAAAATAGTTTTAATAACCTCATCCTATAGATATTCTGACAAATTTGACCTACTCATCACGCTCCTCATCATATCCTTAAGGATGCGATTACACCTTTTGGCTACATCATTCTGCTCAAGACTATCAGGCATAGTTTATTGGGCTATAATCTCATAATTTTATAAGTGTTTGACAAATGGATCCATATGCTGCCCTGCTATATCATGTTTGCCATAATACTCATCTTTACAGTCAGATCTTACAATCTTGATGATCTTTTTCAATTATCTTTCAACTTTTATTTTAAAGGTTTTAAATTTTTTAAGAGCATCAGACTTTTTTTTAATTAAATAAAGATAATCATATCGAGAAAAATTATCAATAAATGTGATAAAGTATTTATTACCATAGATTGTAGGAGAATAAAGTTCACTGCTATCAGTATGAATTATTTCTAGAAGTCCTAAACTATGAGTTGCTCCTTTCTTTTTAGTCTTAGTCAATTTACATCTAATACAATCAATGCAAGTCTCCATGTCTCGAAAATCTAAGGTAGGTAAGATATCATTCTTAATTAGTCTATCAATTCTTTTCTTAGATATGTGCCCTAAGTGTTTGTATCACAACATAGAGGATCTTTCTTTGATTTTAGAACGTTTTGCAATCATATTCTCAACATTCAAAGAAGCATAAGGATTATTATAAGATAAATATAATTTATATAATCTATCACTCAGAATGCCATAATTAATAATTTATAAATTAAATGTTAAATCAACTTTTCATTATGGACATAAAAATCAAAATCAATCTTATCTAAAGAGAAAATAGAAATCAAATTCTTTCTAAAAGAAGGTTCATAAAAGATGTTTTTAAAAGAAATTTCAAAATTAGACTCTAAAGATAACTTGACAAGTCCTATATATTCAACTTCAACTTTAAAATCATTTTCTACTTTCAGTTTGATCTCTTTTAGGCTTGGTTTTCTCTTGTTTATGAATTCCTACAAGAAAATGGCAACATGAGTTATGGCACCGCTATCTATCCACCATGAATTAATATGGACATCAACTATATTTGACTCATAACAAACAAGAGTCAGGGGCTTATCTTCTTGTTTTTGTTTCTTTTCTAACCAAAACTTGAATTTGTAGCATTGACTTCTTATGTGGCTTTTCTTTTTACAATGAAAACACTTGATATCTTTTCCAATGGTAGCTTTAGGACCTCCTACAAAATGATTATGACCAGGGTTGTTACCATATCTTTTAACATCCTAAGATTGTTTAGGAGCAATAGGTTTATTCTTTTTCTTCTTCATAAAACTTTTGTCAGAATGGGATTTTGGTTGAAAGAAAAATAGGACAATCTCATTCTTTTCTTTCTTTAGTTTCTCTTCCTCAGCAACACATTTAATGATCAACTCATTTATATTCCAAGTTTCATTTAGAGTATTATAGGCAGTTTTAATCTGGGAGAATTTAGCAGATAAGGAATTCAAAGTATGAGGCACTAGAAAGGAGTCAGGCAATTCAATTTTCAGACCCTTAAGCTTGGTTTGAAGGTGAACCATTTTCAAAATATATTTTCTGACACCCCCAATATTATCATATCTCATGGTTGTCAACTCTTTCATCAGACATCCAGACTCGATATTTTCAGATACATGATATCTCTATCCTATAGTATCAAATAGTTTCTTAGTACTATTGATCTCTGGCAGATCGCTTAAAAGATGCTTAGAAACTGATCTCTTAATAGCAATTAAGCTAAGTCTATTAGATTTTTTTCACTTAGCAGAATAATCTTTCTATTCTAATGTACTCTGATTATTAAGATCATCAGGTTTATTTACACGCAATGCCAAATCAATGTAAGCTATCCCTAGAGCAAATTTCATATCTTATTTTCATCTCTTATAATTTGATCCGGTCAAAACTTCAACGATGATATTATTGTTATTAACATCAAAAAAGATTGTACAAATAAATAATAGGAATATCAAATATTAGATAATGGGCATTTACCAATAACACAGCCATATAGTGACATAAACTATAAATAAGAGCCCAAATACTATATCACATATTTTTCTTTGGACAGAACATACAATATGCATAAGAGCTCTTTATACGAGGCTATAAAAGAAATATCCTAGCATTCAAAAATCTATCCCCTTTGGATAGACAGATCTCGAAAATTAGAATACCCTTGCTACATAATGATTTACATAATTTCTAGTTAAAACACACAATAACCTCCTTTGGACAGGTGATTGTATATCACAACTAGAAAATATCCCTCTAATGATGAAAAAATTTTATGAATTAATATAAATAAATTACTTTGATGATAAATATTCATGTTAATCCATAAAATTATTCATACAAAAAATTAAATGTCCAAAATGATCAAGTTCGATATGGGATACTTAACAACATGCATCCTATTGATCATAACATAATATAATATTGCATTCCCAAGTAATAATAATATATTTGTATAATTCAAGAGATATATATCATGCTAAAATAATGTCAAATATTAATTTTTTAAAGAGTATGATCAAAAATAAAATTTTCATAAAGCAAATTAATATTTTGAAGGACTAATACAAATAATAACCTTCAACAAGATCTTAATTATAAAATAGAGATTTTACACAATAAATTATAATAAATGGAGTAAAACATAATTTATTAGATTAAAATCAATTTTTTTATAATTATAGAAACTAAACTATAATTTTACTTGGACTAAAATTAATTTTTTATAATTACAAGGACTAAAATGCAAAATTGCAACATAATGGCTTAAACACCAAATCGGGTTTGGATCTTGGATCCAAATCCAAAACCCAAAACCCATTTGGATCTTCTTTTCCTTTTTTTTTTTTGGTTTTGGGCAATGGAGAGGAGGGCTCACCGGCACCTCCTCTCTGCCTCAACTCCGATCGGGCGGCCGTCGCCAGCCATTAGCAAGAGGCCTGCCATTGGTCACCGCACATGAGGAGGGAGGAGGGTGCGGCGGCTAGGGCCACCACCCCTAAAGTACCTCCCTTCTTTTTTTTATTTGATCCGACGGTCGATGGGAGGATGATCGCCGTCCCCTCTCCGACCACGCCGGTCGATTGCCGGTGCCGATCGCCCATGGGAGAAGAGCACACGGCATGGGAGAAGCCGGCAGCCTCCTCCTTCCCTTCTTTTTTTTTTATTTCTTTGAAAAAAAATGGGAAGAAAAAGTTCGACGACCGATGCCTCCTGCCGTCGAGGCCGCTGTCGGTCCCCTTGATGCCGCCGTCGATCTCATGGCGGCTGTAGGTTGTGTACAGGTGGAGGTGGAGGAGAAGGAGGGCTCGACGGTGGAAACCATCGCCCCTCTCACCTCGTTAATTTTTTTTTTTGAAATCCCATGAAATTGGGAGTCTTCACCGTCGCTGTGTCTGACCCCCCACCGCTAATTCAATCTTAAGAACGAGAGAACAGGGACGGGATTCTTTTTTTTTTTTATTCTAGTCCTCTACAACTTGCTCTGATACTTTCATGAATCATTGCAGTAGATTAGAATATAAAAAAGATGCATACCTGTATTTGCTATTAATTTACGAAGAACGACAGCAGCGAATGCTCAGATGAACACCGGAACCATATCCTTCTCTACCAGCTTCCTCTCTACATGCGGCTATTCGATGGGGCAAGCCAGAGAACTAGTCTGATAGTATTTATAGAAAGTAGAGAGGGGATCTAGCTAAATAAAATAAAATCCTAACAGACCCATCCATCATAGGTCCATGTTGGGCTAAAGTCTATACTATACCGTCTTGACCACACCAATCCAATATAAGATGCATTTGGCCCAAAACAAAAGAATCATAAACAATATTGAGCTCACAAGCATATCTATTAACTCAAATCATATAATTAGTCTATTTTTAATAAAATAAATAAAATAATTAATTAATTATAGCTCATAATTAAAAAAAATTCTCATAAATATATACCTTCTTTATTGCAGTATGGTCCGAGAATATTGCATCCAAGTTTACATCCAACTTTTCTACTATTTATGCGTCTAATGATATACACAACTCATACCTCCTTTCATCACAAAATTAACAACTATTAGGGCTTGTTTGGCCAAGCTATGAAAATTAGCTTATTTTAAAATTATTTTTTTAAAATAAAATTTTTAAAAAAAATTATGAGAGAAAAATAGTTTGTATTTGATAAAATTATTTGATAAGTATTTTTATCAGTATTTAAGAAGCAGATTGTGTTTGACAAATCTTTCAAAAAAAATATTTTTGATTATTAAATTATAAAAAATACATGTATAGATTTACTTTATAATTAATATTATTTAAATAGATAAATAATTTTAAATATTTATTATAATTAATTTTAATTTAATTTTAATTTTTTATTTAATTAAAATAAAATAATAAAATAATAAAAAATATATTAAAACTTTAATCAATATAAATATAATTGAATCAAAGATAATACATATTAAATATTTTATATAATTTTTATATGATAATATATATATATCAAAATATATCAAAATACATCATTCATTAAATAATGGGAGGGTTAGGTGAAAATAAATAGGAATAGTTATGGTAAATAATGATTTTGAGTAAGAATATTTTTATCTTAAAAATTAATTTTTTACTTTTGCTTTCAAAAAGAAGCTCCAATTTTTTGCTTCCTCTCCGTAGCAGAAAAACTGCTTCTGCTACCACTCAAAAGCAGATTATTTTTTAAAATAAGCTTAGCCAAATATTTTTTTTTAAAAAATAAGTATTTTTTTGAAAAAAAAGTACTTTTTTCTTCCCAAAAGCTTGGTCAAACAGCCCTTAGACTACGACTTCCAAGTCTGTGGGTAGTTGATGGTGATCTGAATGTCACAAGAAGAGTTAAAGGCAGCTTAGAGAATGCTCCGAAGGTTGCTAATTTTTATTAGAAATCTTTGAACTCTCAATTAGAATCTTAAAGAAAAGCTTTATAATAGAGAACCTCCTTCCCTAAGCTTGGTAGATTTCTATCTTCACTGGCAAGCTTCCTTCCCTCTCTCTTGCCAAAAAGCGTTTTATCAATTCATGCTCGGATCATGTTCCAATCAAGCTATGCTCAAACACGAATCCCATTAGCCCAAATTCTTTCAAGTTTGAGAAACTGGTGGATGAGAGAACCTGAATTCGGGGCTATTGTTAGAAATTGCTGAAAATCTTTTGATAGTGGGCGGTATTGCGGATAAGGGCTCAACCCCAACCCATGGATCGTACATGAGCTATTATCTGCTCTGGCCCATAGGTCTCACGATTTTGCCTTTTAAAAGATGCATCATGTGAAAAAGTCTATTTCTTCCATATAAGCATAAGTTCTCATTGACTCATAACCAATGTGAGACTAATAGAGTTCTCTATCTTATTAGAATCATAACAGAGCCCTCTAGTTAAGGAAGACTTTGGCTATCTATAGTTCGAGAAGCTTCACAGTTAGCAGGGGTAGTCCCTTGTCCCTATCTAATATGCTATTTATTGTAGATAAGGGCTCAACTCCTGATCCATGGGACGTACGTGAGGTATTATGATTGAATTTCTTACCACCACTGATAAAAAGACAAGAAGTGCTTGCATTGAATGATAAAAATAGAGAAAAAAAAGAAGATGTTGTAAAGTTGAATTGTCCAAGCTCTTCATTTTGGAGGAAATTTACTCAACAATGAACTCAGATATAATAGCTCAAGGAAGGTGACCTCGCTTCTTTCACAAGGCAGCAAGCAATTACAAGCATAGAAACCATATAGCATTTATATGAGAGAACAGTATAGACTTCACTAGGCACAAGGATATTGATACGGCATGTAATCAATCAGTTTATCCCAGTTGGACATATGCCAAGTCATTTTAAATGCATTTGAATTTGAAATAGAAGATAAGAAAGAAGATTATTATGGATGGATTCATGCTACTGTGCATATATAACTAGGGCCAAGGAGATTCCAAAAGAACAAGCTCCAAAAGGGAGGAACTCTTGTAGCTTAAAAATTTTATGGTGTGAAATTTTAAAGCCCTCATTTATCATTCAGCTTTTCTTTCTTTCTTGCATATTTGTAGCCTATAGGCCGATGAGAAAGTTGAAATGAAAAAGCGATATGAGAAGGCTGAGATCAATATGAGGAGGCTGGGATGGAAAGATCGATATATGAAAGTTAAATTTCCATAAACTGAGCTTCTAAAGATTGATCCTTAAATTAATCTGAGAAGATCGAAATGAAAAGATCGAGACAAAAGCCAACCAAAACCATCTCTTCTCAGTTCGACTAATACCCTTCGAGCCATCACAACAAGGCCAAATTTTGATAGCAACAAATATTAAAGCAATTTCTAAAAATTTCTATGGTCGACTTGTTTGGCCATTCATCTTCTCTGATAATGGAGATTAATATTGTGTTGAGAAATAACAATCTCACATCGAATACGTTAAGAAATCTCATGGTGCATACATACTCTTGAGTTCATTTATCTATAATTCTGGATTTTTATATAGAATCTTTGTTGGGGATAAACCCCGCTCCTGCCGAAGTCAAGTTCGGTGCCCAGCTTGATACGGCCAGTAGCCATGAAAGAACTTCGACGGATGAGTCTTGGCCGAACTATTACAGCCGATCGAACTGCTAAGCGATCGAGCTCCTTCGAACTTCCAACGGTCGAACTCTTCAAGTGGCCGACCCTTCAGCCGGCCGAACTCCACAGCAATAGCCCCTCGACCGAATTTCTCCAGCGGCCGACCTTCTACGGAAGCCGGACTCCCTACGGACTTCTTCAGTGGATGGGCTTCTTAATGGCCAAACTTTCATGAAAGCCGAACTTCTTATGACGGATTCCTGCAGGCAATCCCGCTATGGTTACACGATAATAATGATCGACATTTATCAAGTCCATAACGATCGGCATTGATCAGGACAGTTACGACAATCATTAATCAAGTCGGTTACAACAAGCTTTCTCTATAAAAAGGACCCTCCGGATACACTTACGCCAGGTTCTAAAAAAACCCTTCTCTCCTCTTTCCACACTGAGCACTCCATTCCTGTTGACTGGAGCTGACTTGATCGTCGAAGGGTCCTACCGGAGCCACCCCCCACCAGCTCCGGATGGAACTTTATTTTGCAGGTCTCCGACGGCGACCTCATCGGCCTTCACTCCAGCGAATTTCGACGATGACCAAATTCAGCGTCAACAGATTGGCACTAGAGGAAGGGCCTACCGGCTAAGATTTCTCTCTTAAAGGAAGTCGGAGTTCCTTTGTTCTTAAAGGAGTGCTCAAAAAATCTCTCTTCCTTCTTAATCAAATTTCTTTCTAAAAAAAAAAATGCCCCCCAGGAAAGCCTCCATCCAGCGATCGGCAGCCTCCGCAGCTCGATCCCGTTTGGGTCCGTTCGCTCCCGCTCCAGCCTTGGCGACCCAGGCTCATTCTGTAGCCATGGTAGACGCTGAGCAATTTAACCTACTCGTCCAGCAAGTTCGTGGCCTCACTGAGGCAGTTCAGGCGGTGCAGGCCATGCACCAGCAGGCCCCAGTATCAGCTCAATCGGTGCGGAATTCTTCAGAGCCGTGTGGTCCAGTTCAGGGGCAATCGACATGGGCTACTCGACCTTCAATCCTCGGAAGAGGAAAGCAATGGAGGGAGAGCCCTTGCTCGGACCGCGGCTCGACCCAGGGTGAAGCTTTGCACCCATTCAGCAAGAAGACCTTGGAGATCAGAGACCGCGAAGATCTTCTGGATCAAAGGCTCTTAGAAATGAGCCGACGAATCGAAGAACTTCGTCACACTCCCTCCTCACGCGGTAATGACATCTGCACTGACCCCCCCTTTTTCGCAGCAAATCATGTAGGAACCGATCCCGCCGAACTTCAAGCTTCCACAATTCGAGAGCTACGATGGGACCACCGATCTGATCGACCACTTGAAAGTCTTTCGGACAACGATGCTGCTCCATGGTGCATCAGACGCTATCTTGTGCCGGGCTTTCCCCTCTATCCTTAAAGGGGCCACTAGGAACTAGTACTCGGCGCTCAAGCCAAATACCATCTTATCGTTTGACCAGATGAGTCAATAGTTTGCGGCTCACTTTATCAGTAGTCGGCGTCCGCACTGAAGTTTGGAGTCCTTAATGACCATCAGGCAGAAGGAGGGGGAATCCATCCGAGCTTACATTACCCGATTTAATACTGCTGCATTGAAAGTCCGAGACTTGGACCAGTCTGTCGCGATGGCCGCACTCAAGGGCGGCCTTCAGAAAAATAACTTGCTATTCTTCCTGAAGAAAAGATATCCCAGGGGCTTCGTCGATCTGCTGGCTCGGGTCGAGAGATATGCCCGTGCGGAAGAAGCCTTCAAGTTGAAGGACGAAGAAGCCTTAAGGAAGCGGCTGGTAGGCAATGGAGAGCCGAATGAAGTTCGACCGTGCTCACGGACTCCCTCCGGTAGCAGACGGGATCGAACTCCTCGAGCTCATAGAGAAGTGCGAAGAAGCCCTCCTCCCAAAAGATTCCGTGACTACGCCCCCCTTAACGCTCTTCGAACTCAGATCCTCACCGAAGTTAAGAACCAACTGCCAAGATCAGAAGGGTTACGGTCTCCCCCAAACAAGCGTGACCGAAATAAGTACTGCCTCTACCATCGCGACCACGGCCACGACACTGAGGAGTGCATCCAGCTTCGAGATGAAATCGAGGAGCTCGTCAGAAAGGGACGGCTGGATAAATTCGTTCGACGCCAACCTGAAGATCGGTGAAGAGCGCTGCCATAACAAAAAATGATAAGGTCGACCACCTCATGACGTCATCAACGTTACCCCAGGTCCCAGCGTTGAAGCCAAGAGAAGCATGCTCCAAAGTGAGGAGGCTAGTATGAGAAAGAAAAGGTCGTCCGCATGAAGAAGGGCGAAGGAACAACGCTACCACGACCCTGAGTCACAAAGAATTCGAGAATACATTACCAATGACTTTCTTTCAATAAAGTTCTTTCCTTTCAATAGTGTATTATTTTTAGACGCCAAAACTATGTAATGACAGGAAAAGAAGCAGTCAATAGTCGTCGTGTTAGGAACAGGAGGAAGACCTCGTCCTAACACGAGCAGGTCAAAGACCATCAACCTTCCGCAATCTCGACCAGAGATAAGATCTCTTCCGAGCAACCACCTCGGCTAAAGATAAAATCTCTCCCAAGAAGTTCGGCCAGAGATAAGATCTCTTCCGAAAAGCAACCTCGGTCAGAGATAAGATCTCTCCCGAGCGACCACCTCGACTAGAGATAAGATCTCTCCCGAGAGGTTCGGCCAGAGATAAGATTTCTTGCAAAAAGCAATCTCGGTCAGAGATAAGATCTCTCTCGAGCGACCACCTCGGCTAGAGATAAGATCTCTCCTGAGAAGTTCGGCCAAAGATAAGATCTCTTCCAAAAAGCTACCTCGGTCAGAGATAAGATCTCTCCGAGAGGTTCGGCCAGAGATAAGATCTCTCCCGAGCAACCACCTCGGCTAGAGATAAGATCTCTTCCGAGAAGTTCGGCCAGATATAAGATCTCTCCCGAAAAGCAAATCTCGACCAAAGATAAGATCTCTTCCGAGCGACCACCTCGGCTAGAGATAAGATCTCTCTCGAGAAGTTCGGCCAGAGATAAGATCTCTTCCGAAAAGCAACCTCGGCCACAGATAAGATCTCTTCCGAGAGGTTCGGCCAGAGATAAGATCTCTCCCGAAAAGCAGAGAAGTTCGGCCAGAGATAAGATCTCTCCCGAGCAACCACCTCGGCTAGAGATAAGATCTCTTCCGAGAAGCGACTTCGGCTAGAGATAAGATCTCTCCCGAGCGATCCTGTCAACCTCGACCAAAGGAGATAAGATCTTCCCCGAGTGACCCTGTCAACCTCGGTCAAATGAGATCTTCTCCGAGCTTCGACCTAAATCGACACGGAGCCCGGAAGAAGATTTTGGCAGTCGCCTTGTCTGCACTCCCTTCCTTCGAGTTTTGAACTCGGGAGTGAGGGGACTGGTGTTGGGGATAAATCCCGCTCTTGCCGAAGTCAAGTTTGGTGCCCAGCTTGATGCGGCCAGTAGCCACGGAAGAACTTCGACGGATGGGTCTTGACCGAACTATTACAACCGACCGACTGCTAAGCGATCGAGCTCCTTCGAACTCCCAGCGGCCGAACTCTTCAAGTGGCCGATCCTTCAGCCGGCCGAACTTCGCAGCAATAGCCCCTCGACCGAACTTCTCCAGCGACCGAGCTTCTACGAAAGCCGGACTTCCTATGGACTTCTTCAGTGGATGGGCTTCTTAATGGCCAAACTTTCATGAAAGCCAAACTTCTTATGATGGATTTCTGCAGGCGATCCCGCTACGATTACACGATAATAACGATCGGCATTTATCAAGTCCATAACGATCGGCATTGATCAGGACAGTTACGATAATCATTAATCAAGGCGGTTACAACAAGCTCCCTCTATAAAAAGGACCCTCCAGATACACTTACGCCAGGTTCTAAAAAAATCCTTCTCTCCTCTTCCCACATTGAGCACTCCATTCTTATTGACTGAAGCTGATTTGATCGTCAGAGGGTCCTGCCGGAGCCATCCTCCATCAGCTCCGGATGGGATTTTATTTTGCAGGTCTCCGATGGCGACCTCATCGATCTCCACTTAAGCGAATTCCAACGATGATCAGAGTCAGCGTCAACAATCTTAATATAGTATCAGGGCCCACCGGTCCTTCCTATGTAGCTAAGTCTCCATGCTCTTATGTACTAATCAAGGGGCTCTACACATGAGGGGAGTTGGACTGTTACGATGCTTATATACTTATGGGCCCATCAATCAAGTTTGGATTTTTTAGATAAAATCTTAACATAGTGGAATGGTTACCTTGTTTGCCCATTTTCAGTTGGAGAAATCACAGAAAAAAAAAATTTTTTCCTTAGGCAACCAGGGAGCTCCAGGCTAGAATAGATTTTCAATTTATTATTGTTTTTTTCAAAATTTGGGGGTATCCTACAGCCGGGCTTCCATGGCTCTTTGATCGAATCTTAGAAGGGACTCTTGACCTCGAGAGATTCAACAACAACTATCTCACCCTGGTTCAAATGAAGGGAGAAGCTAGGAGTTGCGGAGAGTGTGGGCTTATCAGTCTATTTAGGCCATTTGTTATCAAAAAAAAAAGGGAAAAATATGACCACTCCAATGAATCCATGGTAGCAGCCTTGAGAGGATGGCATGCCGTTGGTGCAGCGTCTTATCATATCCATTGAAAAAATTATTGATTGGTATAAGATATATATATATATATATATATATATATATATATATATATATATATATATATATATATATATATATATATATATATATATATATATATATATATATATATATATGGTAGAATAGTTTTAATTAATAATTTTTTTATTTATAAAATTTTTTATTATATTATATTATATTATATTATATTTTTTATATAATATAAGTTATAAATCATTTTCTTCTCCGAGACGGGAGGAAACGGTGCCCTTGATTGCGGAGAAACTATGTCCTGCATCACGTGCAGTGCACCACATCTCTCCCTGCGACGGCGGGAGAGATGTGTAAGTGGGCCCTCGACATCGTGTTGGTAGTTTCGTAACCCCTCGAGAATCGAAGAAAGGCATCGACCCCGGTTTTTCGGCGGAGAAAGCCTTCGATTCTTGTCTTCCCCTCTTCCTTCGAAAAGGTCCACTTTCGATGCAGCGGCTTCCCTTGTTCTTGATCCTTGTTTAGGTTGGGTATAAAAGGGAAATCCAAGATTGACGAATTTTGCCTAAATTCATGAACGAGGGATTTCCAGGATAGGCAACCTTCAATTAGGACTTCTTTCTTTCCAAAGGTTTGTTCTTCTTGATACAGCGATTTTTGTTTGTTATTTATGTATACCTAGAGGGAAAACGAATATATATATATATATATATATGATGAATAAAGGTGGGATATTATTTGTACTCGCTGTTTTGTCCACGCCTGAATGTGTGGTTTGGGTTTGCCAAGAGCAAGAAGCCCTTGATTCAGGTCCTTTCTCTTTCAAAGATTAGTTTCTTGATATAGCAATTCTGAAGTTTATTTTTTGAAACAAAAATCCAAGATTGCTGAATGTTGGGTAAATTTTATGTCCGGGTTGTTGCAGTCTCCATGACTGCTAGTGTGGTTTTTTGGATGGCATAATCCGTTCGGATTGTTTTTTGATGCTCTGTGCTTGCTCTTTTGTGTAAGAAGATCATAAATGTCAGGGGGCACGCCGGTGGGTGGTGGCTACGTGAGGCAGAGACGCAACCAAGGGTACTTCTCCAGCGGTGACGACCTCGAGAGGCAGCAGAACAGTGGGGGATACTCCTCGACTGGCGATGATGACCTTGAGGACGACGCATGTTCCAGGCCGCAGGTCTATTCAATACCAACCCTTCAGAGGGCTCGGACATGGAAAGAAGTCGTTGAGACGGTAATTTGGCTTGTCTTTGCTGCGTTCATCATCTACTATGGCGACCGGCACTCGAATCTGATCTCTATCTTGTATTGGGATGGGAGGATCAAGAGGTAAAATGAACCGGTCTCTTTCTTGTCTGCTCGTTTCCTTTCAAGATTATGCTTTACTCTTAAATGTGGATGTGGTGGCAATTTTTGTTTAAGAATAACATTCAGAAGATAAGTTAAAATAGGATTGGTTTATATGAAAATGTAAAATTGTATGATGTCATGACTGCCCATAATTATATATGGGAGAATTCCGAAGTTGTATTTTTTTTTTTTTTTTCAATTTTTTTCCTTCTATTTTGCTTTATTGTTGCTTTTGTTCTACTTACAGCTGGAGGCAAAAAGATTCATCCCTACAGATGATATGGAGCTCGTAAAGAAGTTAGGCTGACAATTCGTGTCATATTTAAGCGAAGATTTGATATATCTTCTTACCTAGAAAGGCAAAGAGGCGATATACAATGGAGCCAGGCTTCTTAATTGTAAGGAGGAGGAGGTTCCTTTTTATGCGGCAAAACAGAGTGGAGGATATGTGAGTCAGCGGCCACCAGTGGATGTAATTTGGCTCGAATTTCACAACTTAGTTATTGAGTGGTTTCTGAGATGAATCAGGAAATCTTAGATATAGGTGGCTTGTTTTGTGGATTATTGGCATGAAATCAACATGGATTCTTTTAATTCTGAACTAAGTGGGGGAGCATCATCCATTCCATTGAATAGTCAAAAATTAGATCAGTCACAATTCCATTGTATTATTAACAGTTTCCTAGGTGATAGAGAGGTGTCTGAGCATATGGGATGGATTAATTATTCCCCGTCCTACTTTTATGTTGAGATCTAGGGAGTATGATGGGAAAACGTATTTATGGTTGCTAGATAGTTCATGTGGTTGTGTTGTATGGCTTGGAAACTTTTAAGTGCCGAAGAATTGAATTAGGATGTCAAAGAGGCCTTCTAGGTACGCCTAATCACCCATGTTCTCTTCTTGTCCTTCTTTCCATTGTCTATTTTGTGCTTGCTATTATGTCATTTTTGCCGGTTATGTGATTGATTGCTATTTACTATTAATTAATATTTCATTCCTAAAGAATACACTGGTTTTTTGGAACTTGAGAGTTCAAGAGGCAAGCAAAAATTTTAAAAAAAAAAAAAAAATCCACATTCAAATATTGAAGTGGCGTTTCATGTTCCGGCTGATTATTAATCTTGACATGGTTTAATCTCAATCTTCAAATATTTGTAGAAGAAGAGAAAAATAAGAGAGAGAGAGACGAGAGAGGACTTCATATTTCTATTCAATTACATTTGATATATTTCAGGGGTTATATATAGTAGTGTATAGACTCCAGACAAGAAAAATACTATAGGCTGATACATAATCATACTGACAAAAAAAAAATATTACGGGCTGATACAAGTTGTTACGTGATGCCTAAGAATTGAATTAGGATGTGAAATTGGCCTTCTAGCTATGCATAATCACCCATGCTCTCTTCTTGTCCTTCTCTTCATTGTCTATTTTGTGCTCACTATTTTGTCATGTTTGCTGGTTATGTGATTGATTGCCATTTACTATTAATTAATATTTCATTCCCTAAAGAATACATTGGTTTTTGGAACTTAAGAGTTCAAGAGGGAAAAAAAATCCATATTCAAATGCTTAAGTGGTGTTTCATGCCCGAGCTGATTATTAATCTTGACATGGTTTAACCTCAATGTTAAAATATTTGCAAAAGAAGAGAAAAATAAGAGAGAGAGAGAGAGAGAGAGAGAGAGAGAGAGAGAGAGAGAGGACTTTATACTTCTGTTCAATCACATTTGATACATCTGAGAGGTTCTTTATATTGGTGTATAGACTCCATACAAGGAAAATAATATAGACTGATACAGAATACAGAATCATGCTAACAAAGGAAAATATTATGGACTGATACAAGTTGTTATATGATCCCTAAAACCACTCTAACAAGATCATGCTAACAAAAGAAAATAATAGACTGATAGAATCATGCTAACAAAGGAAAATATTATGATATGATACAGATTGTTACATGATCCCTAAAATTATGCTAACACTTAACATGCCAATAATATGTATGTTAATGTTATTGCATCTTTGTCCTATTGTTAGGGTTCATGACAGTGTTCGTGCTATTTAGAGTGTCCCAGCAATCCGGTCATTAGTGAATGTTGCAAGCTCATAGGGTCTAATTGCTTTACCTTGACATCATTTTCTTGCTCAGAAACTATTATTTATGTCACATGTCAACAAGACATAGCTTGTTGACTTTTCACACTCTCTCTCTCTTCTCATAATCTGTGTTCAACTATGGCTTTGAGGTAGGGCGGTGTTAATGACACACTCTATTGAAAAATTTTGTCGTGCATACTACTTTTTGTATTGTGGTATATTTACTGCATCATATGCTTATACTGGCTATTGCCCTATCTTATGGACCTGAGGGTGTGTGTGTGTGTTTAATATACTTTTTTCAACTTGCATGCCCTGAATAAATTAGAGCAGAAGGAAACAGGCCAGTAACCTATACGTTGCTTACAGAGAAATTTTGGTGGAGAGGAACCAATAGATTATAACTTGCCTATGTTTTAATAATAAAGGTATTCTTGCTTAATAAATTACAAGAAGTGCACATTGGAGTAAAGTTAGTAGTTGCAACATCTGTTGATACAGTAAAGTTGATCGAATAATATGATTATGTGGAGCTATTACACAGGGAAGTGGGGCACAGAGGCGTGTTAGATTTGGAAAAGAGCTTGGAAAATTTAAAGATTACTTGAATATGGTGAGAAAGACCTTGAAAAACTTGATGTGATTACAATTAAGCATCTGATATGAATTGTTTGTGAAGTATTTGTCATGCTGATTCTGAAATTTGATGATTTAGGCCTGCTGCTTTTTATGGTTTTAGAAGTTTTTTCTTATTGAGATCATGGACTGAAACTACTTATATGATAATCAATTGTTCTCATTCCTACATTTGACCTAGTTTTTATTGGAGAGATACCTATGAACAAAGAAAAAAAAAATGCTTTCTTTACCTGTGGAATGTGAATCTTGATATGGCTGAATCTTAAAGTTGGTAACTTAATTTTGCATTTTTCACCATTTTCGTTGTTTGACATATATGATGTTCACATGGATCTGCTATTTGACATATGTGATTCCCACATGAATCTACTTGATTGTTGTTTAAAAATATTGCTTTTGCAGCAGTACTTTGCATGCATCTCATTCCATTTGCTTTTGTCATTGGTTTACCATTATATACCTTCTTAACCTTCAAAATGCTAAGCTCTGATGTAGCTGAATCCTAAAGCCAATATCTCGATGGTTCTTTTTTACCATTTTTGGTTATTTAACATGTATGATGTTCACATGAATCTTCCTGATTATTGTTTAAAAATATTGGTCTTGCACAGTTCTTTGCATGCAATCTCATTCCAATTGCTTTTTACATGAATTTATCATTTTATTTTGCAGGACAGCTCTGTACCTCGGCCTAGTAGGTGTTGCCTTGGATTTAGGCCTTGTTTTATATTCTAAATTTTTCTTTTGGGGTCCACAGAAGCTTTACGAAAAAAATGAAGCATGGCATTCTATAGCACCATATATCATCATGTTTGGATTCCTCTCCTTCTGCCTGTAAGTTGAATTATTTGATGTACTCATCTATGAGAGAGGAAGGATCTTAAGCTAGAAGTTCGAGTCCTCTGCTTGCTGTAGACTCTTGTGTTTAGTTTGTTGAAGCTCGTCCTTTTCAGGTTCTCATTTGCTTTGTGGCCTATTTGGAGTTTTTTGTCCATTCCTCTCTTGGTAAGAGACTTGCATTTTTTACTTGAATGCTGAAACATCTTAGTCGGTAACAGTGAACTACCCTGCTTTTACATTTCAATGATGTAGATTTCTTTGTATTACAGTTTACACTGTTCATGGCTTTCATGGTTGTATCTCCATATTTGCTGATTGGACCACTCAGGCTGCCAGAATTTGCAGTTCGTGCCGACTGATCTTTCCAAATAAATTAACTGAGAACTGAAGAAAAACTGATTTTAGAAAGGTGATTTTCAAATATATTTGTGGCACTGAAACCATTATGGAACGATTTCCCAAGCTATGGTGCTTCAGAGACTATGATTCTTGAGGATGCTTATAATGTGATCCCTTGGTGGTGAGTTCTGAATTGATGAGGCTTGTCATCCAACTGTAATCTGTTTGAGAAAATTGTCTACAACTACTTCCAGCACATGCTTTTGATAGAATTGCTAGGTTCTGTTTAGCTCCTCGAGCGTTTTGATAATATTTGGAGGTGAAACAACATTTTGCATCAGTTAAGTGTATGCGAAGGCGCTGCGGAGTAAAATTTTTTATACAACATTCCCATTCGTTTCCCATTATTTAATGAAATCAGTTTTTAGATTCTGATGATTGAGTGTTCTCTTTTTTGAACCACGTTTTGTCAATTAATAGTCTTGGAAAATGGGATCCATAATATCAAGAGGAAAGAACAATAGTGTTTATATTGGATCTCATAATATGTAAATATTTACAATGGAGGTGTAGTACAATGAGCAATGAAAAGTGCAAATTTATTGTAGGTTTCTAAGTTCCTATTTGTCTTGCAAAGGGCTTGCTTTCAAGTTTTTTCTATTGTTACATCTCCTCCAACTTACAAAAACAGAACCTGACTGTCTATGTTTGTGAGCATAAGATTCACAATGAATGCTAGATGTTGCTGTGGTTGACCTGGTTATAAGGATGTAAAGGACAAGGAGATTTGTTATTGATTTTTTTTCCTTAAATTTTCCCTTATTGATCTAAGTGTGGGAAGATGGTCTTTTATAATAGTTCCATTACATGGTGAAGCTTTTCCATAATTAGGTGTTTTGTTGGAGACCTTTTTTTTTTGGAAGGTAGAATAAATGAATAATGGAACTTGGCTTAATATTTAACTATTTTGTCTTTTGTAATACGTTATTTGTGATGCAGTAGCCTCCCCGCTCTCCTCTCTTTCTGATGCTTAATTATATCATATATCCTGAGGGAACTAGCTTTTACTTTAACGGTCTATTTGGTTGGGATATGTTAGATTACGGGGTAGTCTGACAATTCCTAGAAATTATTTATCTGAAAAAATGATTACGGAGAAAAATAATTTTTACTATATTTGGCTGGTGAAAAAATTACTCTAAAAAATGATACTATAAAAAGGTTATTACGTTTGGTTGGAAGTAAATCTACATAGGAATATGATCAAATTTATAAATATATTCTTCAACATAAAATAATTTTTAATATTAGGATAGCATTATCATCTCAAATTAGTTTTTATGTAATGACTATAATACTATCTCTATCTTAATTTTATGCAAAAGTTTTTTATTGTATGAATTTGGAAAGACATCAGAATAAATTCAATGATGACATATGCAATTTTATTGAAAGTATTTTTGTCAAGTATGAATTACCACTACTTGAGAATTTATCAAATACCAACCCCCCATGGTATTTGTTTTACTCTCTCTCCGAAAAATAAGCATGGGGCCCACCACTTTTTTTTACCGTATCTCTTTTCCACCTTTCATATCAAACATGATAATTTGATATGAAAATCATTTTTCCATACCAGATTATCCCCAACCAAAAGGACCTTAAAGTTTGTATTTTGATCTGAAATATTAGTAGCAAATTTGGCCTTGCCTGCTTCCCTCCTCTTCCCTCGGGGTTCAGATAATCATTCAACATCATGTCTATGGCATATACATTGAATTGCATATAATTTTTTAACTTCATTAATGTACTAGTTGGCCTTTGAGCAACTAGTTTAGGAAAAAAAATAGTTACCCTTGCCGGTCATTAAGTTGAATTGTTGAAATATGTTGGGCGGTGAAGGGGTGCCTGCAAAGACATTGTAACAGGTGTGGTGGTTGCACTAGTGGTGGCAGTACCATTTTGAAGTAGTGGTGATCATGGAAAGCAGACATGCAAGAAGGGTTGTTTTGACTCTCCTATCATGCCAAATGGGTAATTGAGATCTTGCCTAGATGTTTATTCTTATTAACTTTTGAATGATCCCTTTCTGTACTTGATATGGATAAGAGATGTCTATCTTTAATTTCACATCAATATAGTTCTCATCAGTTTTTATTTTTTTCTTTAATATTGTAAGTTTGTTTTTTTTGTCTTAGATGTCTTTTCAGCCTTGTCATAGTTTTAATGATCTAGAAATGTCAAATATATTGGTAGTTTTTCCCCTTGAACATGAAGGTTTTTCTTCCTATATTAAATGTCTATCATTGTATATTGGACTTAGGGGAAAGTATATGACGTTCTAAACATGAATTGGTTAGCTGTACTGTTTTCTATGTAATGTAAGTTGTGATATGGCATTGATGCAACCCATTCCTGCAGTATAGCAGATTGATTTTTGTGTTTTGTATCCATCATCTCTCATTATTTGGTATTAATCTTAAAGATTGGTGTCTACTATAAGATGGCTTTCATTTACAACTTGTCAAGATGTTTCATTATCATGGGTTTTGTGTTGTCAGTTAGTAGCTATTGACCTTTTGATTATTTTTGTATGGGTACTGAAAGGGAAAATCAGCTTGTTGTGCAACAGGAGTTTATATATATATTTATATCTTGAACTAGTCATTCATTATTGATCATCCTAACCAGGGTAAGAATTGATCATTTTCCATGATTTCTTAAATAACTTATTTGATTATTTTTATATGGGTGCTGAAAGTAAAAATCAGCCTTGTGTGCAACAGGAGTTTATATATATACATATATATCTTGAACGAGTCATTCATTTTATTGATGATCCTAACCAGGGTAAAAATTGATTATTTTTCATGATTTTTTGAATATTTTATTTGATTATTTTTATATGGGTGCTGAAAGTAAAAAATCGGCCTTGTGTGCAACTGGAATTTATATATATTTATATCTTTAACTAGTCATTCATTTTACTGATCATACTAATGGGGGTAAGAACTGAACATTTCCATGATTTCTTAAATAATTTGAGTTATTTGGATCATATTTGATAGGTTTTATTGACGCAGAATTTGGTCGTCGTCAGATCCAGTTGGAGTGGAGGTGGATGTCGCCGTCGGGAACCTGCAAAATAAAGTCCCGTTCGGAGCCGGTGGGGGTGGCTCCGGCAGGACCCTCCAACGATTAAGTCAGCTCTGGCCAACAGAAATGGAGTGCTCAGGAATGAGTTCCGCAAAACTTAGAGAAGGAGAGGAGTGCTTAGAGCTTAGAGTAAGCATATCTGGAGGATCCTTTTTATAGGCGGAGCTTGATTGATGGTGACGGCCATATTGTCCGACCGTGGGTCGCTCGGGACCGCATGAAGTTCGGTACGGAGAGAAAGGCATCGTCAGATGGATAGTGACAGCCATACTGACAGATTGTGGGCTGCATGAGGTTGGTTACGGAGAGAGTGGTGTCGCCAGACTGGTAGTGGCGGTCATACCATCGAGGTCCGACAGCCGTAGCTCGAGAAAGCAGGCACTGGTCGGTGGACTCGGGCATATACCAATTCCGAAGGAGTTCGGACTCCTGGAGGAGTTCAGTCAAAGGAAAGGCTCGGAAGGAATTCGACTCCTGTGGGAATCCGACCGGAGCTCAAGCTAAGGAGTTCGGCTCCTGAAGAAGTCCGATCGAAGGAGAAGCTTGAAGGAAGTTCAACTGGAGGAGTTCGATTAAGATCCGGCTGTTGAGAGTCCGAAGGAGCTCGGCCGCTGAGTAGTTCGACCGGCTGAAGGAGTTTGGCTAAGACCCGACTGCTGAGAGTCCGAAGGAGCTCGGCCGTTGAGTAGTTCGGTCGGCTAAAGAAATTCGGCTAATGTCCGGCTATTGGGAGTCTGAAGGAGCTCGGCCGCTAAGGAGTTTGGTCAGTTGAAGGGGTTCGGCTAAGGTCCGACAGCTGAGAGTCTGAAGGAGCTCGATCGCTGAGGCTCTTTCGTGGCTACCGATTGTGTTAAGCTGAGCATCGAACTGGACTTTGATAGGAGCGGGGTTTATCCCCAACAATAGTCCCCCCACTCTCGAGTTTGAAACTCGAAGAAAGGGAGTGCAGAAAAGACGACTGTCGAAGTCCTCTTCTGGGCTTCGTACTGGCTCAGGTTGAAACTCGGGGGAGATCTCATCTCCAGCCAAAGTTGATGTTGAAGTTGAAGCCTGGGGAGATCTCATCTCCAGCCAAGGTTGATGTAAATCTCGTCTCCTGCGGTTGAGGTCAGAGGTTGAGCTCCTTGGAGGCGATATTGTCTTCAGCACCCGAGACTGACTCAAGGGAGATCTCTCCTGCAGTCGAAGTTGATGTGGATGCTCAGGGGAGATCTTATCTTCCACAGCCGAGGTTGGCTCGGTCAGTCAGAAGAGATCTTATCTCTGGCCGAGGTTAGCTCGATCGCTTGGGAGAAATCTTATCTCCGATCGAGGTTGGCTCGGTCGCTCGGGAGAGATCTTATCTCTGGCCGAGGTTGAAGTAGATCTTATCTCTGCCGAGATTGTCTCGGTTGCTCGGAAGAGATCTTATCTCTGATCGAGGTTGTCTTGGTCGCTCGGGGGAGATCTCATCTCTTGCTGAGGTTGACGCAGTTTCTCAAAAGAGATCCTATCTCTGACCAAGGTTGTCTCCGATCTTATATCTGGCCGAGGTTGTCTCGATCGCTCGGAAGAGATCTCATCTCTGGTCGAGGTTGATGCGGTCGCTCGGGAGAGATCCTATCTCTGACCGAAGTTGTCTTCGATCTTATCTTTGGCCGAGGTTGTGAGAGACCTTATCTCTTGCAGACTTCGAAGCTCGGACTTGGACTTTGCTCGCATTAGGATGAGGTTCTCCTCCTGCTCCTAATGGACTGTGGGGGCACATACGGACCGTCGTCCGTGCTCTTCCTCCATCTCGTCTAAGGTGAACGAGGCCTTCGACTTTGCTCGCATTAGGACGAGGTTCTTCTTCTGTTCCTAACGGACTGTGAGGGCACATACGGATCGTCGTTCGTGCCTCTCCCTCCATCTCGTCTAAGGTGAATGAGGCCTTCGACTTTGCTCGCATTAGGACGAGGTTCTCCTCCTATTTCTAACGAGCCACTTTCGCTTATTTCTTTCCTATCATCACATAATTTTTGTACCCAGAAACAATGTTATTGAAAGGAAAGAATTTTACCGAGGGAAAGTTACTTGCAGCACATCCCCATTTCAGGATCGTGGGGACGTTGTTCCTCCGAATTCTCTCGGACAGTAAGTCCCGAGCCGGACGACCTCCTCTATCTCACGCTGGCCTTCTCAATTTAGAGCAAGCTTTTCTTGACTTTGACGCTGGGAGATGACGAATCATCGAAGTACCAAGCTCCTCCCAGGGGTAACGTTGGTGATGCTGTGAGGCGACCGACCTTCTTGTCGTTTCTGGCTATGGCAGCGCCCTTGACCGATCTTCTCCTGCTTCAGGCTGGCGTCGAAGAAATTTATCCAGCCACCCCTTTTTGACGAGCTCCTCAATTTCGTTTTGGAGCTGAATGCATTCCTCAGTGTCGTAGTTGTGGTCGCGATGGTAGAGACAGTACTTGCTCCGATCGCACTTGTTTGGGGAAGATCGTAATCCTTCTGATCTTGGTAGCTGGTTCTTAACTTCCATGAGAATTTGAGTTCGAGGAGCGTTGCGGGGGGCGTAGTCGCAGAACCTTTCGAGAGGAGGATTTCTTCGCGCCCTTCTGTCGAGGCTTCCTTGGTGGCGAGCTCGAGGAGTTCGGACCTTGCTTACGCTGGAGAGGTCGTAAGCGCGGCCGAACTTCATTCCGTCCTCTTATGAAACCTGCGGGAGAACTTCATGCCTCTTTGTCGGGGCTTCCTTGATGGCGAGCTCAAGGACGAGTTCGGCGGCCTCGCTCACACCGAACTTCATTCCATCCTCTAGTGAAACCTTCTATGGGAGAACTTCGTACCCCTTTGTCGGGGGTTCCTTGATGACAAGCTCGAGAACGAGTTCGACGGCCTCGCTCACGCCGAACTTCATTCTGCCCTTCAGTGAAACCTTCATCGGGGCTTCCTTGATGACGAGCTCAAGGGGGAGTTTGGCGGCCTCGCTCATGCCGAACTTCATTCCGTTCTCCTGTGAAACCTTCTGCGCAAGAACTTCATACCCTTTTTGTCGGGGGTTCCTTGATGACGAGCTCGAGGGCGAGTTCGGCGACCTCGCTCACGCCAAACTTCATTCCATCCTCCAATAAAATCATCTCCGGGTAAATTTCATACCCTTTTATCGGGGGTTCCTTGATGACGAGTTCGAGAGCGAGTTCGGCGGCCTCGCTCATGCCAAACTTCATTCCGCCCTCCTATGAAACCTTCGTTGAAGCTTCCTTGATGGCAAGCTCGAAGGAGAGTTCGGCCTCGCTTGCGCTGGGGAGGTCGTGAATGCGGCCGAACTTTATTCCGCCTCCTGTGAAACCTTCTAGGGGAGAACTTCTGCTCTCTGTTTCTCCTTTCTAAGGGCGACTGGTATGCTAGGTCAAATGCTCTTCCTTAAGGTCGGTTTCTCACATTTTTATGGCAGGTTTGCTAGCAAAGTCTTCACCGGAGGTTGTCGCACGGCCCGCATCATCTCGGCGGAGCCACGAACCTACTGGACCAGCAGGTTGAACTGCTCCACATCTACGATGGCTTCAGGTAGAACCTGGACTGCCGGGGCTGAAATGGAAGCAGATGGACCTGGCATGGAGGCCGCCGATCGCCGAGTTGAAGCTCTCCTCGAGGCATTTTCTCTTCGAGAAAGAACTCTAGAGAGGAAGAAGAGAGATCTCTGAAAAGGGAAGGGAGAAATCATCGCTGAGCACTCCTTTAAGAATAAGAGAACCTCGGAGGTTCGAGGTCCTCCTTCTAGCGCCAATCTGTTGACGCAGAATTTGGTCGTCATCGGATCCAGCTGGAGCGGAGGTGGACGAGGTCGCCGCTGGGGACCTGCAAAATAAAGTTCCGTCCGAAGTTGGTGGGGGGTGGCTCCGACGGGACCCTCCGACGATCAAGTCAGCTCTGGCCAACAGGAATGGAGTGCTCGGAAATGAATTCCGCAGAGCTTAGAGAAGGAGAGGAGAGCTTAGAGTAAGCGTATTTAGAGGATCCTTTTTATAGGCGGAGTTTGATTGATTATGACGGCTATATCGTCCGACCGTGGGCTGCTCAGGGCCGCATGAAGTTTGGTACGGAGAGAAAGGCGTCGTCAGGCGGATAGTGATAGTCATACTGACAGGTCGTGGGCCGCATGGGGCTGGTTACGAAGAGAGTGGTGTCGTCAAATTGGTAGTGGCGGCCACACCGCTGAGGTCTGAAAGTCGTAGCTCAAGGAAGCAGGCGCTGGTCGGTGGACTCGGACATATACCAATTTCGAAGGAGTTCAGACTCCTGGAGGAGTTCGGCCAAAAGAGAGGCTCGGAAGGAGTTCGACTCCTGTGGGAGTCCGACTAGAGCTCAAGCTGAGAAGTTTGACTCCTGAAGAAGTCCAGCCGAAGGGGAAGCTTGAAAGGAGTTTAGCTGGAGGAGTTCGGCTAAGACCCGGCTGCTGGAAGTCCGAAGGAGCTCGGCCGCAGAGTAGTTCTGCCAGCTGAGTTCGGTTAAGATCTGGCTGCTGGGAGTCCGAAAGAGCTCGGCTGCTGAGTAGTTCGGTTGGCTGAAGAAGTTCGGCTAACGTCTGGCTGCTGGAAGTTCGAAAAAGCTCGGCTGCT
Source organism: Cocos nucifera (assembly GCA_006176705.1). Lineage (NCBI taxonomy): Eukaryota > Viridiplantae > Streptophyta > Magnoliopsida > Arecales > Arecaceae > Cocos > Cocos nucifera. The sequence continues at coordinate 452,726 of QRFJ01000885.1, read as the reverse complement.
GAGGAGTTCGACCGGTTGAAGGGGTTCGGTTAAGGTCCGACCGTTGAGAGTCTGAAGGAGCTCGACCGCTGAGGCTCTTCCGTAGTTATCGGTTGCGTTAAGCTGAGCATCGAACTGAACTTTGATAGGAGTGGGATTTATCTCCAACAGATTTTATCATCAAATTTATTTGGATCTTATCCATCCCTCTCCCATGCTTCAAATGGCAGTCCTTACTGGTTTAGATGATGTTTGCAAATGGAAACCTCAGAAGTTTGACGTGCTATTAAGAAGACCTGTGTGGTATTAAGATCTGCATTCAACAAATATATGCACCTAGCTGCCACCATAGGCTACATGATGCATCATTATTGTAAGTTTCTGCTCGTCGAAAGTGGTGATATTTACAAAGGTTCCCTATTCCATCTGCTTGAAGTTTGATTTTGGACTCTAGCGATCACAATTCAAGACTGAAGAAAAAGTTGTCATGGACAGAATTTATTATAAACAGCTTGCACTGCAATGACATCTCCATCAACTAGCTAAGACTTACAAACAACTTGCACTGCTATGACCATCACCACCACTCAGTTAAGACTGTTGGTTTTGGTTTTTAAATACCCTATTTCGGGGGCTTTCAATGCCAAACACTTATTTGCTCATATTGGTAATTTAGATTTCTGGAAATTAAAGACTGATGTACAGTCTACTTGAAAAGCACAAAGATTCACTTTAGGAAGCTTTTTTTTTTTTTTTTTTTTTGGTAGAAACACTTTAGGAAGATTTAAAAGCATATACCATCCAACAGAGGAAATATGTCATAGATGAGTCATGTCATGCATGGTGACCAAAACTGAACTGTTATTATTTTCTTTTCCTTTGCTAATTGGATGATGCTGATGTCTTTCTTTATTAACTGCGCAGTCTTACCACTGAAAGAGCTTTCCAGTTCTGCTCAGGGCAATGAAATGGCACGGAATTTTCTTTGGTATGTAACAGCCAGGTGAAATATTTTGGAAAAGATTTTGATATAGCGATCTTTTTAATAAATCAATTATGTTAAAACTTCACTAGATCATTGACTCATTCATGTGGATATCAATGTTTGGCCCAGATAAATGAGCAGTTGCCTAGAAATCTCCATTTTGATTTCTTTTAAAGATCCATATTTTGTATTTCCTGCAAAATGAGTTGAGAAATGGGGAATCCAACCCAATCAATCTATTAATCCAGGCAGGAAGTTTGACAAGGACGCTGAGGGCCTTTATCAGCATAATGGGTAATTGCATGGAGTGTGCTTGTGATCACACACCAGCCTAAATGTCAATCGTAGCCGAGTGGGAACCCCACAGCCATGACTCCCGGCTCTTCTAACCATCTATTGTCCTTTGCATGAGAAAGGCATCTTCGAAAAAACTCATCCAGCAAATAGGACTCTTTAATCTATGGTTATCGCTTTTCATTGGAAGTTTATGAATTGATGCAATATGTATGTGTTACCGTAGGATGGGGATGATGTGGCGACATCGTCTAACTCGTTTGTTATTATAATATTTTATCATGATAAATACAAATTGACAAATTAGCGGGGCCGAGTCCTGATGTTTCCTTTCCACCTCTCAAAAATAAAATACGCGATGGTTGTCATAAGCCTGTATTAAACCAAGTCGGTATAAGTCTCCAGGTCAAGTCACTACTTTGACCACCTCCACGGCGCTGTCGCGATAGCAGGGCCTTTATTGTTTTGAGCATTATGTCCACGGACTACAAAGAAGTCTTAGAATTTGGTTAGTAATTTGGGCCTCCTTTCTGACCGCGCTCCTTCAACTGAGATGCCCGCCTTAGTGATCGGCAACCGTGACTTTCAGCTTTGACGCACCGTGTGGATAACGGCTTCATAAGGTCTGCATTTGCCAATCTTCCTGTTTGTAGCTGCCTCTGATGTTATCTGCCTCAATTTTTTGGTTATACACACACACACACACACATATATTACTTACCTGGCTAGGTCCTTTTGCATGCTAGCCAAATTATATGAGTTCATTTCTTGCTAGCCATCGAATTTCTGAAAGTCAAAATAATATTGTTGCCTTTCTTTCTAATGGGAATGCGGCCACCCTTTGTTTCCACCTGGATTGTTTCTGTGGTTGAAGGATTCAAACGGAAGGATGATATCATCTTTATCACATCTGACTTGACCTGTTCTCCATTCAAGTTGTTGCCATCCGCCTTCCTTTTCTATTCTTCATGACACCTCTAATTGTCTGTTTGCTCTAAACTTGCGTCCACCTCTTCTACTTTCCCTCCCATTTGATCCCAATTCTCACTATCAGACAGGCGTGCAAGTCCCTCGACCCTCTAATAATAGTGCCTGGGTGGTTTAGGTCTCCCCTTTTCCTTCCTTTCCCACCTCACCTCTAACCATAGAAGCTGGGGTGGTTGGGCCACCAACCGATAGGCCTATCTCTCTAGATCTCCCGGGCTGTCCTCCCACTTTACAATTCAAACCATCTGTGCTAGATATTGAGCTCACCAAGGGCATCCGGTTCTTGCTCCTATATCTAACGCGATGTACGCCCCAAAAAATACAATTAAAAATAAAATTAATCTAATTCAAGGTTCTGATATTGAATGCAGTGAGACGCAAAAATATAATAATGCAATTGTTTGCCCAAGCCACTATTTGCTTAATTTTCTTTTTCTTTTTCTTTTTTAGATGCTATTTTTTGCCCAAGCCACTATTTGCTTGATTTTCTTTCTCTTTTTTTTTTTAAAAAAAAAGAGAGGATGATGTAGGAGTTTGCTTCTAGAAATTACGTTGGGAGGTCAATTGAACAACAACCAATATTATTATTCCTATCATAATTTTAGAATTATGATTGTATTACGATAAAGGTGATTATGATCATAATTATGAGCTCATCAAAGCCTGGGTATGGCGTGGCCCGTGGGCCGTGGACGCGTACGATGGGGTTCCATGCCTTCGACGGAACCCGGCGAGTCTTGGCGTGGACCCCACCAATCGAAGAAGACCACCCCTCCATTTTAATGCGCGGCCGGTGGCATTTCTTTTGCAGTATTCCATCTTCCACCAACACCACCTCCTCTCTCTCTTAGATTTTAAGAAAGAACAGAGCCAGTGGAAGGGTGGGATCGCCCTAGGGTTGTTGGAGAGTTACTAGGGATTCTGAGTTCTCCCTTCCTTTCGCGGATCTGGCTTTGGGCTTCTCTTGCGAGATCTCTCGAGATAGGCAGATGGCTTCTGGCTCTTAGAGGAAGGGATTTGGCGAATGGTAGGACCCAAGATCTCTGGTATAGGGCTTGAGGTGTCTGCTTGCGTGGAGCTCGGAGAAAGGGTTTTGGGGGTTCCTTTGGGTCTTGAGATGAGTTCTGCGGCTTGAAGGATAGATGGAGAGAAGAAAACAGCCTCCTTTGGCAAGTCTTCGGCCTTTGACTTTTTTTTTTTTTTTTGCAAAAATTGAACTAAAAAGCTTTGGCAGTCCTGATCATTGGAGTGGCATTTGATCCTCCTTATGTCCTTGTGAAGAAGCGTTTGTACGCTATCTGTTTCATCCGTAATTTACATTCTTTGTCGTGTTAGAGGTGGATTAATTTGGCCGTGTTTCCTTGAAAGACGTTAACTTTTAGGTTGGAACAGGCGGTACCGGGGAATTTAGGTTGTGACAGGAGACACTTTGACATACCAACTAATCCTCTTGCCGGCAATTTGGAAGCGGCAGTCAATTAGCTGTATAGTCAGTAGTGTGTGGTTTACGATTTTTTGATCCCTGTTGCGGAGTCACGAAACCGAAATGTTGAGAATATTTGTACTTTGGAAAGAAAGGAAGAAGCTTGTGAAGTGTTGCGATTCACTAATAACAGTAAAAAGATTAAATTGAGAGGGGAAAAGGGATGCTATTATTATAAGTGGCAAGCACTATTTGTATAGAGTCAAATTCTTTTTTCTTAATCATAAATGTTTTGCTTTTCCATGAAATTCTTGATGAGTGTTTATTTCTTTATTGCTTTGCCAAATTCTTGATGAATGTTTAAGTTTATTATTTAAAGGGCAAGGGAAAAATCTTGGTTTATTATAAGCATATAGGTGGTGGTCGCAATTACACGAATGAAAGTCATAGGAAAAATGGAATTTTATAATATTTTTTCAGGATTTTTTTGTTGAATTAGAAAACGTTTTTTAATCATCAATCTTTCGATTTCAGGGTAACAAGCTATTACATTCTTGATGGGTGTTTATTTTCTAATTACTTGCTCCATTATGCTTGGATAGCATTTGACCAAGAATGGCTTAAGTTTCTCTCTTCAAGGGAAGAGAGGAAAATAAGCTTAGTTTGGTAGTTTTCAGAAGTGCATAGATGATATAGCATTTAATGATTGTTCAAGTTATGTTATATTTTTTTACTGCTAACTGCTTGAGCCAATGGTGATTTAAATTTAGATAGTGACACGCCAAAGGCCTGTTGACCTGTCTAGAATTTTTCTAATTGGAAAGAATGAATTAGAAGAACCATGGCGAACAAGCCTTTTCCCATTAATAAAATTATTCAAAATAATGGAAGATTATTGGAAAACTGATATACTGTCTTTATTAAGAAAACCATCAACATTTATTTGACTACCCCAAATAGTTGAAAAGGTTAATTAAAGAAAATATGGTTTCTCTGCTCAGTTGTATTTATGCACCATTCTGATTAGCTAGGCTGAGAACCAATGTAGATGGTGATGTTCTTGATTGTCTTTGGCAATCGGAAGTACAATCTACTAAAAATGCAAATTTGTCATAATCTATGCTTTGTCGTGGTTAATGTTCCCTGTAGTTAGCTGCTAAAATAAGCAGTGGCTCATACTGACTTGCACATGGAATCCGCCTGTCATTTTTCCAAGGTTTATTGTAAGGAAAAATCTGCAATGCACTTTTTTTTTTTTTGGAAAATTAAGGTCATTGACTGATATGGCAATTATATTGAAAATATTGTATATCTGGCTAGCATAATAGCATCACTAGTTACGGGATGGTTTCTGTGACTCTTTTGGTTAGAAGTTTCTTGTTCTTTTTCTACACATGATGAACATTGAAAGCCCTGTGATTTTCCTTTCATTATCAGCAAAGCAGTGTGATCCTATAGTGTTACAGTTCATGTCCTACCCCCTACATTATTCAATATTCTGCGTTGAACAGCTTAATACAAGGTTTGTTGAAAATGTGGTTGTCTTTTTGAATTCCTTGCTGGTTCTGTTTTCTTGCGCCCTCTTGGTTTTTGGCTTTCTGCATCGAATTCCCTGGTTTCAGGGAACCCTGTAGTCTGATATACTCTGCTCTGGTATGTTTCTCTTGTTATCTGTATCTAGTTCTCATTGCCATGAGAGGATATAGTTTTCAACTTTCATTCATTTCAATATCTTGCATTCTGTTGATTCAGTTAAGTGTTCCAATGCTAAATACATGCATGTAGTTAATATCTCAAGTTGATATTTTGGTTTTAAAATAATTAATGCAGGTTGAGAGCTCAGCATGTCTCTGTCGAGTAGATGCAAGCTTGAAAAGTGTTGCTGGGGCTAAGAAATTTGTCCCAGGATCCAAACTCTGCATTCAACCCAGCATCAAAGCATCCATCCATCCATCCAAGCTCAAGACAGCTCGAGGGGACCGAAGCCGCAGTCAGTCACCTCTGCTACCCGGACTACCCGATGACCTTGCCATAGCTTGCCTGATCCGTGTCCCACGAGCCGAGCACCGCAAGTTAAGGCTAGTTTGCAAGAGATGGTACCGTCTTTTGGCTGGCAACTACTTCTATTCCCTCCGCAAAAGTCTTGGAATCGCCGAGGAATGGATCTATGTCATCAAAAGAGATAGGGATGGTCGGATCTCGTGGGATGCATTCGATCCCATCTACCAGCTCTGGCATCCTCTGCCACCCATTCCAGGGGAGTACTCTGAAGCCCTTGGATTTGGGTGTGCTGTCCTCAGCGGATGCCATCTATACTTGTTTGGGGGTAAGGATCCACATAAGGGGTCCATGAGGCGGGTCATCTTCTACAGCGCCAGAACTAACAAATGGCATCGGGCTCCTGACATGTTGCGGCGGCGGCACTTCTCTGGCTCCTGTGTGATAAACAACTGCTTGTATGTGGCTGGTGGGGAGGGTGAAGGGGTCCACCGCTTCTTGAGATCAGCTGAGGTCTATGATCCAAACAAGAACCGGTGGTCCTTCATATCAGACATGAGCACTGCAATGGTCCCGTTCATTGGGGTTGTCTATGCAGGGAAGTGGTTCTTGAAAGGGCTTGGATCTCAGCAGCAGGTGCTGAGCGAGGTCTATGTTCCAGAAACCGACAACTGGTACCCAGCTTTCCACGGCATGGTTAGTGGATGGAGGAACCCAAGTGTTTGCTTGAATGGCCAACTCTATGCTCTGGATTGCAAAGATGGTTGCAGACTAAGAGTTTATGATGGGGATGCAGATTCTTGGAGCAAACATATTGACAGCAAGATGCACCTGGGGAGTTCTCGAGCTCTAGAAGCAGCCGCTCTTATCCCTCTTAATGGGAAACTATGCATTGTTCGAAACAACATGAGCATTACCGTTGTGAATGTTGGAGGGAACAACAGTAGGGGTAGTGAGGATCAGTGCTGGGAGACAATTGCTGGCAAGGGACAGCTGAAGACGTTTGTCACAAATCTATGGTCTAACATTACAGGCCGTAATCGTCTCAAGAGTCACATTGTCCACTGTCAGGTCCTTCAGGCTTAGAAGCAAGAAATTCTCAATGTACGTGCAGCAATTGGTCTGGGCCAATCTTTTTGTTTTGCATTTCGGTTGGCAACTAAGAAGTGGCCTTCAGAGCGTGTTGCTGTGGATCATGCTTACTGGTATACAAAGTAAACCGTATTATACAAGGTGGATCATGCTTACTGGTATACAAAGTAAACCGTATTAAACAAGGTGGTGTTGTATTCAGAATTATATTGAAAAACCAATAGAAATTAAGTGATGAAAAAATTAAGGAGTCATTGATTGCTGAGATGCTTAGGAGGATTTTGATGTCTCTTCCTTCCTCACGGCTGGGCAGCGTGATTCAGAGTTCCTTATGTCACATATTCCCTTGTTAGGGATTATACCGCACGGAGGAATGCTAAGGGTATATGCAATGGAAGTGCCATGGGAGGCAGTTCATTGGGTTGCTTGGTCACCGGCTCGGATGGTTAAGGGTATATCCACCGGTACTGTGTTGATGTCTTGGATTCAAGGACGATTGGATAGAAGAATTGATGGAAGAGGGAGGGAGACAAACAGTGCTATTGATGTTGTAATAACCTCACTGACCTCTGACTTCTCAGCAATATTGTCAAAATCTAACTTGGAGATGAAGATATATAGATCAAGTCTATATAAAGAGGACCACATCAAACTTCTGCAACATTGTACGATATGAGGAAGATCAGATGTACGTAATATTATTCCTCATGTTCCAAAAGACTTTCCGTGTTTTGATTTCATAACCTTCAGATCATGATAGAACAACATTATTATTGTTACGCCAAGCCTTACCTCTTGAATATATTAATTTAAAAGATCCGAAATTCAATCCTAAGAATTTTGAAAAAGCAAGTCAACAGTTTAGATATATCAATTTGAAGAATGTAAGACTCCTACCAATCTCTTTATCCCTCGAAGTTTTTCAAAGGTGATAAAAACTAAACTTATGCATGGCCAATCACTTGGTGGATGCTAAAGCCCTATCCACTAAGCTCCTTCAAAGGAGAAAGTTGGGTTTGGGGGAGGTGGTGTGGGGTGTGGTGGCACAAAAGTTGTAGGGGTCATAAGCATCACCCGTTATCCTCGTCCTCTTTGCTCTCATTGCCTTTCACTGTCCCTTCGAACTATCTTTCGGATGCTGCTACGTTTAGTAGATTGTTCCTAGATTCAAGACTAACTTGGATGTGGATTGTTCTCAGATTCAAGACTAACTTGGATATTCTCACAAGATCCCGTTGGAAATCGAATTTGTTGGCTCATCTAGCTCACATCTTCTAAAATGCTACTAGAAGTCCCTACCTAAGATCTTAAATCCTGATCCATGGATCTATTGATCAGCAAGAAGGAAAAAAAAAAAAAATCTATAAAAATTTTAAAATAAATAAATAAATAAATAATTTAACCGAAAGATATTGATTTATAAATGAGCTTCATATCGGCATTAACCTTAACTTATTGAGCCAGTAGCCCAGCATCAATTCGAGAACTGATCTGTGAAGAGTAGAACTGATCCGTGAAGAGTAATTCTTTATGTATCGCATGCAGTACAAAAAAAATATATAAATATACCATTTCATATGATTGGACTACATATCGATCGCTTTTCAACATGCATTTAATACTACTAATTTTATTTTAAATTTAAAATTTTAAATAATAAAAATAATTTTTTTAAAAAATTATAATATTTTATGATTATATTATGATATTTGTAGCTATATTATGATTTTAATTATAATTTATCCACACGATGTTACAAGAAAAGAAGATGTATTTTAGTCATTAAAAGTTTTATAAAATTTTTAATAATAAAAATATTTTTTTATAATTTAAAAAAAAATAATATTTTTTTATTTCGAAAATTTTATAGAATATCATTTTTTTTTTTTGAAAAAAAATATATTTTTCTGGGACGGAGTATTTTTTCTGCACCAACCTAACAAGGGGAGCGGGGTTGTGTTGCGTGTACCCACGTCAAACTTCATTCGCAGCGTCTTGGCCTCTGCGGCTCTGCCCCTCTCCGCCTCCGCCTCGGCGTAGTCCCAAGCCTTTCTACCTGTGTCTCAACGCCTTGTTTCGCCCCGCGTCGCCTCCTCTAACTTGGCCCCGCCTGTTCCGCTGCATCTGTTCACCACCTATTGCCTTTTCAACACTATCGTAGCAACCGCTCATCTCCGATCGATGCGACAAAAGAAGAAGTGTGTTTGGTGATGATACCAACCAAGTTATGTTTGTCTATTCAACTCGTCCAGAAGCTGTTCGAAGAAACGCTTTAGAGAGAGGTACCACATGAACGGAGCACCACCGCCTACCGCTCCACGCCGGCAGTAAGGATTTCAGTGTCTGTCATTTCTGTCCCGTGCTCTCCAGTAACCGAACTGCTAGTCGTCTACAAATAGTGGTTTCCGTGATCTGGCAAAGGCCTGCTACGCATCATCGGGGCAGGGCAATGCTTCGGCTGCTCTTCTCGAGAGCTGCCCAACGGCAGAATCCACTGTGCTTTCTGAATCCCCCACATGTCAGTCTCTCGTCTCTCTCAATTTCATCTTTTCCTATTATTAAGCTTCCCTCTTTGATTCCTATCTCTCTCTATGCGGAGCATTCTATATCTCCACTAGTTTTCTCCAAGGAAACACCTGCACTTATTTTTGTGCATGCTATGTGTCGGGGCAATCACAGAGAGGGATACACAGCAGGAACAAGAAGGCGATGGAGTTGGTGGCAAAGGGGTGGAGCGCTCTGCAGGAAGTGGATCGTGTAATCGACTATACCGAACTCAATGACCCCCGTCTCATCCCTCTTCTCAGAGTAAGATAGCAAAATACATCTCTCTTTTGCTCTACCTTTCTTCTCGTTCGGCTCCATCGTTTACTTTGATCTCTGTTTCGAGAACACTCGTCTCCTAAACTTTTTTCTTCGTTATTTTCCGTTTGGGTCAGTTTTTTGTGCTTTTTATCCGAGATGATGATTATATATGAACGTTCTTTTGCTGACAGACTGCAAAGGAGAACTTTGAGTTGGCTTTGGAGGTTGACAACATGAATACTCATGCAAGATACTGGCTGGCGAAAATGCATTTCAAATATCATGTCCCTGGGGCTTGCAAAGCCGTGTCAGTAATTAACTTCTCTGTTTGTTTGGATGTTCCGTTCAGGGTTTGCATGTTCAAGTTAAATAATGTATCGATTGATTTTGATGATTGAATCTTCCATATGCTAGAAACTTATATCCAGCTTGCTAGTTTATTTGTTTCAAAGTCCTTGACTTATGAAGTTCCACAGCAAGATTGACTCTTCATTACAACCACGGTGGCAACCACAACAAGAAATGGAATAGAAAGAAGGCAAGAAAAATAATCTTATCTTACTTCTTAATTATGAGTTTCAAGTCACAAAGCTTGGAGCTCCATAGAGGACTATACATAAGGGCTTGAATGATGAGTTGGGGACAAAATTTTATCACAACTTTGATTGACTTCCTTTCGCTTATGTTTTTAGCGTAGCAGACTATAGAAGGGAAATATTTGATGGACTTATTTGTCTGCTAGCAAAGCTGTTACTTGCCTTGCAGATTGATGTGGTTGTGCTAAACTATGGAATGAATCTTTCTTCATTCTGTTATCATGCTATGGCTTTTGCTTTTCTATGTATGAGAAATATGGTAGGAATGGTAGGTGGACAAACTTCACACCAAATATGAGTTGTTCGTTCATATGTGAGGTAAGAAGGATATGAAAGTATTCAAGATATTAATGGAAGCGAATGCACAATCTGCATGAGGTCAAATGGCAAATGAAATCTTGAGGGCTGTTATGGTTGGACTTCCTTAATTATGAGGATCAGCCTGCCCTGGGTGGGGGTTGTTTGGTGTTTGAAAATAAAAGATTATGAAGCTGCCTTGTCTGTGGGTTATGAACATTCTTTTCCCCTTAGGTTTTGTAGCTTCACTCGTGTCTTTGAGATTATTATTTATGTACTTTACATAACAAGTTCCTTCTTGCATGCCTATCAAGAGACTAATCAGATGGCAGTCTAGCAAGCAAGCACAACAATGTCATGCTTTACTTGCTGGATGGAGATGCCATCACTTTCGATATAGTGTTGTTCTTTCAGTCTGGTGTTGTTTCTAATGAATTATTTTTTGACTTTCATAAACATAATATTTGTAAAAAAAGTTATGAAACAAGCAATTCTGAAAATATTGTTTCAAATGAATTATTTTTTGACTTTCATAAATATAATATGAAACAAACAATTCTGAAAATGGAATTTTAATTTGCCTTCATGGAGGATTCAGCTTTGATGACAGTATATCAATATCTCATCAAAATTGATGGCCAAGTGCACAAGCAAACATTCACATGACATCCTGTTTTTTTAATCATCGGTACATCCCTGCAGCTTGTCAGAATGTTATGTAGTGAAGATTGTATTTTTCTCTTCTTTTTTCTGTTTTTCATACACAGTGGGGCTGCGTTACTGGTGGAAGCTGCAAACATGGGTGATCCAGATGCACAGTATGAACTTGGATGTCGTCTGCGAGTTGAGGTCAGGCTTTACTTGGTTGATAATGCCTTTTTTTCCTCCCATTTTGCAAGAAGATCTTGAATACTTCAAACAATATTGACAACCACTTGTGAACATTTTTATGTTGGTAGCTTCCATGTTTTGAGTGCTGCAGTGATGATATTTTGTGCTACATCACTTATTCCAACTTCATAGCTTGTGGCAATGTCGATCTTTCTGAAACATTGTTCGTATGTTTGTGGTTAGGACAACAAGGAAGTGTATATTTTTTGAAAAAGTTCATTTCTGCAAATTGTTACTCTAGGCTATGACTTTTGGAACCATTCCTTGAAGACTGTCTGTGTATGAATTTTTTTCAAAACTCACTAACATGCCATAATCTGTTTTGATTTGGAAGAACATGCTGGGTAGGACATTTTTATTTTTTATTTTTTTTCCTGAATCTGAATGATAAGAATTATTTGATAGCTTAACTAACAAGGCTTTGTTTTTATCATAAATTTTGTAATGATTTCCACCTGTCATTAATGATTACTAACACATGCAATTAACTTTGTCGAGTGATATTTGATAACAGAACTCATGGTACCTTCTACCATGCTCACCCAAAAGATATGATTTCATTTATGTGAGCTATCTTTTGACAAGAAATCTAGAGAACACAGTGCTAACCATATTGAGGTAAGCCATGTGAACTTTCTACTGAAGGACCATATAGGAAGTACACAATGAATTGGGTTTTTCAAAAAATAGGTAGTAAATAATACATCTAATTAACTTTGTCAAGTGATAGTCGACATCCAAACTCCTGGTATCTGTTACTATGCTCACGGAAAAGACATTATTTTATTTATATGAGCTATCATTTGACAAGAAATCTAGAAAACACCATGTTATTGTATTGAGCTAAGACATGTGAACTTCCTACCAAAGGACTATTTTCTAGGAAGTTCGTAATGAATTTGGTTTCTCAAAAAATAGATAGTAAACAGCAACAATAGAAAGTCTTGTGATTCTAGCTTCTTAGCTTTTTTTGTGGGTTTCGAAATTGTGATATTTTATAATTATGAATTTGATAAGATTATATAAAACATTTAAGCTCTAGTTACATCATACATTCATGCTGTGCTTCAAAGAGCAAGACCAGGCTTGAGGCAGCTATTGCACCATCCTTTTTTTCATCATATCAATATGATTTATGTGTAAAGTAGTCATTATCCCTATATTTTGGAGCGAGCTTGTAGTAAATGACAAAGCATATGATATATGATGTGTGTAACCTTTTGTGGTAGTTGGGCATGAGTTCCATGCAATCAGAGTGGAATTGTTTCTCACAAGTTAGATTACAGGTGGTTGATTTTACTTGGTTGCTAAGGCATGCCAAAGGGTTTACGCTAAGGTCTCAACTGTTGACCCGTTAGAAATGGTGCCTTCTTGCCTATAGTTATACATGCCCAATGAAACTATATAAAATGGTTGTGGTGCACGTCATCACAAAATTGTTGGCATGAACTTAACATCTGATGCTTCTTTGCAGTTGTCACAGGACTGCTCAGTTGTTTTCATCATTGGATGGAACAGTAGAGGAAGCTACATTTCTGTGGCCTGCCTCTTGTTGGATGATCCTCTGTTGAACTTACAGCCAACAGATAGAGCATCCTTCGTGCTAGATTAACCAGGGAATGACAAGGGGACATTTGAATCAGACTTGGTTTTGGCACCCAGAACTATTTACTTGTTGCAGGAATGGCCCAAAGATACAGGCATGCGGCTGACCACTGCTAAGACCATCGCAGTTCTTTGATTTTTGTAGAGTTCATGAGCTGAATGGTTCTGGCTGATTTGACTGGTCAGCTGAGGTGGTCAAGCTCCTTTTCTTTACTGAACAGTAACATATTTTTTCCAAAATATTCAATCCAACTATGCTTTTCAGAAATCCTCCAGTTTATGTGAGATGGAGTTGAATGAAATTGCCTCCAGATGGCATTACATGCACATGTTTATAGAGGCACTGAAAGAAAGAAAGATTAAAGACTTGGAGCCTGGGACAATTCCTTTTCACCTTATTGGCGTGATTTTGTTTACAACTAGGTTGTGCTTCTCAATGTAATTTGAGAAAATCATGTCCGTGAGTTTTGGTCATTGGTCACCAACAAAAGATGAGTGGGATAAATAGATAAATATAGTGATAACCTATTCTGCGCCACCAGTGTCATGATGCATAGGTTAGCTGGAGCTTTGTTTATTCCATAGACATTATTTATATGGCTCCATATAGAAAATCACCTTTGTCGTTCATCCCATGTTAATAAAATACTTCACTGGCTGCCTCACCACAGTCACAGTTGAAGAGATGCTCAATTAAATTTTAAGATATCTGTTCGTGTTGGCATTTGAATTTTGTTGTTCTTGATGTTGTGTAGTTTAAATTTTATGTAATATCTTACACTAGAATGCTATTAACTCATATTTGGTTATCTTGCTGTAGAATGACCTTGTTCAGTCAGATCAACAAGCTTTCCATTATTTGGAGAAGGCTGTTGACCAGGTATTTGTTCAAGCCTGGTTGTGGAAAATCTTGTCGATTATATAGACAGAATACTCGGAATATACCTTCAGTCATTTTCTGGTTGTAGTTGCATCCAGGTGCTCTATATCTTCTAGGTGCTGTATATTTGAGTGGGGACTGTGTGAAGAAAGATGTTGCTTCTGCAATGTGGTGTTTCCATAGAGCATCAGAAAAGGTGACCACTCTGTCCGTATGCTCTTACTTATTGGAATTTTCACATTGAAATGCATGTCATGATTCCTTCTGAGCTGTTGGAGGAGCATACTCAGAAACTGTCAGATGCTGACTGGGAATAAGGAATTTCACCTAATGAAGTCCACGCTGATCCAGATATGTTGGGTAGCTAGAAAGGTAGCACATGTAACTAATGCAAGTACTTACGAATGGAACGGTTGCTTAAATTTATCGATTGCTTTCCCGGATCTAGATGTGTTCTTAAGACAACGGACTTGTCATGCTGTGGCTAGGATATCATGACATAAAATAAATGTTCATACCAGCAATGCATAATGGTACTCACCATCTCTGCCCAGAATTGAAGGAAATCTTGTCATCCACGTCCAAATCCTTTCTAATCGTGGAAGTATTCCTTTTCGTTGGCCTATTTGCAGGGTCATGCTGGAGCAGCGATTGCATATGGGTCACTTCTTCTAAAAGGTGATTTAATTGCTAAATTACTTTTATAAATATTGGCATTTGGATCACTAGTTTCCTACTTTCTGTCCGAGTTTTGCCCATTGTTGAGAATGATGTGGTGCATCAGTTTTATAATTTGGGTCATTTACATTTTCATGATAAGTAAACCATGCATTGCAGGTGTTGAAGTCCCAGAAGCTATCACTAGATTTAACTCAGGTAGGAGCCCCTCTACCGGAGGGATGAGGAAGAAAGGGAAAAGACTTCACCAGGACCCAGTTGAATTGGCCAAAGAGCAGTTTCAGGTTGCAGCTGATGCAGGGTGTGACCTTGGTTTGCGGTGGTTGAAAAGGCTCGCAGATAGTGAGAAACTTCAGCTACAGGACGCGACCCGGTGACGGGCTTGCCTATCTGTAAATAAATACGACTTTGACGCGGGACAACGTTTTCATGCACCTTGCAGCACTTGAACCGGGATTGTTTGACCATGACCGTTGATTTCCGTTCGAACGTTGAACTCATTTGGTGATGCTCTTAATTCTGCTGCTACATGAATAACACCTTTATAATGTTTCCTAGAGCGATGAAATATTCTAGAGCGAGAACTTCCGGCGATGCTAGAGTGAGAAACCTCCACCCACCTCTCCAACCCTTTCTCCAATGGCCACCCAACAACACCATCTTCCTCAAACATGACTACCATTATAATATCAATCCTAACTCATCTACACTGACCGTAAACTACATCCCCAGACCTACATACTCACTTCATCAAAGCTTCCCCTCCTCGCAGTGGAGAATGGGCTCGAGTGCAACCTAAAAGAAACGCAAGAGGAGATCGCATCAGACTTACGAAGATGAGTAAATCCAAAGCAAAAAACTCGTGGGGGTCAACACCTAGGAGGCACCTTTGCACTCCCACGGATAATGTTCAACGGATGAGAGGCCTGAAGACAGAAAGTTCAAACACTCTCACAGCAACGCCCTCACAAAACTGTTAGTGGAGAAATCTGAAATCGCAAGGGGCTCATCAAAGGTTTAACTTCTGACCATCCCTCATCAATATTCTAGTGTGTAATCACGTGGCCACCGGAGCAAACGCGATTCCTCTTGGAAGTGCACATCAAAAGATCTCCGGCAGTGTATTGGGCCCACCATCTCAAGTTCATCCTCTCCCTATTCACCCTAAAAAGGCAGGAACTTCGGCATTCCCATCTGACACCCAAATTGGTAATATCTTTCAACCTCATCCCTTTCCAAAATCTTCTTCCTTCCCAAGAAACCCGCAACTCCACGCCACACGGTTCTCTGCTCAACATGTTCCAAAGCTCAAATGAGAACCATGCAGTCCAACCATCATCAAACATATTGCCGTCCAGAAATTTCATCTTGAAACTAAACTGGCAGCGATATCATCAACCGGCAGAACCCATCCCTCAGCCGACCAAACGCACATCCTGTACGGAATCTTATCCAGCTTTTGCGAACAGGAAGCAATACCACTCCTTTAAAGATGTGCTAAGATATGGGCATTTATGAAAGGCAACAACTCCACGAACGTCAACACCTCCCCGCCGTTCGCCGAACACCGACCAGCATCGTTTCCTCTTGGGTACTATTTTCGATGTGGTGACAAAGACCATAAAAAGGAGAGTTGCCACAACCCTATAAAGTGCTTCATCTGCAACAGATTCGGGCATAAAGCTCGTTCTTGTTCAACAAGCTCACCTACTTCTTATTGGCAGAGGGATAAACTGCAATCTCACCAAATGAGGCCTAGGCGATCTCAGCCTTCACGGCGACTTGGTTCCTCATCCAAAGCAGCAATGAATCCTCTTCTACCTTCGGCATCCCCATTGGTCGCGGGCCATAAGAAACGCAAAGCGTTCATCATCATTTCATCTGGGATGGAAGAAACAGAATTCTACTTGGAACGTGCTGCATTTGTGGAAGCTTCTGAAAGGCCAGTTAAAGAAGATGATGTCCAAAATGCACTTATGAGCAAGGCAAATTTCACCTGGAAAACAAGACGGCTAGCAAAGCATAACGTATTCTTTGTTGCTTGCCCTTCTAAAGACATTGTTCATCACCCTATGACTGGAGGAGAATTAAAGGTAATGGCTTCCACCTCCAAGTTAATCATTGGGATCAATTCAAAGGAGGTACTCCTCGCAAGCTCAAACTCAAGGTAAGTGCTAGCTTATTTAATCTTCCCTTGGTTTGTTGGAACTCTCATGCTGTAGCTGCGATCATTTCAAATTTTGGTCTGCCATATTGAGCCAGCAAGAGCTGTCTAAAGTGGGAAGACCTCACCTCGTTCAATTTAGATTTCTTTTGTGAAGTCATTGATGACGTTCCTGAATCCATTGATGTCACTGTAGGTCCTTTTGTTTATAATGGTACAGTTAGAGTTAACTTTGTTTCAGAACAAGTTCCTCCAGGTGCTTCTTTCTCAAATGAAGGATCCAATAGTAATGGAGATGACTGGAAATTCTGGTTTGGTTCTGGAGATGGTTCACCCTCACCAGAAAATCGGAAGAGAACATCACCTGAACCTGGTTCCACAAACACCAAAAGACAAGCACCTAGAGTCATATAAGAAGATGGTCAAGAACTTAACATAGGCATTATTAAAGCACCGCCCAGCTCCCTCTTTCCACGGACTTCTGCTGGCCACTTAAAACTTAAATCTCATGATGGGTTATTGACTCTTGAAAAATCTTTCAACATATCCTGATCCTTGGCTGTGGCCGACCCCTAAACTTCTCCTAACTCCTCTCACCCGCTCTCCTGACACAGTCTACTCAAATCTAAACTCTTATCTTTCTACTTTCTCTTTCAATGGCAATCTACCTAACCTTTCACCCTACTCCTACAACATTATATAACTCTAATCTACTAAACTCTAAAACTCAAATTAAAAAATCCTCAATAATTTGCAAGTCATCCACTTTTGTAGCCCGAACTATTCCAACTAAGCAAGTTTTTCAAAGAATCCTGTTAGCATGGAATACCGAGTCACTCCCTACCAATCCTTCTCAAACCACTGGCCAGTCAAAGCTTCTTGTCATAGCTGATGGAAGATGTAGAGACCCTGGACCTTCTTTTGGTAAGCGCAGTGCTTGTTTTCGATCCAAAAAGCTGAAATCGCTGGGTCTCGTGGAGGATTCCCTCTCAACAGTTGATATCCTCTACATGAACTCGTCAACCCCAGCTCAAATTAAGAAAATGGGATCAAAATATGGATTCAATTGTGGAAGCCAATCTGATCCAATAGCCAAACTGAAGATAATGGCAATTCTGCGGTGCGGAAAAAATGTGAACCAAGTTGCCGGAGCTGTGACAGGATGAATCAGAAATTTAAATATCTACTCCGATGTCCTAAAAGTCTGAATAGGTGTTTGTCCTCTTCTCCTTTTTGATTACACCATTTTGTAGTCAGCTTACACCTATCTTTTTGGAATTTTAGACGTCTGTTTTGCTTTGCAAGACCAAAGTGTCTTCTTACTGTTTTTCTTTGTTGAAATCTAATGGATTTTCCTACTTTTCTCGCATTTCCTCTGGAGTGCTTTGTTTCTTAATAATTTTGAATGATTCTTAGTTGGAACACAAGAGGAACGGGGAATCCTAAGAAAAAACATGCCATCAGAGAAATCATTAAACAATCAAAATGCTCTGTTATCTGCCTTCAGGAAATAAAGCAGGAAGTTATGAATCAAAGACTTCAAAAATCAATCTGTGGTCTACATCTTGAAGAATGGATCGCAAAAGATGCTTCTAAAACTGCTGGAGGCCTCCTAACCTGTTGGAATAATAGTATCTTTGAAGGTAACTTGATAGACTTAGGTGCCTACTCGCTTACTGTTCAGCTTATCTACAAATCCTCAAGATTTAGCTTTTTGCTCTCCAACATATATGGGCCTCACAATCATCATGAGTGACAAATTTTCTTCAATGAGCTTGGTAAGCTAAAAGAATTAAACACGATTCCTTGGGTTCTGATTGGAGACTTCAATGCAGTCAGGTTCTTATCAGATCGTAAATCATCCACACACTCCTAGGGAACCTCAAGACAGTCCAACAATTTTGTCAACTCCCAAAATCTGATTGAGCTAAAACTCTCTAATCGATAGTTCACCTGGTCTAATTTTAGACTTGAGCCCTCTTTGGCTAAACTGGATCACTGTTTAGTCTGTATCGATTGGTTAAGCAAATACCCGATGTCTCTACTGTCATCATTGGCTCGGCTCACCTCAGATCACACCTCCTCCTTCTTCCACCAACTCCCATTGTTCAGAGTAAGTATCATATTTACAAACCATTTTGCTTCAAAAATTTTTGGCTTTCAATTACAAATTTTGATGATTTAATTCGAGCATGGTGGAAAGCAAACACAGGTCCTCTCAATACAACTGCAATACTAGTACATAAGCTAAGAATGATAAGATCGAATCTTCATTCCTAGAATCATGATAAGGTGGGAAACGTCATCAAAAAAAAGAATGAATTAATAGAGAGAATTCATTCTATTGATTTAAAAGAAGAAACACAGTCCCTACTTTCTGCTGAACTGAAAGAAAGAACATTATTAAAACTAGAGCTAGAGGAAGTGCTATTGCAGGAAGAATCAATCCGGAAACAACGCTCCCACATTCAATGGCTTAATAACGGAGATCGTAATACCAAATTCTTTCACTTTTGGGCTAGCAATAGGAAGAGGAAAAACTTCATTCCAGAACTACAATTCAAAGGTAGAATGGTAACAGATCAATCAACAATTTAAGATTGCTTTCATAATTTCTTCAAACAGTTGCTTGGCAATTTTGATCAACCTTGCACTAAAGCAGATTGGAAAAAAACTTTTTTCTGAGGAACCACTGGCTATGTATGAGTTAGATGCCCCTTTCACTGAGGAAAAAATTAAGACTGCAATATTTCAAATAGACTCTCAAAGTGCGCCAGGTCCTGATGGATTCTTCTTTGCCTTTTATAAATATTTTTGGAGTATCATCAAAACTAATTTAATCAATTTTTTTTAGAGTTTTTATGATGTTGAGGCTGATCTTGCTAGGATCAACTTCTCTTTTATAACACTCATACTAAAGAAAGATTCGGCTTGCTTAATAAAAGACTATCAACCTATTAGTCTCATTAATAGCATTGTCAAGATAGTCTCAAAGATTTTGTCACTCAAATTGACTAAAAAATTGGACAAATTGATCTCATGCACTCAATCAGCATTTATTAAAGGCAGAAATATTGCAGATAACTTCTCTGCTGCATCTGAACTTATCTCACAAGCCTTCAAATCCAAGTAAAAAGGTATTTTGTATAAACTTGATTTTGAAAAGGCATTTGCTAATGTTGCCCGGCCTTTTCTTTTAGATGTTCTCAAAGCAAGAGGATTTAGTGATAGATGGTGTCACTAGATCAAAATCATCACTTCCACTGCGAAATCCTCTGTTCTTGTCAATGGATGCCCTAGAAAAATGTTTCAACACCGCAGAGGACTCCGACAGGGTGATCCATTATCTCCCCAATTGTTCATCCTGGTGGTGGATGTATTAAATAGAATTCTTCAAGTAGCCGCTGCAAACAATTTAATTGAAGGCATTGGCTCTAAATGCACCATTGGTCTCCTTCAGTTCTTACAGTTTGGTGACGACACATTTGTATTTTGCAGCACTCAAAAAAGACACATTTCCTTCCTTAAATTCATCCTCTAATCATTCGAACTCTTATCTGGTTTGAAGATTGATTTTGAGAAATCTACTGTCTTAGGCATTGGAATCTATCCTAATCATCGAAACTAAATTGCAGACATTCTTAGCAGCAAATTAGCTGACTTCCCGCTGAAATATCTTAGATTACTATTACATTACAGAAAGCCCAGATTATAAGACTGGTCACCTCTTACTGAGAAAATCATGAAAAAAATAGCATCTTGGAAAGGCAAACTTCTTTCTATTGCAGGTAGATCAGCACTACTCAATGCTGTAATCTCGCCGATCGTTCCCTTTTGGATGGCTTGCTTTCTTTTGCCACAAAGAATAATCAATAAAATAGACCATTGTCACCATGCATTTCTATGGTGTGGAGAAGACAAATATAAACCAGGGAAAAATCTTCTAAATTTGTCTTTGGTATGTCGTTCAAAAAAAATTGGTGGGTTAGGAATACCAAACCTGAAAGTACTAAATCAAGTACTACTTTATAAATGGTGGTGGAAAGCTCATGTGGATCCTCCAAAATCTTGGAGCAATTTAGTACGCGCAGGTTACTACCATGGGGAGCCAATAACTCTTATGAACTCAAGCCAACAAAGACTCTCCCATTTCTGGAAGAATTTTATTTCGATCCCTGATAAAATTTCATATTGGAAATGGACTACAAACCTCCTTCTGGTATGACGCCTGGACCTCTATGCATCCTCTTAAAGATCTGTTTCCCAGAATTTTCACTCTTTCATCATCTTCAGAAATTTCTGTTGTAGGAACTCTTAATTCACTCATTGCCAAAACCACCTGGCCTCCTAATATCTTCCTTAACAATCATTTGGAGCTGAGAAATTTTAGATATCACTTTTCTGAATTCAAGAGTTCTAACCACCTAGATAAAATTGAATGGAAATGGTTTGCAGTGAAAAACTTCTCAATGAAGTGCTGTTACAGATTTCTCCTTCATGGTGGTATAAGACCTCTCATAAGCAGAATAATTTGGATAATTAAAATCCTTGAAAAAATCACGTTCTTCCTGTATCTAGCCTTTCATGACAAAATCCTGGCCAGAAGCAATCTTGTTAAAATGCCCATTATGCGACCTTACTCAAGAAACTACAGACCGCTTACTTCTACAATGCTCCTTTTCTCGGGATGTTTGGCTGTTTCTTTTTCAAAGACTACAACCGTTTGATTTACCTACTTCCCAACTAGTATTATGGATCAATTGGAGATTTCGTGAAGGGAAACGTCCGTTAATTAAAGAGCTAGATATTTTATTGGCAGCTGGACTGTGGAGTCTCTGGAAAGAAAAGAATAGATGGTGTTTTGACTTTGTTGCTCTTCGAACTGCTAAATTATTCTTAGAGTGGTCCACAATCCTCCTGACAGATACTCATGAGCCATCTATCTCACTAAGACGTTTTATCCTCCAGTTTCTAGCAGAGCATCACTTTGCCTGATAACGTATCTTCAATGCCTCAGTTAATACAGAGGGGATTTTACTTCATCAAATTAGATAAAATAAAACTCCACTTGCTGAAGTATTGGGAAACCAATTCATTTCCATCGCTAGTGTTGGTGCAGAAATCCGTCGCCGCCGGAGGTCGCCGCAATCGAGGCCGCTGGGCGCCGCCGGGGACCTGCAAAACGAAGTCCCGTCCGGAACCGGTGGGGTGGTGGCTCCGGCAGGACCCTCCGACGGTCAAGTTAGCTTCCGGCCAACAGTAATGGAGTGCTCGGAATGAGTTCCGGAGCTTAGAGATGTGGAGGAGAGCTTAGAGAGTCGAGAGTTCAGAGAGCTTAGCCTTAGTATGTCGGGAGGGGTCCTTTTATAGCAGAGCTTAGTTGATGGTGACGGCTGTGCCGTCTGGCAGAGAGTCGTCGAGCAGCATGGAGTTTGGTACGGAGAGGAAGGCGTCGTCTGGTAGATCGTGGGAGCCATACCGGCGAGCCGTGGGCCGCGTGGAATCCGGTACGGAGAGGAAGGCGTCGTCCGGTAGATCGTGGGAGCCATACCGGCGAGCCGTGGGCCGCGTGGAATCCGGTACGGAGAGGAAGGCGTCGTCCGGTAGATCGTGGGAGCCATACCGGCGAGCCGTGGGCCGCATGGAGTCCGGTACGGAGAGGAAGGCGTCGTCCGGTTTTGCTGCAGGCGACAGTTCGTCCAATGGAGTTCGGACTTGTAACAGAGTTCGGCCGAGGGGGAAGCTGGGGGAGTTCGTCTGGCTGAAGGGTCGGCCGTCTGTAGAGTTCGGCCGCTGAGAGGCCCGAAGAAGCTCGGCTGGCCAGTTGAAGGACTTCGGTTGCTAGTTGGTTCGGCCAGGGCTCGCTGAGGAGTTCGGTCCGAAGGAGTTCGGCTGCACGGGCTCGCCTGGGGTCGGTCCGAAGGAGTTCGGCCGTGGGAAGTCCGAAGGAGTTCGGCTGCACGGGCTCGCCTGGGGTCGGTCCGAAGGAGTTCGGCCGTGGGAAGTCCGAAGGAGTTCGGCTGCACGGGCTCGCCTGGGGTCGGTCCGAAGGAGTTCGGCCGTGGGAAGTCCGAAGGAGTTCGGCTGCATGGGCTCGCCTGGGGTCGGTCCGAAGGAGTTCGGCCGTGGGAAGTCCGAAGGAGTTCGGCTGCACGGGCTCGCCTGGGGTCGGTCCGAAGGAGTTCGGCCGTGGGGCCCGAAGGAGTTCGGCTGCACGGGCTCGCCTGGGGTCGGTCCGAAGGAGTTCGGCCGTGGGGCCCGAAGGAGTTCGGGCTCGTAGGAGAGTTCGGCTGAAGGGAAAACCCGGGAGGAGCTCGGATGGCCGAACGGGCGTCTGGGAGGAGTCCGTCTCCCGAAGAAGTCCAGCCGCTTGGAGTCCAAGGAGCTCGGCCGTCAGGAAGTTCGGCCGGCGGTGGAAGTTCGTCCTCTAGGCAGTTCGGCCCGGACCTTGGCGCAGGGGAGTTCGGCCTCTAGGCAGTTCGGCCCGGACCTTGGCGCAGGGGAGTTCGGCCTCTAGGCAGTTCGGCCGTGGTAGGGGCTCGGCCTGGCGCCTGGCGCTAAAGCTCTTCAGCGGCTACTGGTTACATCGGGCTGAGCGTCGGGCTTCGGCAGGAGCGGGATTTATCCCCAACAATAGCCCCCCCACTCCCGAGTTCAAAAATTGAAGGAAGGGAGTACCAAAACAGGCGACTGCCGAAGTCTCCTTCCAGGCTCCGCATTTGTTGCAGCTGAAGCTCGGGGAGGTCTCATCTCCAGCCAAGATTGACGCTGAAGTTGAGGCTGAGGCTTGGGGGAGACCTCATCTTCAGTCGATGTTTGGAGTTGAAATGGAACTCGTTTCCGGCTAAAGTCGATGAAGCTGATGTTGAAGCCGAAGTAAGACTCGCCTCCTTCGGTCGAGGTCGGATTTGAGCTCCTCGGGGGCGACATTATCTTCGTCAGTTGAAGTCGACTCGAGGGAGACCTCCTATCTTGCAGCCGAGGTTGAAGTGCGCGCTCGGGGGAGATCTTATCTCCTGCAGCCGAAGCGAAGTGCGCGCTCGGGGGAGATCTTATCTCCTGCAGCCGAAGTGAAGTGCGCGCTCGGGGGAGATCTTATCTCCCGCAGCCGAAGTGAAGTGCGCGCTCGGGGGAGATCTTATCTCCTGCACGCTCGGGGGAGATCTTATCTCCTGCAGCCGAAGCGAAGTGCGCGCTCGGGGGAGATCTTATCTCCTGCAGCCGAAGTGAAGTGCGCGCTCGGGGGAGATCTTATCTCCTGCAGCCGAAGTGAAGTGCGCGCTCGGGGAGATCTTATCTCCTACAGCCGAAGCGAAGTGCGCGCTCGGGGGAGATCTTATCTCCTGCAGCCGAAGTGAAG
Source organism: Cocos nucifera (assembly GCA_006176705.1). NCBI lineage: Eukaryota > Viridiplantae > Streptophyta > Magnoliopsida > Arecales > Arecaceae > Cocos > Cocos nucifera. The sequence goes on along the minus strand of QRFJ01000885.1, from coordinate 428,692 downwards.
TGCGCGCTCGGGGGAGATCTTATCTCCTTCAGCCGAGCTTGTTGTTCGGGAGAGATCTTATTTCTGACCGAACTTTGCCTTCGGGAGAGATCTTATCTCTGGCCGAGGTTGCGGTTCGGGAGAGATCTTATCTCTGGCCGACCTTGTTGTTCGGGAGAGATCTTATCTCTGGCCGAACTTGTTGTTCGGGAGAGATCTTATCTCTGGCCGAGGTTGCGGTTCGGGAGAAGATCTTATCTCTGGCCGACCTTGTTGTTCGGGAGAGATCTTATCTCTGGCCGAACTTTGCCTTCGGGAGAGATCTTATCTCTGGCCGAGGTTGCGGTTCGGGAGAGATCTTATCTCTAGCCGACCTTATTGTTCGGGAGAGATCTTATCTCTGGCCGAACTTGTTGTTCGGGAGAGATCTTATCTCTGGCCGAACTTTGCCTTCGGGAGAGATCTTATCTCTGGCCGAGGTTGCGGTTCGGGAGAGATCTTATCTCTGGCCGAACTTTGCCTTCGGGAGAGATCTTATCTCTGGCCGAGGTTGCGGTTCGGGAGAGATCTTATCTCTGGCCGACCTTGTTGTTCGGGAGAGATCTTATCTCTGGCCGAACTATTGTTCGGGAGAGATCTTATCTCTGGCCGAGGTTGCGGTTCGGGAGAGATCTTATCTCTGGCCGACCTTGTTGTTCGGGAGAGATCTTATCTCTGGCCGAACTTTGCCTTCGGGAGAGATCTTATCTCTGGCCGAGGTTGCGGTTCGGGAGAGATCTTATCTCTGGCCGAACTTTGCCTTCGGGAGAGATCTTATCTCTGGCCGAGGTTGCGGTTCGGGAGAGATCTTATCTCTGGCCGACCTTGTTGTTCGGGAGAGATCTTATCTCTGGCCGAACTTGTTGTTCGGGAGAGATCTTATCTCTGGCCGAGGTTGCGGTTCGGGAGAGATCTTATCTCTGGCCGACCTTGTTGTTCGGGAGAGATCTTATTTCTGGCCGAACTTTGCCTTCGGGAGAGATCTTATCTCTGGCCGAGGTTGCGGTTCGGGAGAGATCTTATCTCTGGCCGACCTTATTGTTCGGGAGAGATCTTATCTCTGGCCGAACTTGGCCTTCGGGAGAGATCTTATCTCTGGCCGAGGTTGCGGTTCGGGAGAGATCTTATCTCTGGCCGACCTTGTTGTTCGGGAGAGATCTTATCTCTGGCCGGGAGAACTTATTTGGCCGAACTTTGCCTTCGGGAGAGATCTTATCTCTGGCCGAGGTTGCGGTTCGGAGAGATCTTATCTCTGGCCGACCTTATTGTTCGGGAGAGATCTTATCTCTGGCCGAACTTGGCCTTCGGGAGAGATCTTATCTCTGGCCGAGGTTGCGGTTCGGGAGAGATCTTATCTCTGGCCGACCTTGTTGTTCGGGAGAGATCTTATCTCTGGCCGAACTTGGCCTTCGGGAGAGATCTTATCTCTGGCCGAGGTTGCGGTTCGGGAGAGATCTTATCTCTGGCCGACCTTGTTGTTCGGGAGAGATCTTATCTCTGGCCGAACTTGTTGTTCGGGAGAGATCTTATCTCTGGCCGAACTTTGCCTTCGGGAGAGATCTTATCTCTGGCCGAGGTTGCGGTTCGGGAGAGATCTTATCTCTGGCCGACCTTGTTGTTCGGGAGAGATCTTATCTTATCTCTGGCCGAACTTGATCTTATCTCTTGTTCGGGAGAGATCTTATCTCTGGCCGAACTTTGCCTTCGGGAGAGATCTTATCTCTGGCCGAGGTTGCGGTTCGGGAGAGATCTTATCTCTGGCCGACCTTATTGTTCGGGAGAGATCTTATCTCTGGCCGAACTTGGCCTTCGGGAGAGATCTTATCTCTGGCCGAGGTTGCGGTTCGGGAGAGATCTTATCTCTGGCCGACCTTGTTGTTCGGGAGAGATCTTATCTCTGGCCGAACTTTGCCGGTTCGGGAGAGATCTTATCTCTGGCCGAACTTTGCCTTCGGGAGAGATCTTATCTCTTGCCGAGGTTGATGCTCGCGTTAGGACGAGGTTCTCCTCCTGTTCCTAACCGAGGTTGTTCACGGTCGCTCGGGAGAGATCTTATCTCTAGCCGAGATTGATGTGCGCGCTCGGGGGAGATCTTATCTCCTGCGGCCGAGCTTCTCTCGGGGGAGATCTTATCTCCTGCGGCGAGGTTGAGGTGCGCGCTCGGGGGAGATCTTATCTCCTGCGGCCGAGCTTGTTGCTCGCGTTAGGACGAGGTTCTCCTCCTGTTCCTAACGCGGCGATTATTGACTGCTGCTCTCCTGTCATCGCATAGTTTTCGCATCCAGAAATAATATTATGCAGAGGGAAGAATTTTATCGAAGGGAAATCGTGGACAGCGCGCTCTCGTTTGAGGGGTCGACGGGGTGTTGTTCCTCGGAGCTCCCTCGAGCAGCAAGTCCCGTCCAGACGACCTCCTCTATCTCATGCCGGCCTTCATAATTTGGACCATGCTTCTCTTGACTTTGTCGCTGGGGATGACAATCACCGATGTAGCTAGCTCCTAGCTCCTCCCCGGGGTGGCGTTGATGATGCCGCGGGACGGCCAACCTTCTTGTCTTTTTTGGTTACGGCAGTGCCTATAGCCGATCTTCTCCTTGATCGCGCATGTTTGGAGAGGCCGTAGTCCTTCAGGTCTTGGCGGTTGGCTCTTAACTTTGCCGAGAATTCGAGTTAGAGGAGCGGGTCGTAGTTGCGGAACCTTCCGGGAGGGGGGCTTCGTTCCGTCCTTGCCGGCGCCGAACTTTATTTTGGAGGTTGAGTTGAGGAGTTCGGCTTTCCACCGAACTTCATTTCGCCTTCATTTCGCCCTCGGGGGAGCTCGGCTTTTCTTCGAGCCGAACTTCATTCCTCTTTCCCACGAGACCCGCCGTGGGAGAACTTTCTGCTGCTCTTGTTCGGACGAGCTCGAGGGGAGCTCGGCTTTTCTCGCCCGAACTTCGTTCCGCCTCCAGTGAACACTTTGTAGGCGGTTCCTTTGGGGGACATACTGGAGCGTGAGTTCGGCCTTACTTGCGCCGAACTTCGTTCCACTTTCCTGCGGAAGCTTCCGCGGGAGGACTTCATACTTCTTTGTCGGAGCTTCCTCGCTGACGGGCTCATGGGTGGGTTCGGCCTTCCTCGCGCCGAACTTCATTCCGCTTCAGCGGGGGAACTTCTGCTCTCCGTTTCTCTCTTAGGGGCGATTGGGCTCCTCCCTAAGGCTGATTCCTCGCGCCCTCATGGCGGGCCTGCTGGTGGAGTCGCTACCGGAGGCTGCTGTAAAGCGTGCAACGCCTCCGTGAGGCCACGGCCACGGATCTGTCGGTCAAGCAGGCCGAACTGCTTCACATCCACCGCGGGTTCAGGTGGAACCTAGGCCACCGGGGCTGAAGCAGGAACAGACGGGCCTGGACGGGATCGGGTCGCAGAGGCCACCGAACGCCGTGCGGAAGCTCTCCTGGGTGGCGTTTTCTCTTCGAAAGAGAAAAGAAAGATCTCTGGAGAGGGAAGAGAAGGATCGCCGAGCACTCCTTTAAGAACAAGGGAACCTCGAAGGTTCAGGCCCTTCCTCTAGCGCCAATCTGTTGGTGCAGAAATCCGTCACCGCCGGAGGTCGCCGCAATCGAGGCCGCTGGGCGCCGCCGGGGACCTGCAAAACGAAGTCCCGTCCGAAACCGATGGGGTGGTGGCTCCGGCAGGATCCTCCGACGGTCAAGTTAGCTTCCGGCCAACAGTAATGGAGTGCTCGGAATGAGTTCCGGAGCTTAGAGATGTGGAGGAGAGCTTAGAGAGTCGAGAGTTCAGAGAGCTTAGCCTTAGTATGTCGGGAGGGGTCCTTTTATAGCGGAGCTTAGTTGATGGTGACGGCTGTGCCGTCTGGCAGAGAGTCGTCGAGCAGCATGAAGTTTGGTACGGAGAGGAAGGCGTCGTCTGGTAGATCGTGGGAGCCATACCGGCGAGCCGTGGACCGCGTGGAATCCGGTACGGAGAGGAAGGCGTCGTCCGGTAGATCGTGGGAGCCATACCGGCGAGCCGTGGGCCGCGTGGAATCCGGTACGGAGAGGAAGGCGTCGTCCGGTAGATCGTGGGAGCCATACCGGCGAGCCGTGGGCCGCATGGAGTCCGGTACGGAGAGGAAGGCGTCGTCCGGTTTTGCTGCAGGACGACAGTTCGTCCAATGGAGTTCGGACTTGTAACAGAGTTCGGTCGAGGGGGAAGCTGGGGGAGTTCGTCTGGCTGAAGGGTCGGCCGTCTGTAGAGTTCGGCCGCTGAGAGGCCCGAAGAAGCTCGGCTGGCCAGTTGAAGGACTTCGGTTGCTAGTTGGTTCGGCCAGGGCTCGCTGAGGAGTTCGGTCCGAAGGAGTTCGGCTGCACGGGCTCGCCTGGGGTCGGTCCGAAGGAGTTCGGCCGTGGGAAGTCCGAAGGAGTTCGGCTGCACGGGCTCGCCTGGGGTCGGTCCGAAGGAGTTCGGCCGTGGGAAGTCCGAAGGAGTTCGGCTGCACGGGCTCGCCTGGGGTCGGTCCGAAGGAGTTCGGCCGTGGGAAGTCCGAAGGAGTTCGGCCGCATGGGCTCGCCTGGGGTCGGTCCGAAGGAGTTCGGCTGCACGGGCTCGCCTGGGGTCGGTCCGAAGGAGTTCGGCCGTGGGGCCCGAAGGAGTTCGGCTGCACGGGCTCGCCTGGGGTCGGTCCGAAGGAGTTCGGCCGTGGGGCCCGAAGGAGTTCGGGCTCGTAGGAGAGTTCGGCTGAAGGGAAAACCCGGGAGGAGCTCGGATGGCCGAACGGGCGTCTGGGAGGAGTCCGTCTCCCGAAGAAGTCCAACCGCTTGGAGTCCAAGGAGCTCGGCCGTCAGGAAGTTCGGCCGGCGGTGGAAGTTCGTCCTCTAGGCAGTTCGGCCCGGACCTTGGCGCAGGGGAGTTCGGCCTCTAGGCAGTTCGGCCCGGACCTTGGCGCAGGGGAGTTCGGCCTCTAGGCAGTTCGGCCGTGGTAGGGGCTCGGCCTGGCGCCTGGCGCTAAAGCTCTTCAGCGGCTACTGGTTACATTGGGCTGAGCGTCGGGCTTCGGTAGGAGCGAGATTTATCCCCAACAGCTAGTATGGAAGTTCAGCTAGAAAGCGTCATCATCATTATATGGAACAACGTCATGATGGAATGAAACTCCTTTGCAAACTGGAATTCATTTCAGTAACACTTAGTTTACTAAGAAAGATCCTCTATATAGATTTTGTTTGCTCTTGGTCTCTGAAAATTCTCATTACATCAACCTTCTTTGGAACTCTGGAAAAACGGAGAAAATCATGTGGTGGATATTATTTCGATCACCAACCTTCAGGAGACTTATGATAGAGTTGTTGTCAATTTGTTGTTAACTCCTCATTCTCAAGGAGAGTAAGTTAAGTTGGTACATATTGAAATCAGCTCAACAGACTCTACAGTTCTTAATGCCGGAAAGGCATGGATCATTCATTATAGAGTATAAATACTTTAAAAATACCTAATAAAGCTGAAACTAGCATTGACTGGCATAGAATTTTGTAATACAAAACCTATAATCCTATAAAGATTACAACATTTTCCATTCTGTATGTCTGTAATTTCTGAAGTTGGGTGGCAAACCAACAGCCAAACTTCACGCTATACTTTTATGGAAGCACCATGTAACTTTAAGTAAGTTAGTAATATATTCTCTGAGTTAGATTTTCTCTAACTTATTTACATCAAACAATTCTGCTGCTACATGTAATCCTGATTCTTATTTAAGCTTATCCGGTAAGTCAAATCAGATTTGAACGAACCTGATCTGGAAAATAGGATTTTTCCACAACTGATATCAGAGCCAAGTTCTATAATTATTTAGATCTGATTTTAATATAATTTTGATTTGATAATTAAATGATTTCAGATGTTACATTAGATGTGATTAGATCTGAAATCAAAAATTAAGAAAATTAAATAATCTAGATCTAAGATGTATGAGATGCATGACTAGATTAGAAATAGAATTGTTCTACGTGTGGTCTAGGATGATCATCATTTTAATTTGATTAATTATGATTTTAAATCTATTTATTTACTATTTTTGATATTATAAATATTATAATTAGATCTAAAAAATAAAAAATAAATTTATTTAATTTTGTTCATATGAGATATGATAGATGTATGTTTAGACTAGTTGTAGAATAGTTCTACAAAGTTATCTAGAATAAATTTAATTTGATATGATCAAATATAAATTTTATTTTTTAGATATTTATGAGATAATTTAGATTTGAAAACATGCATGATAAGATACATGAGATGTATGCAAAACATGTTTTTAAGTTAGATCAACTTTATATATGTGATATATATGTAGATCTAACTAGTTTTGTAGATTCATCATATTTCTGATTAAGGCATTCCCCTTGGCCATCCAGTCATAAGATCAAAGTAGGGCTTAAAAGCCCTCTCCTTCCATTCGATGGGGTGTTCTTATGATGTGTAAGGATGTTGTGCGTTCGTCCTTAATCAGAAATCAAAAACTTATTTTCTGCAAAATCCTAGATGCTAAAATCCTAGGATTTTATTTACATATTTTATTTATGAATCCTAATACTTAATTAAGAATTAAGATTATGAAATATATTAGATCTAAAATTAAGAATTTTTAGATCTAAGATATATTCATAAAATTGGGTTCGGACTTGGATAGCTCAATTAGGTCTAGCAGTTGATCAAACCGAATCAAGAGTCGGTTAGATGGGATCAAGAGTGCTTAAATTGACCAGCCTAATGGGATTAAGTCTGGGTCAAGGTCGAGTCACATGAGTGATCGATCAAGTTAAGACCTAATTAGGCTCAGTGGTTAGAGTTTGGATTGTAGGCTAATCCAATTGGTTCTGGCTCAATAATTTGGTGTCTAAAATAAGTTTGGTAGATACGATCGACTGATTTTTATTTGGAAGCTACTCGACTCGAATGCATTCTTATCGAGTTAATGGCATATTCCTTCCACCGATCTCACTTACCTGACCATATTTGTCGGCTCAGTCCTGATCTAAGGTAGCTAATAATCCGAGCTAATCCATGCCACTAGGTTAGTCATAATGGTTATGACTATGTCAAGTCAAGTTTAAAGAGACCTAAATCAAATCTTCCTAAGAAAAGATTAAGTCTAAGATCTTCCACCATTATAGATGTACGGGCTCTTTCCGGGGTTGATTATTCTCGACTGATCACAGTGGTTCAGTTGCATCGAAAAGATGCAACCATGTCTATTAGGCATTGGATGCTACTGCTGGAGGATAGATTGGGCTCAATATTTCAGATATGGTGAGAGATCCAATTAAAAATTCAATCTATGCAAATGGTGGGTCTGAGTTAACTAAGGAATGGATCAATATTTCAGATACGGTGAGATTCATGAATTAGAGATCAAGCTTGGATGCACCATGATTAGAGAATCATTGGATAAGAATTGTTCACTCATTGGCTAATCCATCATCAATAACTGTTAGATGAGGTGATGAGTTAGTTGATGGAACTGCACCATCCACTAGAAATCATTAGTCATTAAGATTTTTGCATCTCTACAGAGGAAGTGTAGGGATTCAAAAAAATAGTGAAAGTTAATTTATTTAAAAATTAAAATTCTAAATAAATTGTTCAAGTTTTAATTACAAAATCTAACTAAAAATTTTGACTCTCTACAGAAAAAGAAAAATGTCTGCATCCAATCCACTAGTCCATATCCTAGACATCTATAGACTGACCGGATCTAATTACAAAGATTGGCTTCAAAACTTTAAAATTATTTTGGATTTTGAAAAGTTAACACATGTATTAGACCAGGATCCTCTCACCTTACCAGCCCGTCCGTCCGCTGAACAGAGAACGTCTCTTAACAAATGAACGGATGAAGATAACAAGATCATATACTATATGTTGGGCTCGATGTCTGATGAGTTTCAGCGCCAACATAAAGATATCAAAATTGCCCGCCAAATATTGACTCACCTACAAGAGTTGTTTGGTGAACAGAGTCGTGCAGCCAAATATCAGATCACTAAATGACTATTTAAGGCTAAAATGTGTGATGGACAGTCAGTCCAAGATCATTGTCTGATGATGATTAAGGACTTAAAAGAGCTTGAGAAGCTTGAAATGAAGTTAGATCAGGATCTGTAAAATGACATAATTCTGCAATCCTTGATTGATGCATATGGACGGTTCATCATGAACTACTATATGCATAAACTTTATAGTACTCTGACCAAGCTTATGAATATGTTGGTTACTACTGAGCTTTCTATAAAAGATTCTAAAGGCTCAGTATTTGATATGGAACGGACTTCTTTCAAGAGAAAGTCTTATAAAAAGAAGAAGAAGTTTGTGAAAAAGTAGAAGATGGAAGATGGAAAGAAAAAGAAGACAGAGTTAAAGAAGAAGATCACTGATAAAGAAAAGTATTTTCATTGTAATACTGACGGCCACTGAAAGTGAAACTGTCCTATGTACCTGGCCATCCTGAAGAATAAGAAGAAGACAGGTTCTTCTGGAGGTATGCTCATTATTGAATCTAACCTTACAGTTTTTTTTACATCTAGTTGGGTGTTTGACTCTGATTCTAGTGCTCATTTGTATACTTCTATGCAGCATCTTAAGGATAGCAGGAGGCTGAGGGATGGTGAGATGATCCTATGCATCAAAAATGGAGCAAGAGTTGCTGTTGTGGCCATGGAAGCCTACCCTCTTTGACTACCGTCTGGCTTAAATTTAGTACTTAAGAATTGTTATTATATGCCTGCTGCAAGTAGGAATTTGATTTTTATTTCATGTTTAGCATAAGAAGGCTATGTAATTAGTTTTCTTAAGGATCATTGTAATATTCTTTATGAAAGAAATAAAATTACAAGTGGTTTTCTCATTAACGATCTCTATCAGTTACATATTGATGTATCTATCTTTAATATCGAGTAAAATATGAATGCCATAAGATCAAAATGATCTAGGGATAGTCCAAATGATAGGTATCTATGGCACCTAAGGCTATGTCATATAGTAGAAGATAGGGTTAATTAGAGAAAATCGGGCTATTGAGTCTGTTGACTTTCGAATCATATCCAATTTGTGAATCATGTCTTCAATGGCAAAATGACTAAAGCTCCCTTTTGTAGGACATGGGGAAAGGGCCATAGATCTACTTGCCCTAGTACATACTGATGTGTGTGGCCCATTTGATGTGCCGACTAGAGGCAACTTTGTCTACTTCATAACCTTTACTGATGATTTATCTAGGATATGGGTATGTGTATCTTATGAGACACAAGTCTGAAGCTTTTGAAAAGTTCAAAGAATTCAGACATGAAGTAGAAAAAGCAAACTGAAAAATCCATTAAGGTTCTTCGATCAGATCGAGGAGGTGAATACCTTAGTCGAAAATTCCTTAGACTATCTCAAGTAAAATGGCATAATCTTTCAATGGACTCCACCTGGAATACCTCAACTCAATGGAGTTTTAGAATGAAGGAATCGGATCCTATTAGATATGGTCCGATCCATGATGAGCTTCACAGACCTTTCCCTGATTTTTTTTTTGGAGATATCAGTCTGTTAACTGCTATATATTTACTGAATATAATTTTTTTCTAAAATCGTTCCTACCACACCGTATGAGATATGGTATGATAAAAAATCAAGTCTGAGTCATCTCAGAATTTGGGGTTGTCCGGCTCATGTCAAAAGACAACAAGCGGACAAGTTAGACTATAGGTCCTTTAGAGCTCGATTTATAGGATATCCTAAAGAGTCATTAGGATATTATTTTTATATTTCAGAAGACCACAATGTGATTGTGAGTCAGCATGCCATCTTTCTTGAAAAATAGTTTATTCAAGATAGCGGCATTGGAAAGCAGATCAAACTCGAGGAGAGTCTCACAAGAGCAACGAGCTAAGGATCCTGTGAAACCAAATCAGGTTGAGCCAATACAATCACTACCTCCTCTACCTCGTAGATCGAAAAGGATTTTCCATCCTTCTGAGAGGTACTTAGGTATTATTTAAGAGAAAATAGAAAAAATATTTCTCGTAGGTAATGGGATTCATGGTGATGATCCCAAAACCTATGACGAGGCGATATCAGATATCAACTTCAAAAAATGATTAGAGGTAATGAAGTCAGAAATTGACTCGATGCACTCAAACCAAGTCTGGACCTTGGTAGATCCACCAGAAGGTACAGTACCTATTGGGTGTAAATAAATCTATAAGAGAAAGATTGGTGTAGATAAAAATATGGAGATATTCAAAGCTAGATTAGTGGCAAAAAGGTATAATCAGCATGAAGGCATTGACTATTAGGATATCTTTTCGCTAATAGCTATGCTAAAGTAAATCCGCACATTGCTTGCTGTTGTAGTCTATTTCGATTATGAAATATGATAAATGGATGTGAAAACGATATAATTAAATGGATACCTTGAGGAAGATATCTATATGAAATAGCCACTAGGTTTCACATCCAGTGATGCTGATCATAAAGTATGCAAAATGCAAAGGTCTATATATAGACTTAAGCAAGCATCTCGGAGCTGGAATACTCGTTTTAATGATGTGATCAAATTATTTGGTTTCATCAAAAATGAGGAGGAATCATATATCTTCAAAAAGGTTAGTGGGAGCGCTATTATCTTTCTCGTACTATACGTGAATGATATCTTTCTTATTGGGAATGATATTCCCATGTTGACCATAGTTAAAATGTGGTTATCTAAAGAATTCTCCATGAAAGACCTAGGAGAAGCATCCTTCATTCTAGGAATTAAGGTCTATAGAGATAGACCAAATAGGATGTTAGGTTTTTCATAGAAGATGTACATAGAGGAAGTGCTAAAGAGGTTTAGCATGAAAAACTCTAAGAGGGGTTTGGTACCCTTTCAGATATGGCATTCATCTCTCCAAAAAGATGTGCCCTAGCATACTTAAGGAGATAGAACGTATGAGCAAGATCCCTTATGCTTCAGCAATAGGAAGCCTCATGTATGCCATGTTATGTACATGACCTAATATAGCCCATGCTGTGAGTGTCACGAGCAGATATCAGTTGAATTCAGGTGAAGAGCACTGGACTTTTATGAAATGTATCCTTAAGTACTTGAGAAGAACTAAGGATATGTTGTTGGTTTTTGGTAATGAAGAACTCTAAGTCTAGGAGTATACAAATTCAGATTTTATGTTCGATATAGATGATCGAAAGTCAATATCTGGGAGTTTATTTGTTTGTAATGGTGGTGCTGTCAGTTGGAATAGCTCCAAGCAGACAGTAATAGTAGATTCCACCATGAAAGCAGAATACATCACTGCATCAAAAACTATAAAGAAGGCATTCTAGTACAAGAAATTCATCGTAGAGATCGGAGTGATGCCATCAAATATCATTTCTCTGTACTATAACAACAATGGCACCATAGTCCTTGCTAAGGAGTCGAGGTCTCACCAAAAATTCAAGAACATCGAGCGGCGATACCACCTCATCCGTGATTACCTCGAAAAAGATTATGTCTAGGTCAAGAGAGTTAACTCCGTAGATAATATGGCAGACTCACTCACAAAGTCGTTAGGCTAGCAAAAGATCGAAACTCATCTTAAGAAGATGAAACTTAGATTTGTAGCCAATTAACTTTAGGTCAAGCGAAAGTTTGTTATATATGTATGCCCTAGAAGTCAGAATTGGCTAACACTTGCAATACACATCTCAAGACAAAATTATAATTTTGACTATAAATAATAAAATAGATTATTTTCTATCACAGTATGTATTTGAAAGTATCTGTAATACATTCCTTGAGTTAATGATAATGATAGTTCATATTTTCAAGAGTTAAAAATTTAAGACATGAATTTTTATTATTAACTCATAAAATGCTTCCGACCGTAGGATCGTCATGAGGATGGTGATTGATCTAAAAGATTGATGTACGATCGCTTCTTTAGGATAGATGAGTCTTGAGTCTATGGTGTGGAGACACATTGGAGCGAGAGTATAGGTACTCGTTAGAGAATGAGGGCACTGAGCGTGACCACCTCGAGCAGTCATTAGGAAAGTCTACCTTCTCGTCAATGACTGACTCGAAGCTGCAGTAGTGTGTCTGGATTCTTTGACCTGAGGTGCATCGGATAGTTCACCTTGAGGGTGTTATAGTTTGACTACACCATAACTCGATCTCCTAGCCATTCGAAATTCTGAGGTGTATGTTGGCTATAGCATGTTCATTGTAGGAACTGGATTGCACCAATAAAGGAATCTATCTACCTCGGTAGATGAGGAGCAGCCCTATGATGATCATGAGAATCAAGTCCATAAGCCCATGGCCATGGCAGAGTGAAATAATAGAAAGAGTTTCTATTTAGGATTTTCACATTGGACTTGAATCGAATGATTACATTCATATGACAGAAATTAGGGTTTGACGAGTTCACCTTAACCCTAATCTGATCGAGGCTCAAGATAGAAGGAACTTAATCACACAGGTAACTGCACCAGAGAGGTTCGCATTTTCAGTTCTGATGGGATTGCCACCATATACTGCTAGGTGTCACTGGTGGATTTTGGGAAGCAATTAGAATGATTTAGATGATCGATCATTACTAGTTGTCTGAATCAGAAAAGTTCTGATCCATCGAAAGGTAGTTTCGATGATGTCGATGATAGAGATCATGACATATCCCATTACCATACGAAACTGAATCTAATTGGATCACACAAATAAGGGTTTGGATCTAGATATCATCAATTGGACTAATCTAGTTCAATTGATTTGAATGAGATTCAATTAGGTTCAAGAAAATCGTGCTAGCACTCGATTGAAGCCTATACGTTCTTCCTTTCAACAATCATTAAAAGTTGTTATCTCGACTGAGCCAAATATGTTTGGACTCACTCAAAAATCTTTACTTGGTCTGACTGGAGCTTGTCTAGATCAGAAAAGGATTATCTTAATTTATAAGATAAATTTAAGACAACACCTATCATTTTTCGTCATCCGCTAAATCTTGTCTTTAGATTTGATCAAATGTTGACCTTTGACACTTAGACATCTACCCATGTGTCATGCACCCATAGGAGAAAGCTTTGATCCTTGTCCATCTGCTAAATAGCATAAAGGCAAGGGGCGCATGCCTAGAGAGGCGTGCACCCAAAGTGGATAAGGATTGGAGTCCCATATAGATGGGACTCCAGTTGCTTCATGTATTCAACTTGGATGGCGCCAAAGAAAAATCTTTGATCAGTCTTGGCGCCACCTAAGGAGGTTTGTGAGGGACTCTAATCTGATTGGATCAGATGATATCATCCCATCAATCAGATTTAGATCTGATTGCATAAAGAGTTGTAATTGGCCGAGATGATGTGGCATTCATGGCGCAGTATGGTCTATATAAATCCTGTCTGCGCCTAGGATTTTGATCCTCTACCATTTGCCCATGCCACAAGGCTTTTTCTCTCTCTCTCTCCATGCCATCTTCAGATCCTCTCTCTCCTCTCCATGCCCAAGAAGCTTTGGGCTCGAGTTTGGTGTGATCTAAGCAAGAGAAAGGCAACAAAAAAGAAGAAGGCGGCACTGCTGCAAGAGACAACACCTGATCTTTAAAAGATATTTTGAAGACCTTCAAGATCAGATTCAGATCTAATCTTTGGAGTACAGATTGAGAAGAAGAAGATCTTCAGATCCTGTCCGAGTGGATATCGGTAGAGGCCAGGCGCTTGCGTGGCTACATTCAGAACCCAAGTAAATATTGGAATCATCATAGGATAATAGGATTACCCATAACGAGGTATAATTAAATTAGATTTAATTTAATTTATTTTTATTTTTATTTTATCAGATCGATAAAATTAGATCTGAAGAGTCTCAGATCTGATTTAGATCTAAGAAATTTTTTTTTGAAATATCCCTCTTGATCAAATCAGATCTGAACGAACCTAATCCAAAAAATAGAATTTTTTCTTCATATGCATTAATGATCACAAATCAGATTAAAGCCTAATATAATTAGATCATAAAAATATTAAATTAAATCTAAAATTTTATGATTAATGATATAGATCAGCAACGTACCATGACAATCTTTTCATTGTAGGGGATAAACCCTACAACAGAACAACCTACAGTTCGTACGATCTGAATTTTAATTTTTAGATCTAATTAATCAGATTATTAGATTAATATTTAGATCAAATCTAAATTATCAATCTAAAATATGCAAGCATATTATATTTAGCAAACATGCTCTAATACCATTTGAAGAAAATCGCGCAGGATTTAAGCATGCATTTTTGAAATTTTTTTGAATAAAATAGCAGTGGAAGTAAATATTAATCTAAAATTAATACTATGCATGTATTGATCATATCAATAAATCCTACTCAGGATCTAAACATGCTAATATGTGATAAAAAAATAAAATGCATTCGATCAGCAAATCGAATCTACTGATCGATACGAGTTCAGAACTTGATATCTTTTCGTGGGTAGCTGATCTCCATGATCTGAATCTATCAAAAGAAGCTGTGGTGTTATGCTATAGCCGCACACTCATCCGACCTCTAGGGATGGTCTACACGGAGCTCTTGGTCCCGACTAACTACATTGGAATGCTAGCTCCTCGTCGGAATCTTCGATGGCTGATCATGATCGATTATATACTTTTTGATTTATCAGATACTCCAAAAAATTAAAACACAAATATTGGAGGATGATGAAGAGGTGTTTTAAATTTGGTGGTGATCTGATGCTCATAGCACTCGATCTCTCCACTCGAACCTAGATTCCTAAAATTAGGATTTCACTCGACCCAAAAATTCTGACACACTAAAAATTCTATCACACCCTCTCTGTGTGGAGTTTTTCTATGAAATAAATTTTTGTAGAAAGATAATTTTTAGATCTATAAATCCTATTTAGATTATATCTAAAAATTAGGTATCCTTAAAGATAAAAATCAGAAGAGAAGAGAGGCATGAGGAAAAAGTAAAGTGCTATAGGATTCTACTCACCGTTACTCCAAGATTTTTTTCGTCCAAAACTAATACTTAATCACTCTAAAATTTTTATCACATAATGGTAACCCCTTATTCTGCATGCACAAAAATTCTCATAATTTATTAACATGAATACCATGAAAAAAGTGCATGAAAAAATATAAGGATCGAGTGGTTGGGAGGTTTTAATCACTCACTTGATTTCAAAAATTAAATGAGCCTCTTATCTTTATCCAATGCCTCCTCCTATGTGTTTAACACACAGAAGGACTCTCCTTCTATGTGCATACATTTTTATTTCTCCAAAAATATTCGACAAACAAAAAGAAGGGTGTGGAAAGCAGATAAGGTTGGATTGGTTCCAACCTCCAACAAACTGAGTTGAATTCAAAACTCAACTTACTTTGAACCGATACAATCCTTAGACCAGGTTAAAAGTAGATAAGAGAGGAGGTGCAGAAATCTTCTAGGTGGGAGAAAAGTTACGTACAAAAATTTTGGATGTGGAACAAGAGTGGAAAAGTCAAAAATGGTGGGCGCATGGGAGAGTTTGAATTCAAACTTCATTTGACTTGGTCCTAATTAGTTACAACCAAACCAATTAATCTAGATCCAATTAGATAAGATTAAATCCAACCAAATTAAGCTTAACCTAATTCAATAAAATTCTAATCAAATTAGAAATTAATTAGATCCAGATCTTGATCAAATCAGGATCAAAACTTTCATAGCGATTAGGTCATCTCATGACATGATCCGATCAAATCCAATCGAATCAAATTCAATCGAACTTGATCGAATCCTCATCGCTCAATCAAATTGAGCTAATCAGTAATTGAATTGCTAATTAATTTTCTAAAAATATCTAAGTTCAAATCGGATGGATTATCGGATAATAGAGTCCCATCAACATAAAATTCTTGAAGAGTCTTAATCTAGTGGGACTCTTAAACCCAGTGTTCCAAATGAATAGAACTCATGATCTTAAAGTCTCAGATCAGTGAGACTCCTGATCAGAGAGTCCTAGATAAGTAGAATTCAGAGTTCCAATCTAGTGGGACTCTTGGTTACAGATCCCAGTCCAATGGGACTCTTGACCATAGTGTCCTAGGTCATCAAGATTCATGATCAGCCATCAGATCAGGTAGGAACCTCTTATGTGTGTGACCTCAAGATTCGAATTCTAAGTCGGTAGCATAGAAATTAATTTTTTGTACCAATCGATGTGATCATCTAGCAATGGTATCCGATGTTTGGATAGGTTAAAAAGTTGCAACGCAACAATGACGAACCTATGGAATATGGTTACCGTATAATTTATCCCATTGATCACGATGCTCAAAAAGATGATCTAGGATTTACTGTCAATCCTAAAATCCATCCATATTATATTTCAAAATTTAGCATTCATCATATGGACTATCCCGATCAAGGATTTGCTAAATTAAAATACAGCGATGCACTTGCTCCAACACTTAGAGGGATCAATCCCATCTTAACTCACACATCGATAAGTCAAGTATTTGACTGCACCTAGTAGCCTTTCGTTACTAAATTAAAAATTTAGGTAGTTCAGTACCTAAGTACAGTGAGTTGCTTGTAAATCACCGTGGTAGTCTTAGGTCTAAGGGATACTTATACCCATATTCTTCAGAGCTAATATTGATAGAAAAAAAGCTCTGAAGTTGATCTTGTTCAGTATAAATGTATCCATACATCTCACTTGCATGCCATGCCAGTATCTCAACACTCCTTGGTTATAAGGATAACCAACCTATATGGCACATAACAATCTATACTCGATAAACATTGTCGTCCTAAATAACAACGTATCTTTTGATCGTGAACAATTTAAGGACTAAATGATAAATCCTCTTTTATCAAATCTAGATAGTCCTAAGGACTTCATCACAACACAGAAGTTCATTAGAAGACAACAGAATTTATGATGAAAAATATTAAAATAATTTTTATTATTTAATATTCATATATAAGTATAATAAGTAGCACACCATCAACAGACTGATGATTGGCTTTGGAATATATTCCTAACAGGGTGCCAACAACTTCTTAGCGAATGAAGCGTAGGTTATATCTTCCGTACCAAAGAATGGTAGATCTTCTTTTATGGTATGAATTATTGGATCGTATCCTGAACATTTTTCACGATGAGACATTTGCTCAGTGATATGTGCTGCTGGATGGAAGGAAGAGATTGATGTGCTTCAAAGGGTGTGCAAAGTGTGATACAACAGTTCACACCATGAAAGAAAAACATTTATTCCCTGACAAATCGGGTTGATGCCAAGCTAGAGAAGTGAATGTCATGTTTTTCATTCTCGTGCTGTGGTTCCAGCAAATTTTCAAATGCTTTTATGGTGCGATGAGCAAGATTTTTGGAGTGATCAGGGCATGGGTTAGGAGTTTGGCTGGGTGATGCCGCAATGGTCAAATGCTTGCATTTGCATTAGGATGGATTGGTGTTGAAATGATTGATAACTCTGATACTAATTGTTATACTTACGATTGCTCGGAGCCATAGCCATAGATCAATCTATTGCATGGAACCTAAGTGTTAAACTAGCAAATCGAAGAAGATCTAAGAAGAAGAGAGAAAGGGACTGTACCTAAGATTTTGACATTAGAACCAAAAGGAAAAGAGAAGAAGACTTAGGGAAAAAAGCTTAATTATATTCTACTCTTTGTAAAAGTTACAATATCTAGATTTATATATCCTAGGATTCCCACATGAATACTAATAAATCCTAGCTCAAAAACTTTTCTAGACTAATCTGATACATGAAAGCACCCACTCAAACCCATGTATATCTATGATTTTACATGCTCTCATCCTCTAAATCTAAACTTGACCCATACATAAATTAGCTATCTTAAGATCTTATTAAACCAGATCTTAAGACCCTAGGATAAAGCTCTACCCTAGCCCAAACAGACCTCCCACGTATTTTTGCCTGCGAAAATCAAATTGACTTCACTTGAGATCGAGTCGACTCGTCTCAGAACCGAGTCATCTTCCTTGCGTGCCGTGCCAAATGCTACCCTTTGTCTGGCTGAATTTTGAGACCGAGTCATCTCGTCCTATCCTCAAATCGACTCTCTTGCATCCCGAGTCGACTCCATCTGAGACCGAGTTGACTCCAACTGTGTGCCAACCCCTTTCTTGGCTGATACTTCTTTCTGGCTCTAGTTCTTTGCTCCATCTTATGTCCTCAAGTCTCCAGAGCACTAATCAAACCTCTCCAGAGCACTAATCAAATCTCTCAAGATTCTCCATGAGACTAGCTATATGCCATCTCCATCCTAGGACTACTCCTGTCCTAGCCCTAGGACCACATCTGTTCTAGTCTCATGGAGCCAATACTCTGACTCCTTTCTTGTAGTCTTTTAAGACTTAGAAGCACCACCATCCTTATAATCTCCACCTTGATCCATCCAATTCTTGGCACACCTGACAATGTCCTCCTATACAATTCCACTATCGATGTATGTCCTAATAGCCTCTTGTGCACATCTTGTCACCGTCATCCTTCTTCAATTATAAAACTCCTTTGGAGGCCTTTGGGATGATCACCTGCACTACTGAAGATCTTGACTTGCTCTTTTGCATCACCCTTAGAGTTATAGGTATCCTTCTACTTGGCAGCTGTACCACTTATCCTGGATTTTTTTAAAAAATCTGTAGCATTCCTATACCAACATTCGCTGCATATCCTAACATGGTCTTTTCAAAACTATGTCTGTCTACTTATATACCCCGCTCCACCTAAAACTATGCATCTTCGACGCTAATATTGGGATATCACTTCTTTCTCTACACCCCTCCACTTTGAACACATGCCAAATCTCTCTCTCTACTTATGGAGCCATCTCTATCGATGCTCCACCTAAAATCAAAGTACTCTTGATAACAAAGAAACCGACATTTTAACCCAATCATCCAAGGCCAACCATCTAACGCTGTACTGTTGGACTTATCACTGCATCTCGAACAACGTCGCTATCCCTTTGAACCCTCCGCAATCCGCAGACCCCTTCGAAGCTATCTCGAATACACCACATCCTACGGGCTCTTCCAAAATCAATAAGAGCTCATCCTACTTTTCTTCTTCAGTGACTGAATCGATGGAATCCAACTTTTCTCCTTCCTTGCACTTCTTTCAAAGTGAATACTCCCACTTAAAGTGCCTTGCTTCACCATACTTGAAGCATCTCCTGGACTCCTTGCTATCCTTCTGCTCACTTTTCTTCTTTCCTTTCTTTGGCCTTTCTAAAACCACGAGATCCTTCTAAAAGACCTTCCTTTTCATCATCCACTCCCGCTGCTCGTTGGACCTGAGCACCGACACGATCTCCTTATACATCAATGTCTTCTTACCATACAGCAGCATAGTTACCAACGGATCAAAGCTCTTGGATAGCGAACATAGCAACAATAAATTTTTATCTTCCTCTTCAAGATCCATCCTTATGTTAAGCAACTTTATGCTCATCCGATCGAACCGCTGAATGTGCCCTCCAAAATTCTCATCCTCCTACATCCGAAGGCTGCACAGTTGCTTCTTCAGCATCAACTTATTGTATATTTTTTTTTCATATACAACTGATGTAACCTCGACTATAAGCCCTTGGGTGTTCTCTCCTCCAATACGCCATTCAAAATCTTATATGCTAGACAAGTCCTAATCGTAGTATATGCTCTTTTCCTAAGAACATCTACACCTTGTCTAACATCTCCTCCAGCTTATCCTCCAAGACTGAATTCAGTTCCATCTGAACCAATAGATTTTTCATCCTAATCTTTCACATCATGAAACTTTCTTTACCATCGAACTTCTCAAATCCTACCTTTAATTCGCTGTTTTTCATGATTAAACTAAATTAAAATTAGCATAATAAGTAGATCTAAAAATTATCTTGACTAGGAAGGATGAATTATAGCCTCTAGATCTTTTTCTTCCTCACAAAATCTAGAAAAAATCTTAGATCTGAACCTCACTTTTGATCCTCTACTGAACCCTAATCTTCTTCCTCCATGCTCAACCAAGCTTTAATACCAATTATTAGAACAATTAGCAGCTTTGATACCAACTATTATGCCTATGACTATTTGGAGCCACAGCCATAGACCCCCTTGCATGGAACCTAGATGTTAAACTAACAAACTGAAGAAGATCAAAGAACAAGAAACAAAGGGGCGGCACCTAAGGTTTTGGCATTGTTACTAGAAAGAAGAGAGAAGGAGAGTTAGGGAGAAAAGCTTAATTATATTATACTCTCTATAAAGTTACAATATCTAAGTTTATATGCCCTAAGATTCGCATATGAAGCCTAATAAATTTCGGCTCAAAAACTTTTCTAGACTAACTCAATACATGAAAGCACCCATCTAAATCCATGTACATCCATGGTTTTACATGCTCTCATCCCCTAAATTTAAATCAGACCCATACATGAATTAGCCCCCTTAAAACCTTATTAAACCAGGTCTTAAGACCCTAGGATAAAGCCCTACCCTAGTCCAAATAGACCTTCCGTGTATCTCTACCAGCGAAAGTCAAGTTGACTCCACCTGAGATCGAGTCAACTTGCTTGCATCTGAGTTGACTCATCTCAGAACCGAGCCATCTTCCTTAAGTGCCGTGCCGAACACCACTCTCTGTCTGGCTAAACTCTAAGACCAAGTCATCTTGGCCCATGCCCGAGTCGACTCTTTTGCATCTCGAGTTGACTCCACCTGGGAACGAGTCGACTCCAACTATGTGCCAGCTCCTTTCTTGGCTGATACTTCTTCTTGGCTCTGATTTTTGCTTCATTTTGTATCCCCAAGTCTTCGGAGTACCAACCAAACCTCTCAAGATCCTTAATATCTGGATCTTAAGTCCGTGGAGGGTTATGTGCTACCTCCATCCTAGGACCACTCCTATCCTAGTCCTAGGATCACATATGTTCTAATCTCCGGGTGCCAACACTCTAACTTCTCTCTCCATGGCCTTCTAAGACTTTGGAGTACCACAAATCCTTATAATTAGGTAGTTTATTATAGATGTACATAGGTACATGCTGCTTGGCTATAGAAAGGGAAAGAAAAATCAATTATCAGTACTTATCTAATTATATATAGAGAGAGAGGTAGATTGGACTCTTTTTAACTGTATTCTAGTCCATATTTGATCAAATTTTTGGTCATTCGATCAGCGTGCATCTCCAAAAAATGTGCTAAAAAGGTGCATCTTTAGGATTGAAAAAATAGGCACGTGCTTGTATCTTAAAAAAAAAACTGATGGTGATGTATTTTTTTCGATCGCTGAAGATCTCTATTTTTTTTTATTTTTTTTTCAATTCTGAAAGCACCTTCAGAGTTGAAAAAAAGAAGCTAAAAAAAATGCCATCTAAATTTTTTTTTTTAACATATCTTTTTTTTTTCATTTTTTCAGCTCTGAAGGTGCTTTTAGGATTGAAAAATAGGCACTGCCCGAAAAAAACCTAAAGATGTCTTTAAATCTTTTTAGATGCAATGGGTGCCTATTTTTTTCAGTCATGAAGGTGCATTTTTTTAAACATCTATTCTTGAAGATGCGTATTGATTCAACAATCGGAGATTCGATCGAATATGAACTGTGATCCGATCGAATAAAATTTAATCTATTTTTATATATATATATATATATATATATATATATATTAATAATTAAATTTTAGGATGGTGATGATCTCATGGGAAGGGTCTAAGATGAGAAGCGTGATGGAACTTAGGTTTATAACATGTCTCCAGCACTAAGTTGGATATCTATTTTGCTTTGAATGGCTCGTTACGGCCAATTCGATTTATTGGGGTCTGATTCGACGTGTTCAAGGCCCGTGGTCTCCGCGAGCTTCTATTGTTTCCTGGTCCATCTGTTCCTTTTCTTGCTCTCGCGTGGCCGTTTTATTTTCCGTTTCGCAGAAGGGTGGGCTGGCTGGCGAGCTTCCGGACGGCCTCCGGATCCTCGGAGGGTTTTGGATCATCATTCTAGGGTTTGTGAGCTTCCTCCTCTCTATCTGTGTCTCTCGATTTGGGTTGGGGGTAATAATCATCGTTAATCCTTATTCTGTCGTAGGAAAGGAAAAGAAAGGGCAGGGCGGAAGTGGCTGCAGGATGCCGTCGTTGTTGTTTGGGGCATCCAAAACCCCATTCCTAGGGTTGGTGGATGGCGAGCCGTCTGTCCTCGACAGTGTAAGGCGGGCTTCGTCTTTTCCCGGGTTTAGCTGCCTCTTCTCCGTCTCCTGCCTTCCCCGAGAGGAGAGAAGTACCCTTCTTTTTTTATTCTCCCGTTTCTTGGCTTCGACTCGATTCGGAGAAGTTTCGGAGGAACAAAAAAAAAATGAAAGAAATTCAATGGGGTTGTTTCTTTGAATAGAACAATGTTTTGGGCTGACGCGGTGCTGGGTGTTGTTGTTGCGGTTCCCGAAGCGGCTCCTCCGGCCTCAGCCTGTACTAGTGCTCTCCCCTCCCGCCGTTGCTATGTTCCTCCCCACCTCCGCAACTGCTCCTCCTCCTCCTCCTCCTCTTCTTATCACTCCCCTGCTTCTGCTTCTGATTCCGAGCCCCCCTCCTATCCAGGCTTCCCTATGAGGCGGCTCCGGTCGTTCCGCGAGCCGAACCCCTTGGACATCGGCGACAAGTTAAGCTGGAAACTTGGATGACCTGGGCATCTCGGAGCAGCGGCAGCAGCAGGGTATCAACTTGGACCCCTACAAGGACATCCCCGTGGAGATCACGTGCCTCAGCCCGTGAACACCTTCGCGGAGATCTATTTGGGGAGGTCCACCACCTGAGTATCAAGCCGTGCAAGTATGTGAAGCTAACCCCGATCCAGCGGCATGCGATCCCCGTATCCCCGGCCCGCTGGGACCTCATGGCTGGGCCTTCTGCTTCCAGTTCATCAGCAGGATACTGAGGAACTGCCCGCTTACGCCTTTATCTTGTTCCCGACCAGGGAGTTGTCCTGCGAGGTCCCATTGATTACCTAGAGGCATCGTAATTTTCTCTATCTTTACGTGCAGAAAATGGGAAAGAAATCTGAACGAATAACAATTCACAAAGAACTTGTCTTGTCAAACTGGGGCCAGTTGCTTATGGAGGAGATCCCATCCGTCAGCAGGTTTGTTTAATGTTTTTAATTGGTCTGTGTATGATAATTTGTCCCTCGCATGAAAAAGAAAAAAAAGAAAAAGAAAAAACGTCAGTGGAGATTATAGTAAGCCCCATACATTATCATTTTTTTCTAAAAAAAAGTTTGTAGCCAAGGAAGAGAAATGCTTCAGTATATTTGCTTATATATAATATATGCTGATGGAAAACCAGAGAACACATGTTATATTGACATATTGGGGGCCTTTTGCAAGTCCAATATCTTCAATGGTTTATTCTCGGTTTTCTTGCCGTATGAAATAGAAGGTTGTCTTTTAACTGTTGGTCAGCAGAATTGATTCTGTTTCTTACTGTAGACAATGGAAGTGTCTCTTTCTGTTCACGTCAACTGTCTTGGACATTTCTAAAGTTGTTTTTGTTGTTGTTGTTGTTGTTGTTTTGCTTATGAAATATATAGTATTGTCATAGACATATCCTCTAACAATATAAATTATTACTTCTTCTCTAAGTAATTACTTATGATTTGTCTTGCAGAATTATAAGTGCATAATTGTGTCATACGAAAAGAAAAATTTGGAGATCATTTTCTATATTTTTATGTTATGAGAGGCAATGATGATCACTCAGCAAATCAGAATGTCCATCATTCTAATCTTGATTTGTTCTATGTGTTTTTGTAGACACCATGTTTTCTACAAATCTTATTGACAAGTACGGTCTCTAAAACATTGAGGGTTCTGTTACAACCAGGCCAACTTTGCCTTCTGTTTCGGTTCCTTAGGTGATAAACCATCATTTTTTATAAGTGGTAAAAATACATTAATAAAAGTATTAAATTATAAAATAAATTAATTTATTTTTAAGAAATTGATACTTTTATTAATCTTATGCAGGAAAGAAGGCCACCAATATAAAGATCTTATTTTTCTGGTTCAGATGAAACAAGTTTCAAGCAAAACAGACTTCAAATGAGCCCAAAATTGAATTTCAAAGAAAATAATAATAATAATAATAATAAATAATATTTAAATGCCGATCGGTCCGGTTAAAATCGACTCATCAAACCGGCCCGGCCCGACCGCACTCAGAACCAGACTGACCACCCGCTGACATCACACTGATGTAAGGATTTTTCGCGGCCCATAGACCGCTACGGTAACCCGGGCGAGGGGTATATCGGGCATTTCATGAGGGCAAGTGCATTTTGATCGGCGGTCTACACAACGTCGGGCTCGCGCACGGTCTACAGAAGGCATTCTGGAAATTTTGCCGGATCCGATGGATGTTGTTCACTGCTTTCTCATCCGATGGTGGAGAACAAGGTGCTAACAGATGGCTGATCTTCCAGCCAGTTGAGATCCAACGGCGGCCAGGCGATCCGGTTTTTAAACTAAAAATCAAAGGCTTCTTTGGGCGCGATTTGACAGCCCATATTCAATCTTCAAGATTGATTCGACGGTCCAAATGAATTCCAACTTGATTTAGGTTTTTAAAATGGTTTTTGAGTGGTTTTTGACCCATTTGATTGGCATCCAATGGTCAGAATTGATCCAGGGCTCTTTTTGAGTTATTTTGAGAGTTTTAAATCTGATTTCAATGGGATTTCGACCTAAGACCATCCGGATTAGCCTATTTAAAGGCCTGTTGCCTGCTGCATGCTGTTGCTGAAGAGAACAGGCGGAGAACAAAAATAGAGAGCTTGGGAATAGTTTTAGGAAATCGGTAACAAAGAGTTGAAAATAGAGGAATAGAGAGAGAGAGAGCTAAGGGAGGGTTTTAGAGACTTTGAGGGAGAAAAATAGGGTTTGAGAGAAGAGAGACGAAGGGTGCTTTAATTTTATTTTTCTTTTCTTTTCTTCTTCCTTTCTTTACGGTTTTTCTTCCGACGAGTGATCAGTATACGAAGCTGCTCTTCTTCTTCATCGAGTTCTTCACACCAAGAGCAACGGACGATCAATTTCAGCGAACAAATAATCTAATTTTTTCATGCTTTTTATTTTATTTGATATTTTTTATCTTGTTATCATGAACTAAATTTTATTTTACTAAGGCTAAGGTGTAGCTACTCTTTTTGACACAATATTCAGTATGATTTTTTTTTAATTTTAAATTTTATTCATGAGGAGTATATAGATCTGATCTTAATGCTTTTAGATTACTGGCCATCTTCTAATTGATCTGATGAAAATAGATGATACGGACCAAGTACATTATATTATTGCTTGTTGATTTATATACCTTGTATTATGAATCGATTTAGAATTCATATGCATGCGGAAATTTTAGTGTGCTTTGGACGCAGCGTATTTTAATTAGAAAATTTTACAAAAACTTAATGCATCGATATTTATTTAAATTACATCTGGACCAAAGAGTAGTTAATAAATATTGATAGTTTTGCTATGCTTGAACCAAAGGATAGTGAATAATCTAGGAAACTCCACTGTCACATGAAATAAAATTAACTTAATAATCTGAATATTGTATTGATTGAGTTGGTGAACCGATTGCCTTAATAACCTATTGCTCTTGAGTTTAAAACTCTAAAAATTATACACTCTATTTTCTTGCAAATTTTTTATTATTTCTTTGTTTCTTTTTATTTTTTTTAAAACTTATAAATCGATCTTCTAAATAAAGTTTAGGAAAGAATATTTTTAATACTTATTTTTCAATCATCTAAGGACGATACTCTACTCACTTACTTTATTACTTGATCGACTGGTGTATTTGCCATAGCTATAGATTAGCACGCATCAAGTTTTTGGCGTCGTTGTCGGAGATTGTGTCTAAAACAATATTGAAATTTCGATCCTAGCTTTATTTTAGAGTTTTATTTTTAATTTTTGTTCTTACTTTATTTCTAGATTTGTTCGGTGCATGATACATACTAGACATAGTGACTTACTACCTTTAGATCTAGAAATTAAAAGGACCATCAGAAGAATACAACAAGAAAGAAACATGGCAGCTGAAGATTCTAACAACATCAATCTGGGATTGGATATGGCGATCGAGGGACGGCAAGAAGCTATTCGAACGGCACATCATCCATTAAACGATTACATCACACCATCTATAGCCGATGCAGTTTCGAGTATCAGGAGACCGTCTGTATGAGCAAACAACTTCGAAATAAAATCGGCGATGATCCAGATGATTCAATCAACTATCCAATTCAGTGGACACGTGCATGATGATTCGAATGCCCACATTTCTAACTTTTTTGAACTTTATAATATTTTTAAAATTAATGGGGTGTCGGATGATGCTATTAGATTAAGGTTATTTTCTTTCTCTTTATAGGACAAAGCTAAAAGTTGTCTTCATTCTCTTTCTATAGGTTTTATTACAACTTAGGATGTCCTAGTCCAAAAATTCTTAGTCAAGTACTTTTCACCTTCCAAGACTGCCAAGATGCACAACGATATCACTTCTTTTGTGCAGATGGACATGGAGACACTATATGAGGCTTGGGAGAGTTTAAGGAACTGCTGAGAAGATGTCCACATCATCAACTATCCGTATGATTTTAGGTACAAACTTTCTATAATGGTTTATCTCCTACTAATCGTTCTATGATTGATGCAGCAGCAGGAGGAATCATTAATCGAAAAATGGAGGAAGAAGCCTCTGATCTGATCGATGAGATGACATCAAATAGCTATCAGTGGCAAACAGAACGCATGATGCCGAGAAGACCAGCAGCTATGCAGGGAGTAGATTGCGTGCCAACCTTACTAGCTGAAATTGCAGTCCTTAGAGTCGAAGTCAACAACCTAAAGGGAACAGCTATGCATGTTCAGAGCATCACTTGTAACCTGTGTGGAGGACACGATATGAGCAACTGCCAGATAGGTAATTCTTTTGCTAAAGCTACTGATACAGCTAATTATATTGGTAATTTTTTCAGGCCGCAACAAAATAATTCCTACTCCAACACATATAATCAAGGGTGGAGGCAACATCCAAATTTTTCGTGGAGTAATCAAAATGCAACACAATAGCCACCCCGAGATTCCAAGTACCTGAAAAGAAGTCCAACATGGAGGAGCTTATGGTCAAATTCATGCAAAACCAAGAAGCAACTATAAAAAATTTGGAAGCCAAGCTTAGGCAGGACCAAGCAGCAGCAATTCGAAACTTGGAGATGCAAATAGGTCAAATGGCTAAGATAATCTCTGAAAGATCTCAGGGATCCTTGCCTAGCAACACAGAGACCAATCTAAGGGAGTAAGTCAATGCTATCACCCTAAGAAGTGGTAAAAAGCTGGAGGAGCCACATAACAAAAAAGAGAATGAAGAGCCAACTACAAAAAAGGAATCATCAACTAAAATTCGTCAGTCACCAAAACAACCAGCAGATGGATAGTCTCCAAGTATAAAGTTTGTCGATCCAAATGTGAAGCCTTATGTGCCGCCACTACCATTCCCAGAGAGACAAATACAGCATCCAGATAAGAAATTTTTTAATTTTTTCAAAATTTTAAAGAATTTATATATTAATATTTCTTTTGTAGATGCTATTACTCAAATGCTCAGGTATGCCAAGTTTCTCGAAGAAATTCTAATAAATAAGAAAAAGCTGAAGGAGCATGAGAGAATAAATTTGAATGAAGAATGCTCAGCAATACTTCAAAACAAATTACCACAGAAGCTAAAAGATCTAGGGAGTTTTACTATCCCTTGCATTATTGATGATTATAGTTTTGATAAAGTTTTATGTGATTTAGGAGCTAATATTAATTTCATACCTTTTTCTATTTTCAGAAAGTTGGGTCTAGGAGAACCGAAGCCTACCACTATTACTCTTCAATTAGCTGACAGATCCATCAAATATTCAAGAGGTATAGTAGAGGATGTCTTGGTAAAGGTAAACAAGTTTATTTTTTCTGTTGATTTTATTATTCTTGATATGAAAGAAGATTATGATGTACCCCTTATCTTAGGAAGACTTTTTTTAGCTACTGGAGGAGCTATAATAGATGTTCAATAAGAAAAATTAATTCTTAGAATCCAATACGAACAAGTTACTTTTAATATTTTTAAAGCTATTAAACATCCTGATGATAATCAAACTTGTTTTCGAATTGATGTTATTGATAATTTAGTTTATGAGTATTCTGTAGAAAATATGTTTGAGACTATGAAAGCTAGCAATGTCTAATTGAAAGAGGGTTCGGCTAAATATAAAAGTATTCTGATTGAAATAGCAACAGATTGATTCAGTTCAGAACTCAAAGAAAATCAAGCTAAAGACTATAAATCAGAACTACTAAATAGGTTTTCTTTTCTTTCTAGTTTTGATCATTTTTTTTTTTTTAATTTTTCAGTAATTTGTTGTTGCTCTTTTACTGCTTTGGTGTGTATTTTCAATTTTGTAGAGAAAAATCAATGAGAACTTAAGCCAAATTTCAAAGCTTCAAAGAACTAGACTGAACCAAATCAGGTGTATTTCTTTCTATCCTTTATTGCATCCTTTATTTTTTTTTCTCCATTAAGACAATGTAGAATAAGTTGGGGGTAAGAAAAATTTTTAAAAATAATAATAATAATAAATAAATAAAATTTTTTTAAACCATGTGTCAAGAAGAAAATCTTGAGCAAGATAGACTGAAAAAGTGATAAAAGTTAGAAGTATCTGCTAATGAATGTAACGAGTTAAAGAAGTAGATTAGTTGGTCAGACTTTTAGCAGCTTACTTAGGTCATCTAAAGATTATTAGCACTTCTAATTGCACATGCACACTAATAAGACAAAGTAGGTATTGATTATAAGGCCAACTAAGGATTTGATTATCACTCAAAATTGGTAATTAATATACATTCTAATCAAGAAAACTTAAATTTAAGGAAAGAGCTACCTGCTTAAAAATAAAGTGCAAAAGACAGAGTTTATATGAATTTTTCAAAGCTTAGTAATTGGGTCTCTGCACCTAGGTCAAGTATGGAGATTCACGTAAAACAGTGGAGGGAAGGCCAAGATGCTCAGAAAAAAAAAAAAACAACAACGAGGCAGTGTGAAAGCTACCTTAATTCATGAGTTTAAAATTAGGAATGTATAGAAAATTAATCAAAATAGGTGATAAGAGAGGATACTTTTGTCCTTTAAATTAACACTGAAATGCTAAGTTAGTCATCACAAATACAAGTGCTGTAAATCTTTGATGTACTCTAAGAAAGTTTTTAATTGTATTAATCGCGAAATTTGCTTCTGAAGCTCAATGCTTAATTAATGGTATTTTCTAAACTTTTTGATATTTAATCCTAGCTCTATCTTTGTGATGGATGATCTTATTGAAATATGGTATTAAATAAAGCATTGCTAAGGGACTAGCAATGATTAAGTTGGGAGGTGTGATAAGTGATAAAAATACACTAATAAAAATATTAAATTATAAAATAAATTAATTTATTTTTAAGAAATTGATACTTTTATTAATCTTATGCAAGGAAAGAAGGCCATCAATATGAAGATCTTATTTTTCTGGTTCAGATGAAATAAGTTTTAAGCAAAACGGATTTCAAACGAGCCCGAAATTGAATTTCAAAAGAAATAAAAAATAATAATAATAAATAATATTTAAATGCCGGTTGGTCTGGTTCAAATCGACTCATCAAACTGGCCCGGTCCGACCGCACTTAGAACCAGACCGACCGTCCGCTGACGTTGCACTGACGTCAGGATTTTTCGCGGCCCATAGATCATTACAGTAACCCGGACAAGGGGTATATCGGGGATTTCATGAGGGCAAGCACGTTCTGATTGGCTGAAGGAAGCTGCGGTCTACACAATGCCGGGCTCGCACACGGTCTACAGAAGGCATTCTGGGAATTTTGTCGGATCTGACGGATGTTGTTCGCTGCTTTCTCATTCGATGGCGGAGAACAAGGCGCTGACGGATGGCTGATCTTCCAGCTAGTCAAGATCCAACGGCGGCCAGGCGATCCGATTTTTAAATTAAGAATCAAAGGCTTCTTTGGGCGCGATCTGACGACCCAGATTCGATCTTCAAGACTGATCTGACGGTCCAAATGAATTCCGACTTGATTTGGATTTTTAAAACGGTGTTTGAGTGGTTTTTGGCCCGTTTGATCGACATCCAATGGTTAGAATTGATCCAGGGCTCTTTTTGAGTTATTTTGAGAGTTTTAAACTCGATTTCAATGGGATTTCGACCTAAAACCACCTGGATTAGCCTATTTAAAGGCCTGCTGCCTGTTGTTGCTGAAGAGAGCAGGCGGAGAACAAAAATAGAGAGCTTGGGAATAGTTTTAGGAAATCTATAACAAAGAGTTGAAAACAGAGGAATAGAGAGAGAGCTAAGGGAGGGTTTTAGAGAGTTTAAGGGAGAAAAACAGGGTTTGAGAGAAGACAGAGGAAGAGTGCTTTAATTTTATTTTTCTTTTCTTCTTCCTTTCTTCACGGTTTTTCTTCCGACGAGCGACCAGTATATGAAGTTGCTCTTCTTTTTCATCGAGTTCTCTACACCAAGAGCAATGGACGATCAATTTCAGTGAACAAACAGTCTAATTTCTTCATGCTTTTTATTTTATTTGATATTTTTGATCTTGTTACCATGAACTAAATTTTATTTTACTAAGGCTAAGGTGTAGCCACTCTTTTTGATACAATATTTAGTATGATTTATTTTTAATTTTAAATTTTATTCATGAGGAGTATATAGATTTGATCTTAATGCTTTTAGATTACTGGTCATCTTCTAATTGATCTGATGAACATAGAAGATACGGACCAAGTACATCTATGTTATTGCTTCTTGATTTATATACCTTGTATTATGAATCGATTTAGAATTCATATGCGTGCGGGAATTTTAGTGCCTTTTGGACGCAGTGTATTTTAATTAGAGGGTTTCATAAAAACTTAATGCATCGATATTTATTTAAATTACACCTGGACCAAAGGGTAGTTAATAAATATTGATAGTTTTGCTATGCCTGGACCAAAGGATAGTGAATAATCTAGAAGACTCCACCGTCACATGAAATAAAATTAACTTAATAATCTGAATATTGTATTGATTGAGTTGGTGAACCGATTGCCTCTTGAGTTTAAAACCCTATAAATTATACACTCTCTATTTTCTTGCAAATTTTTTATTATTTCTTTATTTCTTTTTATTTTTTTAAATCTTATAAATCAATCTTCTAAATAAAGTTTAGGAAAGAATATTTTCAGTACTTGTTTTTCAATCCTCTAGGGACGATACTTTACTTACTTTATTACTTGATCGACTGGTGCACTTGCTATAGCTATAGATTAGCACGCATCAATTTTCTCCATGAAGTCTTTAATATTAACCTTAATATTTCAAGCTAGGGTAGGGTGCTTGGTCAGTCTGGAATTGGTTGAAGCTTGATGCAGATGGCTTCCAATCAACTCATGGCAAAGTATATTTATTTATTTTTTCTGTGACCCTTACCAGTCCAAAGATGGTGTCATACCTGAAGTGTAATGATTATGCCTTAGAAAATTTGTATTACTTTAGAGGGTAGTTGTATATCTTATTTTTTTCTCCCTTTTTTTGTCTTAGCTGTTATTTGAATGCATGGACTTTTATCTGAACACATGAAGTGAAAGCAATATTACAAATGTGGGCATTTCAGGGAAAAACTGAAAAGCTACTTTTATTTTGATTCATGTGATTTTTTTATCTTTTGAAACAGCAGATATTATTTGAAAATGATCATTGTAGAACAGTTGGACTTGCATCCAATTGAAAACCTTCTCGTGTAAATTGGTGGGGCATGTTTTTTATGATGGTGGATTCATTGAAGTTTTTTGTCCGCATTAACTTGTTGTGGTTATATTTATATTTCTTTGTGCTTCAACAATCTTCTGAGGCTAACCATGAATCCTCCTCTATTTCTTCTGCTGTTCGTAAGTTGGTATTAATTTGGTATGTGTTCCAGTGTTGTGATTATGATTTATTCTTACCGTAGTTGAGATTTAGTTTAACAGTTGTGCGATCTCAAGATTAGCGTTGACATTCTTGTTGCAACTCTTGGACATTTAGTGTAGCTGATTGAGAGAGCAAGGGCCTCTTTTCAAGCAATCAAATATTTAGCATTAGATGTGGCTGACAGGATGCTGGATATGGGGTTTGAGTCTCAGATTCTGAACATAGTTGGGCAAATGGACATGCCACTTCCAGGTTCGAGGCAGAGTGGCAGACAATACTGTTTAGCGCGACCTTCCCACATGAGATATGAGTTTGCAAATTATTGCTCTTCTTCTTGTATCTTGTTGGAACTCTGCCTTTGTTTTTAGGTAATTTATGGTCATCTGAGTAAATTCATCCCCACTCCTTTAGTCCATGTGTTGGTGGTGACATAGTTATATGTATATTTATGAGGATGTCAACAAAGATAATCTCTCTGTTTTATGTATCATAGGTTTGTTGATCTAATGAATTGATTGGAGATATGCAGAGCATGCTATTTGCTGAATAATTATTAATGCCATTTTAATATTTATCTTTGATGTTATGTAAATTGTTGATCAATTTTTCTTAGTTGTAATTTTTGAGTTCTCTTGCAATGATTAGCTTCAGATTTTCTATTGAATCATATTCTTCTGGCTGTTGGAGTGGTTGGTTCTAGCATGGACTTGATTTCTCAAAGAGTGGAATATGTTCCTGATATGGAGAAAAGAAGCTATTTAATGGATTGTTTTCGTGGAGAGTGAATGGAACTTATGGGGAGGTACTGTTTTAGAAGTTTTTATTAAGAGAATCATTGTTAGTCTGGTTTTAGTGGTATTTAAAATACAATTACTCACAAATTTTTCTCCCAGAGCTTGTACTATTTGTATTGCAGCAAGCTTTAATATTGGTTTTTGTCAAAATAAAAAGAGGGTGCTGATTCAATGGAGCACTGATTGTCCACAAATGGTTTCCCTGCAACATCCATTCATTGGGATGGAACTAAGCTTCTAGAGAAACTTCTTTACATCCATGTTATTTCTCAAATCATTCAAAACTAATATATTCTGGGTCACAGAGAGAATACCATGTTGTTCTGTTCACTCACATATGCACATATGTAGGCTTCCTGATACTTGGTCTTCTCTAGTTGCCTGGTTCGTTTGCTTTTCTAAACATATCAAGTTAATTATGCTGGCATTTTTAAGGTAATTATCTTTAAACAGGAGTATTTGAATTAGATAAAAGTTAAGGTATAGATACTGCTTGGGTAGAAAAGGCTTGGACCCTTTTCCGCATTTATCAAATATTCCCAAATACGAGTGTTTACATTGGTGATTAAGTTCTCATTGTTTAAGAAGGTCGATTACCTCAGCCAAGTTACAAGAAGATGTTGAGGGCATTATTGTGAATTAAAGGACAAGTATAGGATATGAAATTACTCTGTTAGTTTTCAACTGCTTAACTGGGGAATTGGATGTTTGCTTTTTTCATGAACAAATGGATGGTTTAATCTGTCATCTTGGCCAAAGTAATTCTGAGCATACTATATTATCTTTCACTTTAGCTGTGTAATAAAGATCTATTGAATATATTTTTGAATTAATAAATTGTGTGGTTACGGAAATACAGAAACAAGTAGCAAGGAAGCTGTATATGTTGATTGCATATTTTGAGTTGATTAATTGTTGTTCCTGACTATCTTTGTTCATCTAGCTCTTAAAATTTTCTTGTTTGTACTTTTGAAGGAGCGAGAGCAAGCATTGAGATCCTTTAAGAGTGGCACCACTCCCATCATGGTAGCAATGATATTGCTGCCTGTGATCTGGATATTCCACATGTTGCTCATGTCATCGACTTCGATCTGCCCAATGACATGGATGATTATATTCACAGGATTGGTGGGACAGGATGAACTGGGAAGTCTGGTTTGGCTACTGCACTCTTTGGTGATGGTAACCAGCCACCAGCTAAAGTTTTGGCTGCGCCTATGCAGGAGGCAAAACAAGAGGTTCGTGATTAGCTGCTTGGATATGCTGAAAGGTCATCATCATATGGAGGATACATCGATGTAGGTCTGGCGGTCATGATTATCATACGAATGTTTCATCGAGGAGTGGACATCATTACTTTCACTCTTATTGAGGTGTTAATGGTGGTGGCAGTGAAAATTACCAACATCATGCTGATAATTTTGGAAATGGGCCCATCATTGCAACTGGATGGGACTGCAATGATTGTCCTCCTTCCTAACATCAGACTGGCAGTGCATATACCCTAGTAATCAACTTCTGACATGAGGTGTACAATCTCATTTTAAGTATTTCAACTGTCTTGCTTTTTCTAAATAGCCTTTTTTTGACATGAAAATGTCCTCAACCTTTATAGAATTGACCACCTTTATGTTGATGATGACAAATATTAGAGAATATCAGGAAATATCGATATCAGTTGAAAATCTTTCTTGATATTTCCTGATATTCTCTAATA
This sequence comes from Cocos nucifera, assembly GCA_006176705.1. Taxonomy (NCBI): domain Eukaryota; kingdom Viridiplantae; phylum Streptophyta; class Magnoliopsida; order Arecales; family Arecaceae; genus Cocos; species Cocos nucifera. The sequence continues at coordinate 394,091 of QRFJ01000885.1, read as the reverse complement.
ACAACGAATGAGGTTCCCGACTCAGCTTCTAGCTTGCTGGTTTTACTGCCTCATGGCTCTGCCAACCTACTTCCTGTCAAAGTTTTTTTAGTACTCAGGTGATACTGCCTCAGTTGTTTACCAGTTCTATTTTTGTCTGTAGCATGGTTATGAAATTATCACTGCCTTTCCAATAGGATGGTTGTTGGTTATATTATCTGGCACTCTCGTGATGGTATGGAATGATTGGAATTATGTGGCAAGCCTCTTTCTATGTAGTTAGGCTGATCTAATGTAGTTCGAGTTACAATTCAGTGTTTGTTTAAATTGTCGTCTCCGTACTAGCCAGCATGCCAAGTGAATTATAAATGTAGATCAGCCCCATCGGGGAACCCGCATTGCATCTCTTTTTAGACTATTTGTATCAGTTTATAAGAGGTCTGGCCTCTTGACCTCCCTGTTATCTTTAGAATGCTGTACTTACCGAGTGTCATGATGGTAAGGTTTTGAGATTATTGGTTTGTATTCGGACGCTTCAGTTATGCCATGCGGTGTTCTCTTCTGCTGTCTTCATCTGTCAATATATGACCAATATTCATGTATATTATGTGATAGCTCAACCGTGGGGTCCGAAAATTCAAAGCAGTCCTTGAATAAGGAGTCCTAAGGAAATGATGACAACAATAATGATTATCATTATGACCATAATCAGTATTTTTGAATCTCAAATCATAAATATGAGATGTATATATACAAGCATGTCTGCACCTCAAAAGAGGTGCTGGTTGTTGAAAAAAATACAGACGTAAAAATTTCTTAAAAAAAAATTATTATTATTTAAAAAAAATTTAAAAATTAAATTAAGAAAAAAAATTAAAAAATTAAAAAAAAAAGATAAAATGGGTGCCTTTAGGTTTGGTGCTTTCGGACACCTTTTATTTTTTATTTTTTATTTTTTTTAATTAAAAAAAGTTTAGAAGAAAAAAAAAGAAAGAGAGATAGAGAGGGGGGAAGGTTAGACTTTTTATGTTTTTTTTAGATTTTTTTTTTTAGATAGCGATAGACTTTTTTTATTAAATTTTTTTCAAGCACGCTTGTGCTTGTATTTTTTTCGGCCATTGCTTTTTTTCAGATATATGTTCTAAGATACGTGTTGATCAAACGATCAAATATTTGATTGGATGTAAGTTAAATTTTGATCGATCAAAGTTCTATATATATATATTATATATTTTATAACTCTGCATGGACTCGTTTTCAAGGGCATACCTAAAATATAGTGGACAGAGAAGTTGGAAAAGGTTAAACCTATCCACTCCCAGCTCAACTCCCCATGCTGACATGGAACTTGGGATAGACCAAATGGTACAAGGGCAGACAGGGAGTAGTGCAAGGAGTCGATGATACTCCCCAGATTTATCAAAATTATTGTCATATATTGTGATGGGTGGATTTGTAGCCATTTGTCAGGTCAATGAATCAATATGCATCGAGCCATCAGTGATTGATGGCAACCCTGCCCAACAAAACAGAATTCAATTGATTTTTGTATGTACATATTGTATTTCATCCATTATTATTAGCCTAATTTTTGCAAATTCAACTTCATTCGTCACACGTGTTGCGTTTTCTATTCGGGGATACAAGTAGGTTTCATGCATTCCTCGCTAAAGTTGGAGACTTGGAGTCCAACTTTGACAACTTAAAAAGGAAAAAAAAAAAGTCAACAGCAAGAGACAACCAAGCATCCATCTATAAAGATTTGTGGTAGGAATTTTAGGCATTTAATTTATAGATGTAACGTGAAGAAGAGAGGCAATGACATATGATGAAAGGTATTTATCTGACAATAAAAATAAAAATAAAAATAATTCTGTTATATTCATGAGCCCAGGTTGGTGGCGTCGTTTTGCTAACCAAATCCGACCTTAAATTCGGATTGGCGGAGTCCAAGTTGCACCCGACTTCTCATCCGTCTCAGATCTGTTGCGGCCACCAGCTATTTATGGAACGGGAGGGATAGGGTTTGCGTCGCCCATCGTCGCGCTCATCCATTCGCTTATCCTTTAGCGCTGGTGTTAGGGTTAGGGTTTCGGCGAATCATACATGGAGGACATCACGGAGGGAGTGAACAATCTCAGCGTCACGGATTCGAACAAGAAGAATCGGATCCAGGTTTCCAATACCAAGAAGCCGCTCTTCTTCTACGTCAACCTGGCCAAGGTATAATCTGTTTTAATGTAAAAAAAAAAAAAAAGAAAAACCTGATCTCATTCTTATTAAACCCAAACCCTAGTTCGTCCGTTTCACAAATCTATGGTATCTCGATGAGAGTTTCTTTAGTTTTTTTTTGGATTTCTGGTGAAACCGTTGATTTCTTCTTGTCGTCTCCGATCCGAGTTCCTGTTCTTTTTTCCCTCCTGCGAGCTGCTGTAGTGCAGGGATCTTCCCCTACGGAGTTTGGGTCTTGGATCATTAGCGACGGTAATTTCTTTTGATCTTGAGATAGGAATTGGTTCCTTTGGTTATCTTTCACCTATCGTGTTACTGTTCACATCCATAGAGCATTATCAATCCCTGAGCGTAATCCTAATCCGACCCTTACAGTCTTTTGGGCATTATCTGTGGTTTTCTGGTTTCCAAGTTGATTTCTGTGGTTGCTGCCGAGCAACCCGTCTTGTTTTCTGGATTGCTTTCCTGCCTCTTAAAGGAAAGGTAGTACCAGAAATGGTTGGGGATTGGGTTTTGGTTCAAGATCTGATAGCGGAGCATAGAGCTAGTGATCTGCTTATTTATAGGATTTATTATTTTTCTATGGTTCTGTCTGGCATATTTATTTTCTTGTTTTAAACTAGCTGGTTTGTCATGAAAACAGTGTTTAATTGTGAACGCAGAGGTATATGCAGCAGCATAATGAAGTCGAGCTTTCAGCTCTTGGAATGGGTATTGTTTCTATCCCTCCCCTCTCCCTTCCTGTCCGGGATTACGAATTCTTTGATACACACGCACAAACAATTGTTTGAGATTTGTGATTTATATTATTTTTACCTTTTTGTAGTCAGCATTAACACACCAAATCTTTTATGTTAAATGTGGTTGACATATATAGTTACATATCCATTTCTTGAATCTGTTGGCAATTTGTAATATTCACATGCAATGACCTTGTCATCCTGATGGCTAGGAACTATGATACTTCAGTTTTTTGTTGTTTTTTTCTTGAATTTTAGAACATGGATAGCTTTGTAAAACCTTTAAAAACTGAAGTTACTCAATGAATTCGTGCCTGTCACGGCCTGTGGAGCCTTTGGTAGATTTTGGTGTTAGTAATTATATGTGCAGATGAAGAGTTTTTTTTTTAAAATTTTTTTGGATTTTTGAATAAGTTTATATGCATGCATGCTATTAGGATGTTTTCCGCTTCACCGGTTTCAATAATTTGCAATATGCAACAATCATATTGTAAACCTCATATGTATTCTTTATGATGCTAGAGTTAGTTGTGCTATTCAAAATATTTACTGGCAATGTGTAAATATTTTATTTTTTAATAATTCATTAGAAATAAAACACAAGATGTTATTGTTTCTATGAATGTATTTTTATTTTTTATTTTTTCTATATTTCAACCGTTGGTATAATATTTTTTTTCAAACTTCTTTCGCTTTTGGTTCCCACCAATTTTTCAGTAACCTAATAAGTTATTTTCTAAGATTTCATAAATATATCTATTTTTATAAATGCTATCCTTTTCAAATTTTACTGATGCCTTCTAGACCTTTATATTACTGTTTAATAAACTCTAGGTGGATCAATTGAAGGCTGATGTGTTTGTTTGAGTTGATTTGATAGCCCTTTGCCAGTTATGTGAGGAATCTTATTTTCATCACACAATTTTGTATTTAAATGTTTCTTCAAGTTGTTTGTGAATATATTTGCTTTTCTATTTTCTACTACTTTGATGTGGAATTTGTTGAACTTCTTAACCGCATTTTATGCCTATCATGTTTTTAATCTCTTAGATTATTTTTAAAATAAAAATTCCTGTATGTAGTGTGTATCTGCATATGTATTTTCCATATCTCCTCTTTTGCATCATCATTAGCTCATAATGATATAGTTGATGTTTTCAACATGATATGTTGCATTGGAAATACTATATCTTTTTACTATGATATAATTACATTATCAGAATTCCATATTTTCATCTTTTGATGAGAGCCCTACATTAGCCTTGGGTGCTATACTCATTGTTGCTATATATGAGGTCATGGATGTGATACTTTTTTTAACTGACTGTATCCATCTTTCTTTAATTCTGACTAATAGTCCATTTTTGCCTTCTATTCTTATTGTCTACTTTGATTAGGGGGAGTATATAAAGTTGGAAACCATCAGCTTGCAATTGAGGAAAAAATTTCCATAGTGAAATATCTAAAGGAACTGAACTAATACTGGAATGCCAGGACCCATGATAAACAAGCTTATAACACTATAAAATTTTGTCAAGAAAGTAAAAGGAAAACTTGTGAGGGGGGCTGTTTAAGCTTATTTGAAAAGTTTATATGGGTTCAACATTGTTGAGATCTCTTATGATTGATTGTCTGGAACGAGCCAGTATACAATATAGAAGATGTGATGAGAATTCTGTGATTGATTGACTGCTGTTCTTATGTTTAAATTCTATAGGATGGTTAGATGTGATCTTATGTACATTTTGCAAGAAGGTTATTTGTATCTTGATAAAAGGATCATAACCACATATCATTGCAGTCTTCTTGTGCTTCACTGTCTAATTCTTCTACTTTATTGCTTTTGTTCTTGGTTTCAAAAAAAAAGAAAAAAAGAAAAAAAAAAAAGAGCTTGTTGCATGTGATCTGATGTTGGTTCTCATTAATTGTTTTGTGTGGAGTTCATGGAAGAGAGGAAGTCAAAGGCCCGCGGACCATGTGTCGTTATTGGTTGGATTGTAGTTTTGGGAGCCTTGAAATTGTTTACTGGTTTTATTGTTGTCATGAACATAAATGAACGTGATGCTCGAGATAATACACATAATTCTGCACTACATTTGACACGCTTAAGTTCTGAATTAAGAATTTCAATGGATGATAATTTTGAAGCGTATTCTTCTAGTCTCATAGAGTCGTAAATGAGGAGTAGCGACACCCATTGGCATATTCAAGAGAATGTGGATGCATGAGCTTGTTTGCTTGATTGGTGTTCATGGCATCCTCTTCGTGCTTTTATATGCCATACTGCGGACCACCAACAATACTAATGTTATCAACAAACAAAGTTTCTGACTATGCTGCCTTACTGAAGTAATTTCTTTGTGGAATTAAGTGCATTAATAACAAAAAGTTCTCTTGTTTACATGATGGAGTCATGGAAACACAACTATAAGTGAACAATTTCAAAGATTGACCATGCTCTTTCAAGAAATATCTTGAGGCTCATCTTGCCATCTTTTTACCCTTTTGTAAAGAAGGGAGAAGCCAATATTTGGAGATGGAAATGAAATTGCTCAGAGGTTCTGTTCAAAGGTAAGGAGGCTTGTTGTTGGACAGCTGCTAGGTTTCAACAGATTTATGATTTGCTATGTTGCTTCCCTGGGTTGCTTATGCTAAGTGACAGTTGGGCCTCTCTTCACGAGTAATCAGTGATTTTGGAGGCTGATAGAACAAATTGAAGCATCTGTTCTGTTGTACCATTCACATAATTGCTGAATATAATACAGCTGTCTTTTAGGTTTAGTGTAGGTCAGCTATATTTTTTCTAAATGAGAAACTAGAATGAGTGTAGTCTTCCATACACTTTAGTTTTATGCTTTACCTAAGTGGCTTTTTTTGTATATTCTTCCTGTTAAACATCATTTTTTCTAGTTGATTTATGTAACTTGTAATGTCCCGTTTCTTCCATTCCATTGGTTAGGTCCAACGTCATCATATCTTGTATAATCAAAAGTCCGATGCTTGGTTCAGTAGTTTTAGCATAGAAGAACGAGACCCGTAATGCAAAAACTGGCTTTGAAAGATACAATAGCTTTAATTAACCTCAACTTTTTCCCCTTCATCTTTTGCTTGTCTATTGTCTACTCTGTGGTTGACAAATACTGTCCTTGCTTTTATTTGCCTTATGTGCCAAAAGATGATAATTTGCTCTGTAGCCATTCCAATGTCAATGGTTTATTGGAATGGATTTAAAGATACGTCATTAGGAGGCTTTGGAAGAGGTGAAAAGCTTCCTTTTGTTTTTTTTGTTTTAAATGCTTACTGCCCTATTTGGTGCCACGACTTTATATTGAAGCTGAATTCTGTAGGAGGTTACAAATAGAGACTGTACGTGCTCTGTTGAGACTTTGGTAGGAAACTTTGAAAACGGTTGCATAATTTTGGTTGGGAAGCCTTAGCTGGCATTGATGGTTTATTCCCATCATACGTCATTTCCTGTGGCCTTTAAGACATGACAAGCCTAACCATGGGCTATTAAATGAATTGCCATTTCTACAACCAGCTGTTGACATGACATTGGACTTTTATAATATTGCCTGACTGAATTTATTGGTGAAGATGTTAGCTGAAGGGCTAATATGGTTATCTAAAACTAGTTGGCATGTAATCTGTCCACATCTTCAATTGATAAAGGGCTTTTCTGGAGTTTCTGCTGTTCTTGAGACTTCATTTTTTTCATCATATGCAGCATTAACATTACTTCCGGAATAAAAAAGTTATTCTTTTATTCTGTTTATAGTCTTATATATTATTGTTTTAGCAGAAGGTTGGATTAAATCTTAATATTATTATTTTAATGTTTTCATTTTCATGGATCTTGTGGATTTGCATTTAAGTATTCTAGTCGCTGCACTTGTGTCAATATTGATTTATTTCAAGATTATTTGGTTGACCAAATTTGAATTTTTCAGCCATAGCAACTGTTGTGACCATCGCGGAGATTCTTAAGAACAATGGTCTTGCTGTTGAGAAGAGTAAGATTTGAGATTTTTATGCCCCTTCCATTTTATGTTAATTAAAAATGCTTGATGTTCTCATTATTCTTAATGAGGACGGTATAGCCAGCCAATTTTGTCGATTAAAGTTCTGGATGACCAGTGTAATTAGTTTTTTTTTAACCCTCCAAATATTTGTAGAGATTATGACATCCACCGTTGATGTGAAGGATGAATCAAGGGGAAGACCTATTCAAAAAGCAAAGGTCAGATCTGATTGTACTGTTACATTGATGTAACCTTTTTTTTTTTTCCCTCTCTCTCTCTCTCTATTGATTTGAGTTTCATGCCAGATTGAGATATTGCTGGGGAAGACCGAGAACTTTGATGAGTTGATGGCTGCTGCAGCCGAGGAGAGGGATGTGGGAGGTGGTGAGGAGCAGAGCTGAAGAAACATACGTTTTCTGTTTGGCATTGCCGGTTTTGTTTGTTTGCCTGGGCATTAGATAAGTCCATGATTATGCTGCGTTAAAAGCACTGCTTGTAAGTGTGCTTTCTTCTTCTTCTTCTTCAACAAGTGTCATCTTATCGTTATAGCTGCCATGTAGTAACTAATGTCATTTTTAGAAATTGAATTTGAAGATCGTTTATTCTTCAAATATGTTTGATTTGCTTTAGCTGGGAAATGCATGAGAATTTGATTCAAGCCTGTTGCTGGACGTTGAAGAACCATGACACTGCAAAGTCTTTGACTCGTCGCAAGATCAATCTAAAATGGAAATAGATTCAAATTTTAAATATTTATTTTTTTAAGAAATTAAAGATTAGCAGATTGTATGATGGCAGGCATTGCCTCCCCGCAATCGAGCCACTTAGCCGATGATCGGCACGTTTTTGATCGCATGTAAGACGTTTAATGGCCGATTACGGTCCTGATCCCGTCCCTTGCCGTACTGAATTTACTCTCCCGACTTCTCCCCGCTTTTCCAGAGACCATCACAGATTGCCATTAAGGACCGAAACGCTGGATTAGCGCAGCAGCAGCAGCAGCACAAAGGAACGCGCGCATGGCCATGATGTTTGGGGACCAAAAAAAAAGGGTATAATTGCCGAAATTATATGATGTTCTGATTCATTGTTGAAACCCACAACACAGTCACCAAACAAGCAGAACCTCCTGCCAAAAAAAAGGAACTACATGAATAAGCAACCATGCTTAATTTCCTGACACTTCTTTGCCATCGGTTAATACCATAGCCAATTCCTTCAACAGTCTTGTAAGTTAAAATAAATATATCTGAAAACGCGCCAAAAATAAAAAGGTGGGGGGCTAGACAAAAGCCCGAATCCTATGGTCAGCAACATCAGAGTTTCAAGAACTGAAATTTAAGAAGCATATAAACGAATCTAGACAAGGACCAAAAATCTTAAATTTCTGTTTCGATTGCTCAACCTCTTTGCTGACGAAAACTGTTGAAATTATGCATCATCCTCTTTGTCGATCAGTATCCTCTTGCAGGCCTCATAGCACATGAACGAGATCCCTGCAGCAGGCACCAACTTCATGCAGCTCGGCCCCAAACCCTTGTAAAGACCCCCAACGCCTTCCTTCTCCAATATGCATAAGAGAGCATGAAGCATGTTCTTGTAGACCCGCCTCCCACCAACAGCCCCAACCTGCATGTGCTTTCGAGCCACCTCAAGTGGGAAGGTAGCGCTGCTTGAGATTGCCCCAGCTGCTGACCCGATCAGAAGAGTTGCAATGTTGCCTATCTCATCCTTCTTGAATGTCTTCCTATATAGTTTCTTCAGGGTGTCATAGGCAAAGTAATTGGTCGCAGCATATGGTACTACTCCGATTAAACTCGGAGTGAGCCCTCTGTACAGCTCTGCAGGGCCTTCTTCATGCAAGATTTTAACAAAGGCATGTAGCAGATTATCATACACATCTCTCTGCAGATGAGGGATGAGAATAAAACTTAAAAGGGAAATTCTCTTGGCTTTACTAACACATCATGGGTTGGGTGAACTACAAACCTGTATGGTTAGTCGAGTCTTGAGCAACTCTAGAGGATACGTGCAGAGGGTAGAGCTGACCCCAGCAAATGCTCCAGCAACCAGAGACGAAGGAACAGGCAGCTTTGGTGGTTCCCCCATCTTAGGGGTCAAGATCTTGTTGGCTGTATCAAAAGCAAATAACTGCGAAAAAGAACATCATCAGAAACATGTAAGGGGAAAAATATAAACTCTAATTTCATCTCTGCTTATGTTATACATCTATATATTCAATAATTTTATCGTTTTTGTAGTTGCTTTTGTCAAAAAAGAATAAACAATTAAACACCAGGCAGAAAAGGCATCATTTCATCCTCGTCTAACTGAAATGGAATTACCAAACCAACATGCACACACAATAACAAGCATGCAAAACTTTTTACACCAAAAAAAGAAGAGAATGCGGATGATGATCAGACATGTATTATACTATGGAAACATGGTAGATTCCAAGACCAAATGAAAATGAAAATGAAAATTCGGCCATCTAATTAAATCTGATGGTTATAGTGAATTTTTTTCCTGGAACAATCAACATTTGCCCCATCAATCAAATGGCCCAACTTAGGCACCACCCCACCCCCCCCAAAAAAAAAAAAGCTCCAAGTCCCTACATGAATACCATTGGAAAAGGATTTGGGTTCAACAATCATTGGACCATTTGATGGCCCAATGCACCACAGGCCCTTGGATTATGCATCAAGATGCATGAAAGCACGGCTTTTTGATACCTTGCTCATGTGTATAGCATGAGCAGGATCCAGCACATTGGACCAAATGAACACTGGACCCAAACTGCTACTGAGAACTCTAAGGTGCAAATTAATTGAGCTAGAATTCCAATAGGAGACTTGAGATAAAGGATAAATAACTAAATTCTGCTGCACATTCAATTTGATGGTAGAAATTATGATTGAATGAATTTGATTACAATATTCAAATAGATATCCATGTTGACTGTTCATGAAGAACTAATTTATTTTCATCTCCAGAAAACATTGCAGACAACATGAGAAACAAACACATCCCAGACAACACGCAGTTCCTTGATGGTTCATATCTCAAATTTGGTTTACGCCAAAGTTTACATAGAACTTCTAAATAATAAAACATACAGGCTGGCTTTCACAATCTAATGAAGGATCAACAGCAGCATTTAATTCTCACTACTGCAGTAATGCTTTCATTCAAAATCTGCCAGAAGATTTCAGAATGCAGAACACAGTCCGGCCAGCCTAAATCATGGTTTGCATGCATTCTCAAGGTTATTATCTATTTCTATTTGGCCAGCCTTTTCATCCATCGAAAGTGAAGACAACCATCTAGAAAATCATGACACTGAAAGTGCAAAATCAGCAATGTTCTGTATCATCAATTGCTGGCCAGACAAGAACCAAATTTAGATTATACCAATTGGTTCAGAGAACTGCACCATGGAACCATCAAGACATGGTTCTTATTGGGTTAGAGTGAGAAAAAGAAATGAAATATCTGAAGTTTTGAAATATATTTTGTTGGATTCCAGTTTTCTTAAGAGTATATTACAATTTATGATGGAACAAAATCTACAAGAACAGTAACAATTGCCACTGTAGGTATCAGTTTTTTTTTTTTTTTTTTGGTACAAGCAGGGCGATCACACCATTCTATGTGAGTATAGTCCAAGAAGTCAAAATACAAAATATCTTGCAGGGCCTGAAGGCAATCTCACCTTGACGCTAGGCCCAGTCTCCGGTGTGCTCGGTTACAAAAAATGTAACCCAATTCATAGCACCGTTCACCTCCCAGAAGACGTGCCGATATGACATCGTGGTGGAGTGAAAAAGGGACCTCTAGATATTGTAGAGAAGCGGATGAACATCAAGATGCTTCGCCTCATCCTGGATCTAGCCGACTGTAGCAGAGTCACTCTTAACGAAGATCCTCTCCATCCACAGCTCCTGCCTCATGCAAATGATGTCCACCCAAGTGGCACGAAGCTCTGCTCCAAAAACAAATGACTCAAAAGGATGTGAACTTCCCCATAGGTATCAATGTTTACCAAACCAAATTGAGAGAAAACCAGCACAATTTTGCCCCTTGGCTCGGAAAATGGCTTGAACTAGTGCCAAGTGGCAAAAGAGCAACTATGCCCGAGTTAGTAATGAAAGGAGCAACATGGAGGGCTTGGTGATGAGCCAATAGTTTTAGCAACAAGCCAACAAGATTGTGAAGGCTATTGGGCGCCATTATATGGAGTTCAGAGGGTGGTGGACAGCAAGAAATACCTCCAGTTAGGCTTCCTTTATCATATGATCATGTTTGCCACATCCAAATCAAGGAGGCAGACCTTAGGCACATGCAAGAGTACATTAACACCATTGACCAGAGATGGGATTATTAGATAGGTAGGGAGTTGCATCTAGTAAGTAATTTCACCCATATACTTGTTTGTCATATATTGTTGTGTGCTTTGAGTACAACTATCATACACTTAATTATAAACTATATTGGTAGCGCATCAAAACATGAGGTTCTAGTAAAGTGTCCTTGGGATAGGTATGGATGATGAATTTATGGGTGCCCTGGGCAATGTCATTTATGAGGTGAAGCTTGATTTGGAAGTTGTTGCCCTATGTTTAGAAGAGGTGAGCTAACTCTATCAACTTTGTTAACTCATGTTGATAATTGATGTCATATAACATGTATCTTTTCTATAGATAAAAATGTTCATGAACAGCTCGAGCAGCTTCGATGGCTAAGCAACTATAACAAAGAATAAGTCTAGGTATTTTAAGATATAGACTACAACTATTAAGTGGATGCCATACAAATAGTAGTGTCTAATATTTAGTTTTTTTTAATGCTTTTATGGTCAAATGGTGGATCCACTTCGGCATGGATTCCAGAAACCTAAGACGGTTGGCGATTCAGATCTCCTCACATCTCCTTTACTGGCTATAAGCAAGAGTTCTACCTTCACCCATCCATAGCAAATAGCAAAACCTTCTCACATAGAAGTAGTTGAATGATCTTGTGTATATCCATTATGTGGCTGAGGTGCATTGAATAGAGCATCAAGTTAAAGTACAATGATCCACTTCAGAATGACTTCATGCAAGATGATTAGGACTCGATGATTGGACAGCTTGAGGGCTAGCAGGAGCCAAAGCTGAATGAGTTAAGATCGCCTTTTCAACCAACTAGTTTCGTAGCCAAAGTGACTAGGATTGATGTGAAGCAATGGACAAAATGACATATGTCACGCTCACTTCCAACTGATCATCCATAAAAATTGAGAGAGAGCCGATCATCGCATGGCTCCATATTAAAGACATCCTCCCAATGATTTGATTGGGAGATGCTAAGGCGAGGCCACCACAAAACTCAATCTAGTCAAGGTGGAGGGCCCAATTGAGCATTCCGACAGAATCAAGGCAAGAAAGCAGTTGTACATATCAGCAAAAAAGGTAAAAGAAAGACAGGTGCATATTCTTTGAAAAGACGAGAGGAGGAATCCATTTACTTTGATTCAGAGACGAGTAAGCCATCTGATGACCTGGGAGGTTCATCCGATGATGCATTTGGTGGCCAGAGAGGTAGCAAGGCACAGGGCATCATTGTTTATGACTCATAACTCTAGGGTAGTCTTCAATTCATCAATGAGTCCTTATTTACTCATACCACACATCATATGGACCATGATGCACAACCTAGCAGAGCCTGCAAAGTCACCATCATATATAAGGAGAATGAATCCTCGTGGTCATTTAAGAGGTGATATTGTTGCGGCAGATGATATTGCACATGGAGTGGGGTCTCGAACATATCTAGTTCAAAGTCATATATCGAAACCTAATCCACACTGGCAACCTACGACCCATATATATATATAGATCATCTAAGACATCACACTTGAGTAGATACCATCGTTGGCAGCCTCAACCATTTTTCAAGTTGGCTTTTGTTTTCAGCATCTTTGGATCGCCAACCCCATGGAGCTCTTAAAGTCAAATTGATAAGTCCTCCCAAAGCAGCTATCTAGCGGACACCAAGAGGTCATAGAGGTCTATTGAGATATTTCTGCTTGGAGAGCTGGTGTGACACTCCTTGAGAGTACGACAACGATCCCGACATCCACGGGTCACATCAACACTTCACCATATTTTAGAAATCAGTATGTATTTGGTATTTTAAATACTTTAAAGTAATTTCAGTTTGTTGTATTGTATGTGTTTTTACTTATAAATACATTGCCTAGATAGGTCCTAATTCCATTTCATGACAAAAAAAGCATTAAAACAAGGTTAAAACGACAAGTTGGACAATAAATCAATGTAATTTTTAAGCATAAATCCAAAAATAAATTAGAAAACAAAAAGGAAGAAAAAATCAAAATGGTGTACCAGTCAGCTACTCGATATGCCATGGCATACCATGTGTTGGTATGGTACTGATATGGTACCATACCATACCATCGAGTAACCAATAAAGGTCTTGATGCTAGCATAGCCAACCTTTATAGCTATTGATCTGTGCCACCTATTTTCATACCAACAGATTAATAGAATAATTTATTTTATATGGATCCGGTATCATACCATACTATGCTATCAGGCAACCAATACGGGTCTCAATATTGGTATGGCCAACCTTGGTAGGTATAGCTATTCATTTGTGCCACCAATTTTCAAACCAATAGATTAACAAAAGAATATATGTTATATGGATGACCTTAGTTATGCAAAATCTTTTACCTAGGATGACACATTCAAAGATTCTTGAAGCCACGCTCGCCTCCTAAGTGCTTCCATCCTAAAAGTTCTCTAAATTATCTGCTTCCACTTACCCATTCCTGCACTGACTCTCAATTTTGACAACTGGATAACTATGCAATGAAAATATGGATTATTCGAAACTTAAGCATGAATGTTGAATTGGCAAATTATCAGTCATAGTTTGGACCAAGGTTCGCAATCTCCATACACGAACCTATAAAAGTACCATCTTAGTACAATGTCCATACACTCAGTACCAAAGTTAATTCCACACCAACACTCTATATACTGGTTCTGTGTCAATACGGTACAGTATGCCTAGCATGCATTGATATGAACCAGTAGAGCACATCATGGTTTGGATATTTATTTATAAAATTTACTATAGGAAACCCAGCATGAGATTTGGTTATGGTGAATAAATCATTTAAATTATTTAGTGTGAAGGTTCAAGGACATATAGACGAGCAATAATATGTTCATTTCAGCAACAAACAAATGACCCTTAGAGGCATGAGAGATGCAGTACAGAAAAGGAAAATCCCATATAGAAATGTTTGAGTGGTGTCAGAGGATTTATTGAGTTCACTTAGAACCAAAAAGTGAAGAATTATTAAAAAACTTCTATAAGACTAGGAGATGTACAACAAACACAAATAAGTGGTGAGGAATAAAGTAGAAAAAAGTACTAAATTATCCATCAAGGGGATCCAAAAGGATATCTTGACAGTGAAAACGACAAACCATGAAAAAGGGAAGAGTTCTAAACAAAGTCAAAATAGCTAAATGAGATTACATGGTAGAAAGTAAGAGGCTTGTCTGAGGGTTGCCTCAACTCACACCTTGTCTTAAAGCACTTAAAACACCATAGTAGAACTTACACCTAATTCTATGCCCTCCACTAGAGGCATAAATATTAAGCTTTATAGTTACTTCAGCTATCATGAATGGAATGGATGAGTCATTTTGGTTATATTTACATGATGAACTTTGGGGCCATTAGCCCGTTATAAATTAAGGTCCTGGAAAAGGCGAACTCAGGACAAGCCTAACCTTTTGGCATTTTCCGTACAAAGCAGCTGCCCCAAGATCTAACTTGCATCATTGCACTTGTCAGCCCAAGCCTTTTACTATTGCACCAAGCAATGACCCCCTAAAAGTATAAAGTATATAGATGAAAATGCAAAAATTTGGAATGGAAAACTTTGTTAACTTAAAATTCACATAGCTAAAAATACAGGGTAATAATGAACTATAACGAGCAACATTAGTACATTAACTTCAAAATCTATGCACAAGGATAAAGGATTTAAGAACTGGTCCATAATGGCTGTTATCAAATAGGATTGCTACTTAGGAAGCGATACATACTGGAACAGGAAGAAAGAAAATAAGTTTGTGCTGACTGTTGAGCCAGCATCAACTACCAACACCATGTGATGATATACCAGACAAACACCTGATCAGTGAGGGCACATAAGTATCGATACTGAGATTTGTAATTTTGACCCTTTGAGAGTGATTGGAACCACAGTCAATTAATCTTCTAATGAAGCTACATTATATATTCTTTCTGTTGATTTAACTCACTTGTTCTCATAGGTTTTTCTATGTAGCTCCAACAAAACATTAAGCTGTGTTCCAACAATTTCACATCACATCATCCACAAATAACACATACAGAAGGATTCCTTCCTAAATATTCATTGCCAGCAGGCCCAGCACATTCATCATCTATTAAAAACAGGTCCAAGCTTATGTTGACACTTGAGGAAAGCCAGGTATAGAGCTATATAATGTAACTATCACTATGGTCTCCAAGGTCATTTGAACTAACTTTTGCACATTCACACATATAGTTGATGAACTCAACGTAGCATGGTGAGATGCACCTGCAAATTTTGTAAACTCTGTTAGAAAGTTACTTTCAGCTAATTAAATTATGGTTGCTCATCACCTAAAAGAAAGAGAAATATAAATGAATCTATAAATTACAGCCTCATAAGGGATCCTTGCACAGAATCAAACACCTGAAAAGTCATGAGATTTGGAGAAAGATATCACATATAGAAAATGATCTTTCTTTAAGATTTTGTGGGATCTCTTTTCTGATCCAATATAACTGCACAATCTCTCTTCCTTCTTCTCTTCCTTTTTTATTTATTTTTCTCCTTTTATTTTATGTTCTCATCTTTCTTCTTGTTCTATTCTCTCTTCCTTCCTAATGTGAGAAGCCAGCATAAGCTATCAAGCCTCCTAGTTTCTTCTTTGAAGGATCCTCCCTTTATTTCCCACATTAAGTGAGATGTTGGGCCACCGATGACCATCAACATTCATGTTATTATCAATACAAGCAGTTTTTTAATATAGAAAAAGAGAGAATAATATGTTGTTTTCTCATTGACAAATATGCTAAAATCTAGCAAAACCAAAAGGGAACATCTACGATGGAGATGATAACCTTACTGAAGTTCCATATATTGATGGAGTTGGCAACAGCATGGTGATACTAGTCAACAATGATGGTAATGATGATGGTGACTGGGATTGGCAGAAAGGATAATATCAGCAACCACAGAGTAGTGTTGATCAATGTTGGTTTACAAACACTGGTGGTGGCAATGATGGTTCGCTAGAAACAATGACAAAAATGAAGACAATTAAAAAAATTGGTGGAGGTAGCAACACTGATAGTTATAGTGCTACCGGTGGCAATGATAGTAAGTGTGCTTGAAAAATGTTTATACAACTGGTGGCACTAAATATCATCTATATTTAGTGCCTTGTGAAGTTTTGAAAACTAAAGCAAAGCTCACTTCTCACTTGGGGAAACTAGCTCTATCAAGTAATCTCCCACTAAAACAAAATATGGAAATGAAAAAATTACCAAATATCTCCCATAATCCTTTGCCTTCTTTTATTCCCTAATTATTTCTGATGACCTGGCTGCAGGTTCGTTTTCGAGTTCTTTCTCCCTTCATGTCCTCTGTACACTCAAATCATTTAAAAATATTATTATACACTTATGACATGTACATTCAAAATTCAAAGCATGTATGGAAAAATCTTTCTTGCCTTCATAATGTGAATATCAAGCAACATCACTTGATTTTGGTTTGGTTCACAACTTGAACGATTGACCTTTTACTTTGAGGTCATGGGAACACACCCAGCTTCAGGCTTAAAGAATAGAACTCTCGTATAAAAAAGATTCACATTGAAAACATCAAAAAGAAAAAAAAAAGGAAGAAGAAGAAGAAAATGGCACTACAATTCGGCAATGTTGTTGTGCAAAAATGCCTTTCTGCCATGCATGGTGGGTCTCTCCCTAACAACAGATAGACCTGGAGACGAAATGCAAGTATTATCATGAATTGTTCTTCCCATTCAAAGGTAAGAAAAATTGCACGCCAGCATCCTTGCTTACATCAGAATATTGGATAAAGTAAAAAAAGAGAAGGCCATCATTGAGGAGATATACTCCATGAAATAACTAGATGCATTCTACAACTATAACTTGGAACAATTCAAAATTATTCATCAAATTAAAAACAAACAAAATACAAAATGGTTCATTTTTCTATTGTTGATATGCTTGTCTAAGGCCACGCTCCTATCAGACATAAACTTGCGACACATACTAACCAAAGAAGAATCCATCTTAGGAAGGAAGCATTCCATGCAGATCCTTCTTTGCCACTCATAAGGGAAGATGGTGTTTATAGCTTACCGAAGCATAAATATATGATGAACAAGTATTAATCTCAAAGGTATCATGCTGATTGTATAAATCCAATTTTAAGGAAAAATGAAGAATTTATTCTTTCTAAGCAAAAGGAAAAAATACAAAACCCTAAAATGCAACTAACTCCATTTTAAGCTTTAGCAAGGAAATACCTATGGCAAAAAAATTCATCGACTATACAAGGATATAGCACGGACAAAGCAAATAAAGAATCTATTGCAGATTGGTAAACCAAAGCAAAATTAACAATCACTTACCTCGATAGCCTTGCTCGGTGCAACTCGGATGACGTTAACAAAATTGCCACGAAACAATCCCTTCCATCCCTCCGCCCTCATGATCGTTTGGAAGACTTCTGTCGTCGAGTTCCCATTGCTACCCACCATCAGATGCGTTCTGATCGTCTCCAAGGGAGCAACCGCGGTCCGCGAGACCGCCCCGGCGATCCCCCCGCTGAGCAGCCTCCTGAAATGGGGGTTTCCGATCCGGATCTTTAATTTCAACCCTCCCTTCTTCTTAGGCTTAGCTTCCTCCAAGACTTGTTCGCCGGCGTCCGAGTCAGTTGGAGAGCCGACGACACGAAACCCAAACTCCGGCGACACGTACTTGACGTAGAGATCGGTGCAGGGAATCTTGATTCTGTTGTCTTTGGGATTGGGATTGGAAGGATTGGGCGAAACGCCGAAGCCGACTCCCATCTGGCCGACGCTGGCAAACAGACCGCCGCCGCCGGGATGATATAAACTCTCATGGAGGTTCCAGGAAAGGCCGAAATCCGGCACGCTCTTCTTCTCGATGGCTTCCATTCTCTTCGAAAGCTATCTACTGGTCTCCGGCGGCAAAATAGGGCTTCGACAACAAAGTCTCAGTAGTTTCAGAGGTTTATGAGAGGACGGAGAGATGAATCGACGAGGAGGCCAAGAGAAGGGTTCTCCAGTCCGGTCTAGGGCACCGCACAACAAAATTATAAATAGGAAGCCATTCTTGGCAATTTATCAAAATATATGCACGAGAAATAAAAAAAAGGGAATGTACCGCAGAATAGGAGGAGGGTTACATGCTCTGGTGTGGTGAACCAGAGAGTTTATTTTTTTATTAAAAAAAAAAAAACTTCACCTAAGTAAATCGTGAAGAAAAATTAGGACGGAAAAAATGAAGTATTCGAGCAGGCGACGAGGAAAGCTAGGCGGAATCCACGAAGCCAGAAGAGAACGAAGAACTTTTTCTTGAGAGAAAGAAAAGAAAAGAAAACGTAGGTTACGTGAATGGGGTAGCGTATTTTCTTACCGTATCCAAGATTAACTATATCGCGATATTATATTTCCAAACTCAAACGGGATATGGAAGTGAAGAACCGAGAATTTATTACCTGAAAAATTCCTTGGTGGAAACGATCCAACCAGGGGCTTCTTTTGGGGGGTTCAAGAAACAACCGAATAAGGGGAAGAATGAGTCACGGCTCGAGGAGAGAAGAGAAACGAGTGGGTGTCCTCTGCCTCTGGAATGATATGATGGGGGATGGAGAGCCGAAGAGCGGCGGGGATTCTTTTCTCGTTGGGCTCCCGAGTCCCAGCCCTTCTCCTCTCTCCCCCTCGTTTCGTTCCTCAACGGTCGTCCTTTCGCGATCGATTAAAGCTGGGCTTTGGAGGGTGCCACCGGCATCAGCCCCTGCCATTCTGGCCGAAGATATCTTATTCATTTCTTACAGCTCCGTGGGTTGGTTTCGTCCCGATTTGTCTCAAGGAGTCTGCATCTCCAATCGGCATTGGATCAGCCATCTCACGTGCTTGCACCTGCATTCATATTACGTTGCAGTGACGCGCACGTGAAATATATCTTTAACTTAGTTTGATTGTTCGCGCTTCTTCGCACGGCGTGCCGTTTGCCAGGTATCGATATCGGGAGATAGCTATAAATACGGAATGTATGAAATTAATATAAATGTAAAAAGAAAACAACTTTCCCTCATTTCAATAATCTTCGGTTCCTCGTTGACAAACTCAGAAATGCGGTGTAAAAACCAAGACTACAAATTATTGGACGGTTGATATTTGTCCGGCGAAATCCAATCACGTGCTAATGAGTCCGAGAGGGGAAGAATACTATAAAGCGGGATCCTAGTCCTTGTAAATTTATCATAGCTCGGACCATTGCCGCTAGTTTTGTCTCTAATTAAGCTGGTCTTTCTTCCCCCTTTAGTCCGGAAAGTGCAGGGACCCAGGCTCCGCTAGATGGAAGTTTGGAACCTTTCTGCACCCGAAATGCGCGCTAATGGGTCGGTCGGTCGGTCTGAACTGAAAACTAGCATGAATGGCAGATCCGCCGCAGAGGAGTAGATGATGTAAATCTCCCGCAGACAATTAAAAAACAGAAGATACCATGTTCATCGGAGATGTGGTACATACACATGGACTCGAACACATGCTCATGCTTCTTAAGAGGCTGCTTGAAATCCTGCAAAGTGGAGTTGATCAATTTGCTTGCTTGTTTGGATGCCTGACAAGCAAGTAAAATGGTTTATTCGGCTGCAATTTGAGATTATAATACGGTATTGGATTCACGGTCAACATGGCTGCAAGACGAATTGTAACCACTCGTGTGGGTATTTGATTATTTATTTATTTATTTTTATAGAAAGACTTTTGCTTTACTCCATCTTCATTAAAGCCCCAGCATCCCATCCCATGTCACAGTCTCCCTCCTCTCTGATGCCCCATCTTGACCTCACGGCCTCCCTCTTCTCCTTTGCTTTATTCCATCTTCATTAAAGCCCCAGCATCCCATCCCATGTCACAGATCTCTTTAGCAATGCCCCATCAGACCTCTCGGCCTCCCCTTTTCTCCTTTGTCCCGCGCCAATGCCGCCACTCGCTAACCCCGGCCCTCGCCATCCCCAAGAGGCCTAGGGCCCATCTCCTCCGCTTTGACCTTCATCAAAGCAACTTCCTCGTTCCCCGCTTCCTCCGACTTTGCGCCTTCCACCCCATCCCCACCCACCTCATATGCATGCTCCTCGTCTTCACCGAAGGCCCCCACCTTAACCCTTTCCTGTAGATTGCGCTCATTCTTCGCTCCACCCTCTTCCTCCATTGCGCCTTCTCCTCCATCGCCGCTAATTAACACCTCCCCCTTCCGCCCGCGCACGATGCCATCATGCGCTACTACTTTCCTCCCTCTCCAACTTCTCCGCCCTCCTCAATGCCTAAACTACCGCCCAATGACCCCCATGGTCACCGAACTTATAAGCAAGCCCTCGCCATTTGTGGCTATGACGCAAACTCTTCGTCCAGAACTCCCTCATCTCATCTCCATGCACGTCAAATGCTCCCACCTGGCATCTGTCGACAAGGTATTCAACAGAGTGTCTATCAGAGATGCCCGACTTTCTTAGCCAGTTATTGTATAGATGATTGGACTTCATTAGCTGTGAGTTAAGAAAGATTTGAACTTATCTAAGATGAAGCCTAGACGAAGCCTTCCCTCTCATGAGGTATTTTTAAAAGCTAAAACTATAAAATCTCATGCTATTAATGGGAGCGAAAATCTACCCACAAAAGTCAAGAGCAAGGGTCCACTAGAAAACAAGTGGCAAGTAGGCTTGATCATATTATGGACTATCTGTCTGAACTTTGACTCCTTTAAAATGGATTTGGACTATAATTTTTAACTCGACGAGTTAGATCAAATCTAGATATCAAACTTAGATTTATGTCAACTTGGGTCCAAAAATATATTGCAACTTTTAATTTAGAATCTAATATCCCCAATTTCCTCTTCAAGCTTTTAGCATGCTTGCCTTCTTTCTAGTGTCACCTGCTCAATATGCTCACCTACTTTCTATAGGAAAAAAATCGGATCGAACATGGATCGGATACCAAAATATTCATATACATATTTATTTTATTTGATGAATATAAATATAGATCTAGATATTATTTAGATACAAAAATTTATATCCATAATTATTTTAAATAGATATTGATTCAATTTGGATACTAAAAATATGAATATAATGATGAATATAATTTAGATAATTAAATTTTATTACTATAAAATTAAAGATATTACTAAATAGATGATAAATCAAGTTAATAATATGTTTGTATGGTTGTAATTTTTTTTTATAAAAAAAGTAAGTACTATATAAAATATATAGGATTATATAATTGGATACATATCAGATAGTTGTCTATCCATATTCATATCCATATCCATTTTTTTTTTATTGATATGAATATGAATATTAGTCTGATTCTCAAATTTCTATCCAATTATATACGAAAATAGATCCGAATGTATAATATCCATACCATTTTTATTTCTATCTTTCGAACATCCTGACTGCCTCCTTGACTCTCGCATCATTCCATTCTCCTCGCTACCTCCTCGCATCATTCAATCCTTCCATTGCTTCCTTGTATTGTCTTGATCTCCCCATCTTCTCTATATCATCCCTACCTCCTTGTATGTCCTAACTTCCCCACCTCCTCCTTGGTCCTCAAGTTGTCTTGGCCTCTATTCTTCTGGCCGCATCTTGCCTCTCCACCTTCTCATCATCAAGGGAAGCTTGAGGCCAAATCCAAAAGCCCAAAGCTTGACCTAGAGCAAAGTGGACCTGAATAATCAATGCTGTCCTTTAGGCTAAGCTGGCCCAAATCTAGCCCAACCCACTCAATCTAATGGCAAAAATTTTTTGTACACCGCATGCAGTGCAATAATAATATATTATTCTTTTTTATTAGATCATACTTTTCAACATACATTAAATATAATAATTCCACAAAATGTCCTTCTTCCTAAAAAGTCATAATATACCTTCCTAAAAAGTCATAACATACCTTCATGATGTCATAATATAATTTTTTAGAACAAAAAAATATTTTTTATTTAAAATTTTAAATTAAAAAATAAAATTATAAATATTTAATAGATGTTGAAAAATGATGATTGTATGATCCAAATAGATAGTATGATACACTCCCGGTGTACAAAGACTTTCTGAGCCTGAGGCTTACACCAAGGCTGGATGGGTGGATTAAAAGGATGGGTTTTCCCACTACGCGAAGTCTGGTCCACGTCAAACCAATATCACTACTTCACTAGGATGTGACTAAACAAAGCTCCACCTTCAGCTTTCCCAGGAATACCACAAGTCATTTTCCAAAACCAGGAATGATCAAAATATGTTGATGATCAGCAGTTTCCGACATCATTCAGCCCATTTACTCGGTCTCAAATGTGACCAAATAACGTCTGCTTTGTTTCCTAAACTGAGCTCATTTTGAAAGTGTTGATATGAAAATTGATCGTCGTCGAAATCTGTTGGAGTGGAGGTCGATGAGACCACCGTCGGAGACCTACAAAATAAAATTCCGCTCGGAGCCGGTGGGGGTGGCTTCGGCAGAATCCTCCGACGATCAAATCAGCTCTGACCAACAGAAATGAAATGCTCGGAAATGATTTTCACGAAGCTTAGAGATGAAAAGGAGAGCTTAGAGATCAGAGAGATCAGAATTAGCGTATCTGGAGGGTTCTTTTTATAGCAGAGCTTGATGGTGACAGCTATAGTCGCGTGCTGGTGGGCCGCTCGAGATCCGAGGAGTCAGTCTCACGGGAAGATGCCGTCTGCGGTGGGTTGATGGTGACAGCCATCGCCGCCTGATAGCGGGTCGCTGTCGCTTGCGGCGAACTGATGGTGATAGCTGCAGCTGTCTTGATACTGAGCCGCTTAAGGCCGAATGAAGGATTGAAGGGCTTCGTCGTGTACCCATTTCGGAGGAGTTCGGACTCCTGAAGAGGAAGCTCGAAAGAAGTTCGGCTCCCGTAGATGCCTGGCTGGACGTGCGCGGTTAAGGCCCGATCGTTGGGGAGTTCGGTAGGAGCTCGATCGGTGAGAAGTCCGACCGGGGGATGACCGCTGAGGAGTTCGGCCGCTGGGAGTCTGAAGGAGTTCGACCGAGGGACGACCGCTGAGGAGTCCGAAGGAGTTCGGCTGATCGAAAGGGATATCTGGGAAGAGTCCGGCTACTGAAAATCCAAGGAGCTCGGCCGTTGCGAGCCCAAGGAGTTCGACCGCTGGGAGTCTCGGTCGTTGAGCAATTCGGTCGACCCTAAGAGTTCGGCTAAGATCCGTCCGCTGAAGCTCTTCCGTGGCTACTGGTTGCCTTAGGCTGAGCATCGAGCTAGACTTTGGCAAGAGCGGGGTTTATCCCCAACAGTAGCCCCCCCACTCCCGAGCTCGAAACTCGAAGGAAGGGAGTGCAGAAAAGGCGACTGCCGAAGTCTTCTTTTGGGCTCCACGCTGATTTAGGTCGAAGCCCGGGGGAGATCTCATCTCCAGCTAAAGTTGATGTTGAAGTTGAAGCCCGGGGGAGATCCCATCTCCGACTAAGGTTGAGGTAGGCCTCGTCTCCTATGGTCGGGGTCGATGCGGGCGTTCGGAGGAGATCTTATCTCCTGCCGCTGAGGTTGTTGCGGGCGCTCGGGGGAGATCCTATCTCCTACGGTCGAGCTTTCCTCGGAGGAGATCTTATCTCCTGCAGCCGAGGTTGTTGCGGGCGCTCGGGGGAGATCCTATCTCCTGCGGCCGAGCTTTCCTCGGGGGAGATCTTATCTCCTGCAGCCGAGGTTGTTGCGGGCGCTCGAGGAAGATCCTATCTCCTGCAGTCGAGCTTTCCTCGGAGGAGATCCTATCTCCTGCAGCCGAGCTTTCCTCGGGGAGATCTTATCTCCTGCGGCCGAGGTTGTTGCAGGGCACTCGGGGGAGATCTTATCTCCTACGGTCGAGCTTTCCTCGGGGGAGATCCTATCTCCTACAGCCGAGCTTTCCTCGGGGGAGATCTTATCTCCTGTGGTCGAGGTTGTTGCGGGCACTCGGGGGAGATCTTATCTCCTACGATCGAGCTTTTCCTCGGAGGAGATCTTATCTCCTGCGGTCGAGGTTGTTGCGGGCACTCGGGGGAGATCTTATCTCCTACGGCCGAGCTTTCCTCGGGGAAGATCTTATCTCCTGCGGTCGAGGTTATTGCGGGCACTCGGGGGAGATCTTATCTCCTGCGGCCAAGCTTTCCTCAGGGAAGATCTTATCTCCTGCAGCCGAGGTTGTTGCGGGCGCTCGGGGGAAATTCTATCTCCTACGGCCGAGCTTTCCTCGGAGGAGATCTTATCTCCTACAGCCGAGCTTTCCTCGAGGGAGATCTTATCTCCTACGGTCGCGGGCATACGGGGGAGATCTTATCTCCTACGGCCGAGCTTTCCTCGAGGGAGATCTTATCTCCTGGGGAGATCCTATCTTCTGCAGCCGAGCTTGCCTCGGGGAAGATCCTATCTTCTGCAGCCGAGCTTTCCTCGGGAGAGATCTTATCTCCTGCGGCCGAGTTTGAAGCGGACACTCGGGAGAAATCTTATCTCCTGCGGCCGAGGTTGAAGTGGACGCTCGCATTAGGATGAGGTTCTCCTTCTATTCCTAACGGACTATGGAGGCACATTCGGACCGTCGTCCGTCTCCCCCCATCTCGTCCTTTGTGAATGAGGCCTTCGACTTTGCTTGCGTTAGAACGAGGTTCTCCTCCTGTGGGGGCACATACGGACCGTCGTCCGTGCCTCTCCCCCCATCTCGTCCTTTGTGAATGAGGCCTTCGCTCGGAAGAGATCTTATCTCTGGCCGAGGTTGTAGGTCTTTGACCTACTCGTGTTAGGATGAGGTTCTCCTTCTGTTCCTAACACGACAACCATCGACTGCTTCTTTCCTGTCATCACATAGTTTTTGCACCCAAAAATAATATTATTTGTTGGAAGAGAATTTTACCGAAGGAAAGTTACTCGCAGCACATTCCCGTTTCAGGGTCATGGGGGCGTTGCTCCTTCAGGTTCTCTCCGGCAGTAAATCCCGAGCCGGACGACCTCCTCTATCTCATGCTGGCCTTCTCAATTCAAAGCAAGCTCTTGGCTTTGTCGCTGGGAGACGACAAATCACCGATGTACTAAGCTCCTCCTCGGAGGTAATGTTGATGACGTCGTGAGGCGGCCGACCTTGTCGTTTCTGGTTAAGGCAGCGCCCTTGGCCGATCTTCTTGTGGCCATTTCTAGCTATGGTAGCGCCCTTGGCCGATCTTTGGGCTGGCATCGAAGGAGTTTACCCAACCATCCCTTTCTAATGAGCTCCTCAATTTCGTCTCAGAGTTAGATGCGTTCCTCAGTATCATGGCCGTGGTCGCGATGGTAGAGGCAGTACTTGCCACGATCGCGCTTGTTCGGGGGAGACCGTAACCCTTCTGATCTTGGCAGCTGGCTCTCGACTTCGGTGAGAATTTAAGTTCGAGGAGCATTTTCGGGAGGAGGGCTTCTTCGCGCCCTTCTGTCGGGGCTTCCTTGGTGGCATACTCGAGGGGGAGTTCGGCCTCACTTGCACCGAACTTCATTCCGATGATGAGGTTTGAGGGGGAGTTCGGCCTTGTTTGCGCCGAACTTCGTTCCTCTTTCCCGCAAAAGCTTCCATGGGAGAACTTCATGCTTTTTTGTCCGGACTTCTTTAACGACGAGCTCGAGGGGGAGCTCAGCTTTGCTCACCCAAACTTCATTCCTCTTTCCCACGAAACCTTCCACGGGAGAACTTCATGCCCCTTTGTCAGGGCTTTCTTGATGATGGGCTTTGAGGGGAGTTCAGCCTCGCTTGCGTTGGGGAGGTCGTGGACGTGGCCGAACTTCATTCCGCCTCCTTGCGAAACTTTCTATGGGGAACTTCTGCTCTCCGTTTTTCCTTCCT
Organism: Cocos nucifera; assembly: GCA_006176705.1. Classification (NCBI taxonomy): domain Eukaryota; kingdom Viridiplantae; phylum Streptophyta; class Magnoliopsida; order Arecales; family Arecaceae; genus Cocos; species Cocos nucifera. The sequence goes on along the minus strand of QRFJ01000885.1, from coordinate 367,845 downwards.
AAGTGCGATTGGTATGCCCAATTGCTCTCCCTTAAGGCCGGTTCCTCGCGTCCTCATGGCGGGTTTGCTGGTAAAATATCCATCGGAGGTTGTCGTACGGCCTACATCATCTCAGCGGGGCCATGAATCCGATCAGCAGGTTGAACTGCTCCACGTCTGTGGTGGCTTCATGTAGAGCCTGGGCTGAAATGGGAGCAGATGGACCTGGTGCGCAGGCGGCCGATCGCCGAGTCGAAACTCTCCTAGGAGGCATTTTCTCTTTGGGAAAGAACTCTAGCGAGGAAGAAGAGAGGTCTTCGGAGAGGGAAGAGAGAAATCGTCGCCGAGCACTCCTTTAAGAACAAGGGAATCTCGGAGGGTTCAGTCCCTTCCTCCAGCGCCATTCTGTTGATGCAGAAATTGGTCGTCACCAAAATCCGCTGTAGTGGAGGTCGATGAGGCCGCCGTCGGGGACCTACAAAATAAAGTCCCGCTCGGAGCCGGTGGAGGGGTGGCTCCAACAGGACCCTCCGACGATCAAGTCAGCTCTGGCCAACAGGAATGAAGTGCTCAGGAATGATTTCCACGGAGCTTAGAGATGAAGAGAAGAGCTTAGAGATCAGAGAGATCAGAATTAGCGTATCTAGATGGTTCTTTTTATAGCAGAGCTTGATGGTGATAGCCATAGCCGCGTGCTGGCGGGCCGCTCGAGATCCGACGGAGTCAGTCTCACGGAAAGATGCCGTCTGCGGTGGGTTGATGGTGACAGCCATCGCTGCCTGATAGTGGGTCGCTGTCGCTTGCGGCGGACTGATGGTGATGGCTGCAGCTGTCTTGATACTGAGCCGCTTGAGGCCGAATAAAGGATTGAAGGGCTTCGTCGTGTGCCCATTTCGAAGAAGTTCGGACTCCTGAAGAGGAAGCTCGGAAGGAGTTCGGCTCCCATAGATGCCTGGCTGAACGTGCGCGATTAAGGCCCGATCGCTGGAAAGTTCGGTAGGAGCTCGATCGGTGAAAAGTTCGACCGAAGGACGACCGCTGAGGAGTTCGACCGCTTGAAGTCCGAAGGAGTTCGACCGAAGGACGACCGCTGAGGAGTCTAAAGGAGTTCGACCGACCGAAAGGGATGTCTAGGAGAAGTTCAGCTACTGAGAGTCCAAGGAGCTCGATCATTGCGAGCCCAAGAAGTTCGACCGCTGGGAGTCCCGGTCATTTGAGTCCAAGGAGCTCGATCATTGCGAGCCCAAGGAGTTCGATCGCTGGGAGTCCCGATCGTTGGGCAGTTCGATCGGCCCTAAGAGTTCGGCTAAGATCCATCCGCTGAAGCTCTTCCATAGCTACCAGTTGCCTTAGGCTGAGCATTGAGCTAGACTTTGGCAGGAGCGAAATTTATCCCATCAGGAAGCTAAAACTTAGACACATATACAAGGTAGAGACCAGGATTTTAGACACATGATACGCACACACAAGATGCTTATACATGATCATTTTAGATGAAATCAAGAGATAGCGTATATAATATACAAATAGAGACCAAGAACTTAGACGTCTAGGCAATATTTTGAGGATAGAATAAACTACCTTCAGGTGTCTCATAGATTAATACCAGATGTTAAACATACAGGCTGTGCGACGCTCATCAAAAAGAAAACCAGGCATTAACTGCATTCCGGAGAACAGGAAACTAATCCAATTTTCTTGATAAAGACACCGAAAAAGAACATGATATTGCTTAGCAAGGGTATCGGAACATTCAGGAAACCTAAAGCTCCTCATGAAGCCTTGATAACCAAGCTAGCTTCGTAAGACAGCACCGCTATCTAATTTTTCTGCTTTGATGACCTTTTGAGAGATTTCTTTTTCGGTTTCAATTTAGTTGACGTAGAAAATGCCTCCCGATCCTTTTCCTTCCTGCGTTGCTTCTCTTTCTTCACATTGAACATCGTAACTGCCTGTTCACAATTAACTCAAGTCAAATAACACTCTTTTCTTTTTCTTATTCTTTTTCTCTCTTTTTTTTTTCAGCATGAGGTTGCATAAAGTAGAAGAAATATATTTAAATAAAAAGCAAAAATTGAGTAGAACCACAAACATTCACAAATAGTTTGTTTAACAAGTTTTATTGAAACAGCTGTACAAAACAAAAACAAAAAAAAAAAAAAAGAATGAGTTTTATAAAAATGATTGTTTGGTTGTTTTCCATAAAATCTGTTTTGTCCAGACTGACAAGTCAAAACCTGAAAAAGTGAGTTCATGAAACCGGATCTATTTTTTGCAAAACCTTTTTTAAATATCTGTTTGGTAAAATTCACAGGCAAACAATAACCACCTAGGTTCCAATGAGCGAATTACAAATCTTACCTTGTTAACATCAAGTATGTCATGAGAGCTTTTAGCCATCAGCTGGTTAAGAATTTTCTCCGTTTGCTGCTTTTCTTGGTTGCCCATTCCTTTACCTTCTACCACAGGGAGGAACTAGACAAAAGAAAAGCAATTGAAAAACACCATCTTCCTCTTAGGTCCCAACGAAAGTAGAGTTTATATTTTGTGTACAAACCTTTCGATACTTCCCAGCATGCTTGGGAGCTTTCTCGCCCGGCAGCTTTTTGTCAAATTTCCCACCACTTGCCGTTGCAGTTGCTGCCATCCCAGCTACATTTTCGAGCTCCTCTTTACTAGCTTTCTTTGGTGCTTCTTTCTGGCTTCCTGTGATGGGCAATGCTGTTGCGGCAAGTTGTACATGACTGCGTTGGAAATTTCAACTATACATAAGATTAAAAGTCTAAACATCAAAAAGACAGCCAATCGGATGATATGTAAATAGATAATTTATCATACAAGTTTAACAGTACATGAGCAAACATAAAGGGTAAGCATGATAACACAATTAAGAACAAGAAGCATGATAAGGTACTAGCTACCACAGCTTATTGATCCTTAAATATAGTGATAATGTTGCAGATAAAATGTCATCCAATACGCTGGAAGGCAGATGGACAAAGTTAAATACTCAGCATTCAGAAAGTATGATGTCTAATAATACTTAGTGATTATCTTACAACATTAAGTGAAACCAGTAAACAACAAACAGCAAGGAGGCTTGAGAGAAGATAGGCATGTTAGTTATAGTGAAAGCATGGGTATTTTCCACAAAGAAGTAACTTGATTGTGGGGGGGAGGGGAGGGGGTGTGGGATGTGCATTGCCAGAACCGTGGCACACATACATACAGATAATCAGTAAGTTCTTTACAGATGATATAGTAACCAGAGGGCAAAGACGGTGTCATGGCAGGAAATCTAAATACTTTAAACTTCATAAACAAAAAAGTGCAGAATAAGTTTCAAGAGAAGATAGAAAACAGAAAACAACCTTGTCAAAGCACCAACTTTCATGGCCTGCTTTAGATTCTGCAGCCGGTTGTTTTCTTGCTTCTCAACTCGTTTCTTCTTCTCAGCCTTCCTTTTGGCAAAAGGATCCTCCCCTGGCTCTGTAAGAACACAATTATCAATATAGAACAACTAAACTATACAACCATCCACAATTACAAGGAACACCAATCTACCATACAAACAGCAAATTTAATTTTCAACCACTACATGCACTCTCCTAGATGGTCAACTACATACAAGAAAGCACAAAAATTAACATTTAAGAGAAACAGTCAACAAGCTTAAATTACTTTAGAAATACAAGATAAGAATTATCATGGAATTAAAAAGCTTCTAAATACTGCTTTTATAGAAACCAAAAATAACTTCAGTTAATAATCACCAATGATAACACTAGATTATTTACCAATTATTGGGAGAAAAAACTCAACTACAAATCTACAATGACAGCCTACATGATCTAAGGTCCACAATATTCTGTGACACAACTTTCCAGCATTACTGATAGTATAGTCTTGCTCATTGAGATTATGGGACTGTAACTTTGAATGGCCATGATATTGTCCCGGAAACAACCAACACACAAGGCACTGCAGCCTTTCAGGCAAGGTTGACAACTCCAAATAATCTCTCTATGGTCTACAGAGCAGTACTATATTTTCAGCAGAGCCTAAAATGAACACATGATTTACGAAGAACATTATAAATAAAAAGAAGTAAAAAAAGCAAGAAAAATAAGTATCTCAGGGCTTAATGATTAACAATCATAGAAAATCAGACTGACAAGAGGGGTGTGATGATGGTGTTGTAACTCTAATAATGGCTCCTGGACACGGACGGGTACTGATGCAAGGTTATATGCTTTGACTAGTTTAAGCTTATGAGCTAAAATAAATTATTACTGATATCAGATTCTTGGATGAAGATATAAATTAATATAATCCATTTGCCCATCTGTTCTATTACCAAATTAAATCTAAAAAAAAACATTTTAGCATACCACATTCAATTGCTTCATGCAAATTTAAAAAAGAAGGTTCATCAAGTATAAAATTTCTACTTAATAAAAAAGGCAAGACATATCCCACCAATTGAAAGAAGCATAATAGTTGAATTTATCTTTATAATCTAGTTGGCTACAAATTGTTTTATGATAAAAGAGGTGGGGAGAAGTTATATAAGCTGATCCCTGCTAGCATACTGGTCAACTAATGACTAAATGAAAAGAAGCAAGACATATCCCATCAATTGAAAGAAGCATAATATTTGTATTTTTCTTTATAATCTAGTTGGCTACAAATTGTTTTATGATAAATGAGGTGGAGAGAAGTTATATAAGCTGATCTCTGCAAGCATATCAATCAAGTAATGAAGTTCAAAGCTTTTACCAAATCATTTCTAACATAAAAATGATTGTGGTATCAAAAATAGATTGATCAGATATAACAAACAAATATTCCCTTCAAAAAGATTATTTGTGAGTTAGTTCTTAATTATTGATAAACCATAAAGCTCTAATAACTTAGACATTTCCCAACTTGTTCCAACTCATAGAACCATATGATATGATAGATCAACAGGCTTTAAGCACAAGTATGAAGGAGTGAGTTTCAAACAACACAGAAGCTACCAAGCAGCACAATAAGTTGACACCAGATTGTTTGATCAGAAAAATCACTTCTTTAACCATAAATATGGTGCTTCATAAGGAATAAATTCTGTCTATGTAGAAATCCTCAATCACTTCCCCGCTTAGTTGTATTAATGCTGCAGTTGGAGGTAATATCTAATGTAAAAGCGCGATCCATGTATGTTGAAACCAAATTCAAAGCACAAGTAATCAAATTGTATTTTTCTATACAAATGAGAGAAGTACTCAGACATATTCAACCTTGTTGGATTGGATTTCAATGTTACAGGTAGGCTACTGCTGATCTGTCAAACCAATCTTTCTCAACTCAAAAACAATGATGCTTTCACCAACCTATCCTAAGCAGGTAAATCACCACTTCAACAACATAGCAGAGGTGCCACTTTGTTGCAACTTCAACCTACCTACCGACCTTGCACTTATCGATAATTTTATGTTGGATTTAGAATGAATGTTAATAAAAAGATTATAGAGTGCAGCTTGAAGTTGATGAGTATGGTAAAGTTCTTGGCCCAAAGGAAGCCTGACTTTAACCCAGGAAAACAAATTGAATTGTGTTTATTAGAGGTTTTGCAAATTAAATGCCAATGAAGACGTATTTTTGATATTACTGATGTCAATCCGAGTTAGGACAGTTGCTAGAATATTTTGAACTGTGAATAAGCCATCACTTAAACACAAGAAAACAAATCGATTGGCATTTGTTAAGAGATTTTGAAAATTAAATGACAGTGAAGAGACATTTTTGACATTACCGATGTCAATCTAAGTTAGGGACAGTTGCGAGAATATTTTGAGTTGTGAATTCTACAGGTCAATTAATCCTATCAATGGTAAAGGATACGTGACACGATGCAAAAGAACAGATATCACCACAATGATCCAAGATGTGATATGAGAAAGGTCTTGCATTAGTAAAATAAAGAAAGTGATTATGGTAGTGATGATTTAGTTGGAGAAACATAATCAGAGATGATCTTTAAGCCTAAACAAAAGAAACCGGTTTTATTTTAATCAACTAAAATTCAGACAAACAATATTCTGAATAAGAACCAGGACTATTTGTGCCATTTTTTGACAACAAACAATAGAAATTCAACCCAGAATTGCATTCAAAACACATGAAATGGCACTTACATTCCCTTTCATCGAAAGAAGACCATAGCTACTACACTGCATGATGACAACATTAAACATATATTTCTCAATAGCAATGTTTAACAAATTATACAATTTGCTTGTTAGTTTCAGAAATTTATTATGGCCCGGTACACACTTAATACTATATTGTTCATCTAAAAGTATTATAGATAGACAAGATAGCAACCATGATAGAGCCTCAAAACATCTCCTGAGATTCAAATGGCGTGTAACCATCAAAAAAAATACTACTTAAACGATGCATGCTCATCATTTTAGAATAACGGATCAGCGTGTCATTCACAACTCAATACAAGACTACAAGTTAGGTTGCTATAGATGCATAGATTCAAATTTCAATAGTGCAGGAGACTTTCACAATATTTTTGTTTTATTATGCAAAATCATATGAATCTCCTAAACAAGAAGACAGCTGCAATTGAGAACTATCCCTGCAATATCAATGATCACCCTACAATGAGGTTGGATAGCATTGCAAAGAACACAACTGACATGTAGAGTTTAATAAATAAGTTGTACAAAACTACAATTTCTAACACTATCATCTCATGCCAATTGTTTCTCTCCTATTTTGCCAGTCAGCATGATGAATCAGTCCCTGTTTCTTTTTTCTTCTTCAAAACATCAATCAGATTAACTTTGTCTGCATGATGGCTGCTTTGCTTTTGCTAATTGAAAATTCTATTATGAAATGTCAAAAGTTCATCGTGAATCTGTAAAGAAGATTTAAAAAGATAAACCATTACCATCTGTTAATTTGGCCTCGATTATTGGTACATCATTGTCATCATTCACACGATCATAGCCATAGCGCCGCTTCCAAGTACCCGTTTGTTCGTCAAATATGCGCTTGTCTTTTTTGTGCTTCTTTATACCTGTAATATCATTTAAGCAATCATCAAGCATGTTGAAGCAGACAACAGAAAAAATTTCTCCCCTGAGGAAGGGGGCCGAGAAAGCATTTCATTAGCACTCAACCCCATCACAGAACATTAAACATACAGGAGGACTAACCTTTCGCTTTGGCAAACAGTTCCCATTTTGTGGGAGGCTTAGGCTTTGGAAGCTGAGAAAGCAATGCAGTTTAATTAGTGCTGTATGCTCCCATGCAAAAGAATAATAAACATGGAGTTCTGAATTGCAAATTACCGCATAAAGGTGCAAAATTGGAAAGACACCAATACTCAATTCACTTTAAATGGGGATTCAATGTGCTTGCAACCAAATGTAATCAAGACATTTGTCAGTCATGGATATGCAAGGAGCTCTTTTACACTATTAACTAGCTAGGTATCTCTAATATCACATAAGGTCACTCTTCATAGCTGCCAACTATCACATGCAATAATGAAGACAAGTTCATGTCATCCTCTAATAGAAGGATCCATGGTAAGCTTAACTAAATAACTGAAAGTACTAAATTTCAAGAGGGATTTAGTTTTTAATCAACTTGGACCAGGCATTAGCCATAGTTGCTGTTATCACAAATGAAAATTGAATTGATCAATTTGAAGCAAAGTCAATTCAAAGGCAGAAGACCGGGAGGAGAATCCTCACAAAATTGCCGCTAGAGATAATAGTCAAGGATTTCTAACCAACAATTTGGGCCGAAAATGTGACTATGGATTAAATTCCCTTGTCCTTAATTTTAAAAATAATCATGTGAAAAATCATAAGTATGATTATTAGGACACAAGCATCCTGAAATACTAAATAGGATGACATTTGCAGCACCCAACCTTTTTAGAAAATAGAAATAGCCAATATTATGCTTGGGATAAAAAATTTGAATGGGTATGTGCCGTACAAAAAGATAGAATGACAAGTCTATCGACAAAAACAACAATTACAGAGGGGGAAAACTCACATAAGACAGGACAGTCGAGCAGTGAAAAAGACCATGACTTCTCTGGTTACTTATATGGAACTTGGTCCCAGATCACTACTACAGGGTCTAAGTTCTGATTTCTTAATGTAGCTTCTCTTGAACAAATTAAATTCTTTTTCAATTTACTTAAACAAATAATGATTAACAAGCATCCAATTACTATTACTAACAACTGCTTGTCAAAGTAGGGCTGGATCAACCTGGTGGGGAGAGAGGTCTATGGTGCAAGTTAAAGGGTGAAGATAGAGAAGCTGAAAGCCTGAAATCAAAGAAGATTTAGTGATGACACTAGAGTAGGGGTGTGCATGATTCGGGTCGGGTCGGTTTAGGGCTATTTTGAAAACAAACTGATTTAAATCAATTTTATAAAATCAAAACCAAAACTGAACCAACCACCTTAAAAAACTGGTTCAAACAGAGCCAAAAACTTCGGTATGGTTTGTTCAGTTTATCGGATTGAGCTGGGATAAACAGGTTTCTATCATATGCTTAGGATAAATGGAATAGGCTGAACAGGGGCTTCTATCTCACAAGGCCCATTTGAATATGGGAAGGACAGTCTTATCCAGCTTCCATTTGACAAGGCCCATAAAAAAGAAGGAATATTAGGAGAGTAGAAAAGAGGAAGAGGAATAGGAGGCTTAGATTAACCAATCTCTGCAACTAGATCAAAACACCTGCAAATGATTTCCTTCCCAAGAACAACAGAGACCATCTAAGAGCACCAAGATAGCCTTGCCATTTACAAATAGCCATTTTTCCCACTCGAGGGGGAGGGGAGGTGGTAGAGGAGGAGGAGGCAGGCAAGGTGCCCTCCTTGTCTTCCCCAGGGTAAAGTAAGCAATCAAACAGGAACCCAAACAAAAGAAAATCAGAACAAAACAACAAAAGTTTAAAAAGAAAAAAGAAAAAAAAAAACTCATACAAGATTAACGATTGCTCCAATAAGAGGTCACCAATATGGGAAGTTGCTCAAAATACAAAAGACTCTTGCTGGTGTTCGGAGCCCAACAACACCATTATCCATACAGCAATCCTTGGTGGCAGAAATTGAAGAGGAAACGCCACAAGTCCCATGCTTTGGAGCCAAGAAACCCAAGAAAACCCCAAAAATTACAAGAATGGTGTGAAACCTTCATGAGATCTAAGCTCGGAGATTGAAAGCTACTGGTATTGATCAAGTCACGGCTCCTTCCCCTACCTCAAGGTAGATGGATCTCCTGATTGGGGATGTGCAGGAAGGCCACGAGGAGAGGAGAGTTCTTCAGAACGACTCGGTGGAGAGTTGGGTGGGCTAGGGTTTGAAAACCCATCTCAATGAAGTGAGAGAGAATAGGGGATGCAAGGGGGAGGACACATGGGCAAAAGAAAGGGAGGATGCACGTGCGGGGGGTGGGGGGGGGGAGAGGGGGGAGGGGAGGGCGGGGGACGGGGTGGTGTGGTGATACAGGGGTGGGGGACAAGAGAGGGAGGGAGAGGACATGTGGTCTTTTTTTTTTTTTTTAAAGCATGGGCAGGTTCTATATGGAAAAAGCTTGGGCTGGTTTTATAACAGATTGATTTGGTTATTTAGAAGCTCAAATCAAAACCAAACCAAATTTTTTTGGTTTTAACTTTTCTCAAACCAACACCAAACTGAATTCTAAAAAAAATGACATAAATTGAACCAAAAAGGCCAGAACGGATCAGGTTCACAATTCGGCAGGTTTTCTTGCACACCCCTACACTAGAGTACCTTAATATTAGACATTTGATACAGATTACCAACATCAAAGTATAATTAAATTGCATAATCAACTTGCAAGAAAAATTTGTAGAGAGCATACACGAAATTAAAGTATCAATATTATCCAATTGCATCGAAATTTCAAAGCTTTTATATTGGCAGGTTAATGTGTTTTACAGGATACCCATACCATATCCAGTATCATACTTGAATCTATAGTAGTGTAATGGTATCCAAGGAAGAAAGCTATGAAAGAAAATTTATTTGAAAAGATCTATCATGGAGAAGATGGGCTGACTAAGAAGTATTGTTGATGTAGGATCCACAAAGGCAGCCAAAAATTGAATGCTTGCTTCATAATATCTTTTACATCTATAATGCAGTACCCATGGTTCAGCTAAATGATATTTTCCAAATATATGGCTTCAAGACCCTTTTTTTCTCTTAAAACAAAGGAGACTGCTTATCAAAATGATGATGCAAATTTTATGCATATCATTTGCATATCAAGTACAAAGTGAAACACAAAGACACACGGACAGAAAAAAAAATGATAGTCAGGCTGTAAACAATAAATAAAGCCAGTGCTGTAGGATTTGGTCCAAGCACAATTTACTGAAACGACAATTAAATTTGCTAGACTACATACTAACAAAGAATATGAAGAAGAAAGTAGTGCAAATGAACCATCAGATCAAAGCTTACATGCTTCTCTCTGGGAAGCCTGGTAGTGGGCTGCGGCAGGTGAACGATGGGACCATCAGGATCTTCAGCGGAAGGCAAGCTAAAGAGAGCATTAGCGATTTCTTGTACCAGCTCTGTCCCTTTGTGCAGGCACTCCTTTACCAGGTCTTCCCTGAAATATGATGCAAAGAGCAAGAAATTCAGAAAATCAGAAGTGCTCTTTATTTAGGTTTACCTCATGCTGCTTAAAACCCGAGGAAGTGTTTTGGGCGAATCCACGAATCTATCGAGAAAACAATTATTTGTGGCAACAAATTACGCAGAAGAAACGAATTTAAAGGGATATATCGAGGAAATCAAGAACATTATGTCCGAAAATATCGTGAAAATTAGTTAGAAAGATCGGATTTTGAGAGGGGCAAAAGCTGACACCTATGAAACTGGTGGGTATATGCGCTTGAAACTAGGGCCCGAGCCCTAGAGAAATCACAGAAGCAATCATAAAAGCTCATTTAGCACTCTAGGTTAATATCTTGCCTCTAGAGAAGTCTTGGGAGGGTTTAAGAGAAACCTAATTATTTTCCCCAAAAGACTAGCTCTTCCAAAGGACGAGGAGAAGGAAGAACAAGAAAAAAAAAAAAGCCTCAAACCCTGAAAACTAAGTCCATAATCTAGAAGTTTAGGTTAAAGTCATGACTTTCGAGGTTCTTGGGAGGGTTTTTGATGTCTCAAAAACCAATCGTAGAGCAATTTCGCGGTTTTTGGTTCGAGAATATGGCACCAAGACACTATATCAGAGAAGACCTTAGAAAGAAAGAAAAAAAAAAGTGAGACTGAAATTTGAGAGGAGGAAAAAAAAAAGAAAAGGAAGAGGAACTAACAAACCTGTCGGAGGGGACGGATGGGAAATGATGCGATGGATCAAAAGCCATGAGGTTTCCCAAATCGATTTGGTATGTCTCCGTCCCCATCTCTCTTTTTACCCCTCTCTCTCTCTCTCTCTCTCGCTATCCCGGCAGTAGTCGCTCTCTCTCTCTCTCGCTATCCCGGCAGTAGTCGAGAACTGAGAAGAAGAGAAGGGAACGGACGGAAGAGGAGAGGCTCAAACAAGACGCCGTACAGCGCTAGCGGAGGTTTTTAGGGCTTCTTCTCTAACGGGCCGGAATCGAATGCGCAATGGATTCGGTTCGATGGATCGGGTTGGCTCGCATCAGCCCCGGTGCCAGAGGGAGCGGATCCCGCCGGATGGGTTCGAAATTGGTGCGATTGTATACTTCCGGGTGATGGGTTGACGGCACTCCACTACCAACCTGAGATTGGTGAACGGTGACCGGACCGACGCTCCGGTCACCGCTCATCGTGATCCTCCTTGACGGCGCATGAGAAGTTAGCAGATTATAAATGGATCGAGTTGACATGTAATTCAATCCAATCTAATCTACATCAAATTTAAATTATTTAAAAAAATTTATAAATCTAGATTGAATTTTAAAATTAAATTTATTTTATTTTTTGGATCGAATCTAGATTTATTAAATTTTGATCCGATCCAATTCAATTTACTTAAATTTCTAAATTTATATGGATCTTATGCTTAACGATATGATCGGATCCGAATTCATTATATACTAACATGAGTTGGACATAAATTACAGTGGGTTATTTATCTATACAAGATTATCTTCTTTTTTTTATCTCTATTATTGGTGCATCAGATTGACATCGGATCGAGCTGGAGTCGAGGAAGACGAGGTCACCGTCGGTGATCTGCAAAATAAAGTTTCATCCGGAGTCGATGATGGTGGCTCTAGTAGGACCCTTCGATGATCAAGTCAGTTCTTCTGACCAACACAAATGGAGTGCTCAGAAAAGAGTTCCACAGAGTTTTGGAAAAGAGGAAAGAGCTTAGAGAAAACGTATCTGGAGGATTTCTTTTGTAGATAGAGCCCGAAACTGATAGTGACAGCCATAGCTGTCTAGTAGCTGGCCACTTGGGACCGCATGAGAGGGGCGCCAGCAGACTGACAGTGACAGCCATAGCCGTCCGATAGCTGGCTGCTCAGGGCTGCATGAGAGGGGTGCCGTCTGTAGCAGACTGATGACGACAGCCGTAGCTGTCCGATACTAAGCTGCTCGAGGCCACATGGGGTTCAGTACGGAGAGAGAGGTATCGTTAAATTGATAGTGACCGTTCATTGAGATTCAATAATCGAAGTTCGAAGGAAACAGGCGTTGGTCGGTGAAAAGCTTTAACATACATTAATTTCAGAGCAATTCAGACTCCTAAAGGGGATACAGCTAGATGGGATCATCCGGAAGGAGTTCAGCTCCTGTAGAAATCTAGCTGAAGGAGGAGTCCAGAAGAAGTTTGGCTCCTGATGGAACTTGACTGAAGAAGAAATCTGAAAGAAGTTCGGCCCTGGAGGAATCCGACTGAAGAAGAAATCCGAGAGAAGTTCGACTCTTGTAGAAATCCGGCTGAAGAAGGAGTTCGGCTCCTAGAGGAGTCCGACTGAAGGAGAAGTTCAGGAGAAGTTTGGCTCCTGTAGAAATTCGATCGAAGGAGGAGTCTGAAAGGAGTTCAGCTCCTGGTGGAACTTGACTGAAGAAGAAATTCGGAAGGAGTTTGGCTCATATAGGCATCCGACTGAAGAAGAGATCCGAAAGGAGTTCGGCTCCTAGAGGAGTCTGACTGAAGAAGTCCAGGAGGAGTTTGGCTCCTGTAGAAATTTGACTGAAGAAGTCCAGGAGGAGTTCGGCTCTTGTAGAAATCTGACTGAAGGAGTCATCCAAAAAGAGTTCGGCTCCTGGAGGAATTCGACTGAAAGAGAAATTTGAAAGAAGTTTGGCTCCTAGAGGAGTCCGACTGACGAAGAAGTCCGAAAGGAGTTTGGCTGGGGCTCGGTCGCTGAGGAGTTTGGCCGATTGAAGGAGTTCGACTAAGATTTGGCCGCTGGAGGAGTTCAACTAAGGTTCGACCGCTGGAAGAGAATTTTTGATCGAAGCTCTTTCGTGATTATCGGTTGTATTAGGCTAAGCATCAGGTTGGATTTTGGTGGGAGAAGGATTTATCCCCAATAATAGTCCCTCTAACTCTTGAGTTCGAAATTCGAAGAAAGGGAGTACAAAAAAGATGACTGCCGAAGTCCTCCTCTGGGCTCTACACCAGTTTAGATTGAAGCTCGGGGGAGATCCTATCTCCAATCGAGGTTGAAGTTGAAGCTCGAGGGAGATCTTATCTCCTGTTAAAGGATTGACGTTAAAGTTGAATTTTGGAGGAGACCTTGTCTCCAGCTGAGGTTGAAGGAGATCTTATCTTCAGTCGAGATTGAAGGAGATCTTATCTTCTGTTGACGTAAAAGCTTGGAGGAGATCTTATCTTCACCAAGGTTGAAGTTGAAATGGAAGCTCGGAGGAGATCTTATCTTCAACCGAGGTTGAAGGAGATCTTATCTCCTGGTGACGTAGACATTGAAGTCCGGAGAAGATCTTATCTACAACCAAGGTTGAAGAAGATCTTATCTCCTGGTGACGTAGACATTGAAGCCCAGAGAAGATCTTATCTCCAACCGAGGTTGAAGGAGATCTTATCTCCCGTTGACATAGAAGCTCGAAAAGATCTTATCTCCAGTCGAGGTTGAGAAAGATCTTATCTCCTATTGACATAGAAGCTTGGAGGAAATCTCATCTCCAACCAAGGGTGAAGGAGATCTTATCTCCTGGTGAAGTTGAAGCTCATGGGAGATCTTATCTCCAGCCAAGTCGGAGCCTCTCTTCTCACCTCGTCTATAATGAACGAGGCCTTCGACTTTGCTTACGTTAGGATAAGGTTCTCCTTCTATTCCTAACGGACTATGGGGGCATATAAGGACCATTGTCGGAGCCTCTCTTCTTACCTCGTATAAAATGAACGAGGCCTTCGATGTGCTCATGTTAGGACGAGGTTCTCCTTCTATTCCTAACATAGCATTAGATGCACAGATGGGCCATTGAATGGATCTCTCTCCTTCTTCTGTCTTAAATAATCAGAGGTCTTCGACGTGCTCATGTTAGGATGAGGTCCTCCTCTTATTCCTAACATAACAATAGGAGCACAGATGAACCATTGAATGGGTCTCTCCCCTCCTCCTATCTTAAATAACCGAAGATCTTTGATTTGCTCATGTTAGGATGAGGTCCTCCTCCTATTTCTAACATGATAATAGGGGCATAGATGGGCCCTTGAATGGGCCTCTCTCCTCCTCTTGTCTTAAATAACCAGAAGTCTTCACGTGCTCATGTTAGGACGAGGTCCTCCTCCTATTTCTAACATGGCACTAGGGGCATAGATGGGTCATTGAATGGGCCTCTCCCCTCCTTCTGTCTTAAATAATCGGAGATCTTCGACGTGCTCATGTTAGGACGAGGTCCTCCTCCTGTTCCTAACATGGCACTAGGGGCACAGATGGGCCATTGAATGGGCTTCTTCTCTTCTTCTGTCTTAAATAATCGAAGGTCTTCGGCCTGCTCATGTTAGGACGAGATCCTCCTCCTGTTCCTAACATGGTAATAGGAGCGTAGATGGGCCATTGAACGGGCCTCTTTCCTCCTTCTGTCTTAAATAATCGGAGGTCTTCGACATGCTCATGTTAGGACGAGGTCCTCCTTCTATTTCTAATATGGCAATAGAAGCATATATGGGTCATTGAATGGACCTCTCTCTTTTTTCTATCTTAAATAATCAGAGATCTTCGACATGCTCATGTTAGGATGAGGTCCTCCTCCTGTTCCTAACATGGTACTAGGAACACAGATGGGCCATTGAATGGGCCTCTCCCCTCCTTCTGTCTTAAATAATCGAAGGTCTTCGACATGCTCATATTAGGACGAGGTCCTCCTCCTGTTCCTAATATGGCTACTATTGATTGCTTCTTCCCTGTCATCACATAATTTTTGCACTAAGAAATCATAATATTAAAATAGAGGAGTTTTATTGAAAAAAATTATCGGTAGTACATCCTCAAAAATTCTAAGGTTGTGGGAGCATTGTTCCACTGAGCTCCTTCAGATGATAAGTTTCGGGCCGGACGACCTTCTCTATTTTATATGGGCCTTCTCAATTCGGAGCAAGCCTCCCCTGGCTCTGAGGCTGAGAGACGGTGGTTAGCCGAATTACTAAGCCCCCCAGAGATAGCATTGATGATGTCGAAAGACGATCGATCTTCTTGTTGTTCCTCCCTCATTGGTGGTTCTAGCTGCGATAGCGCCATTGGCTTGCTTCAGACCGATATTTGTGGAGCATTGAGGGGGGCGTAGTTGTGAAACCTTTAGGAGAAAACTTCTTTGCGTCCTTTCATCGGGGCTTCTTTGATGATGAGCTTGAGAAGGAGTTCGGGCTTGCTTGCGCTCAGAGGGAGTCCGTGAGCACGGTCGAACTTCATTCGATCCTCCATCGACGACGAGTTTATGCTGCTCTCCTGTGGCTTCCTCATCCTTCAACTTGAAGGCTTCTTCCGCTTGGGCATATCCCTCAGTACAAGCTAGCAGATCGGCAAAGTCTCTGAAATATTTCTTCTCTAGGAAGAACGACAAATCATTATTCTGAAGGCCGCCCTTGAGTGCGGCCATCACAACTAACTGATCCAGATTCCGAACCTCCAATGCAGCAACATTAAACCGAATGACATAAGCTCTGATGGATTCTTCCTCCTTCTGCTTAATGTTCATCAGAGAATCCGAACCTTGGTACGGATGTCGGCTGCTGACGAAGTGAGCTGCAAACTGATGGCTCATTTGGTCAAAGAAGAAGATCGTACCCGACTTCAACATCGAGTATCAGTTTCTTGCCGTTTTCTTTAAGATAGATGGAAAAGCTCGGCATAATATGACGTATGATGCACCATGGAGCAGTATCATAGTCCGAAAGGCTTTCAGGTGATTGACTGAATTAGAAGTTTCATCGTAGCTTTCAAATTGGAGGAGCTTGAAGTTCGGTGGAATGGACTCTTGCATAATTCGGAAAGAGAAAAGGGGATCGATGCGAACGTCATCATGGTGAGCCGGGGCAACGTGATCGAGCTCCTCAATCCGTCGATCCATCCCCCGCAGTTTTTGATCGAGGACGTTATCTCGATCGCAGGTCTTGGAAGGCTTCCGACTGTAGATGGAGAAGATTTCCTCCGGAGAAGAATCACGATCCGAATAAGGATCCTTTGCTCTCTGTTTTTCCTTTCCAGGGGCGACGAATATGCTAGTCCAAGTGCTCTTTTTTGGGATCGATTTCTGACATCCTGATGGCGGGTTTCCTGATGGAATCATCGTCGGAGGCTGTCGTATGGCCTGCACCATCTTGATGAGGTCCTGAACATGCTGCATCAATAGGTTGAACTGCTCCGAATCTATCATGGCCGTCGGTGGAGGAGGAGGTTGAAGTACCGATGCTGGAGCTGGAATAGCCGAATCTGGCTCGAATCTGGCAGTAGAAGCGGTAGATCTCTTGATAGTTGCCTTCTTTGGAGGCATTTCTTAGGATTGAGGGAGAGGATGGAGATGGACCTTGGAGAAGAAACTCTATAGAGTCAACTGAGCACTCCTTTAAGAATAAGGGTATCTTAGAAACAGAGGGCCCTCCTTCTAGTACCAATTCTGTTGGTGCAGAATTTAATTGACGTCGGATCGAGTTAGAGTCGAGGAAGACGAGGTCGCCGTCGGTGACCTACAAAATAAAGTCCCATCCGAAGTCGATGGTGGTAGCTCCGACAGGATCCTCCGACGATCAAGTCAGCTCTTCTGACCAACAGAAATGGAGTACTCAGAAAAGAATTCCGCAGAGTTTTGGGAAGGAGGAGAGAGCTTCGAAAAAACATATCTGGATGATTTCTTTTGTAGATAGAACCTGGAGCTGATAGTGACAGTCGTAGCTGTCTGGTAGCTAGCCGCTTGGGGCCGTGTGAAAGAGACTCCACTTACAGCAGATTGATAGTGACAGCCATAGCCATCTGGTAGCTGACCGCTCAGAATCGCATGAGAGGGATGCCACCTATAGCAGACTGATGATGACAGTTGTAGCTATCCGATACTGAGCCACTCGGGGCCATGTGGGATTCAGTACGGAGAGGAAGAGGTGTTGTCATACTAATAGTGACCATTCATTGAGATTCAATAATCGAAGTTCGGAGGAAGCAGGCATTGGTCGGTGAAGAGCTTTGACATACATCAATTTCAGAAGAGTTCGAACTCCTAAAGAGAATACGGCTAGAGGGAATCATCCGGGAGGAGTTTGGCTCCTATAGAAATCCAGCTGAAGGAGGAGTTTGGCTCCTGGCGGAACTTGACTGAAGAAAAAATTTGGAAGGAGTTTGGCTCCTAGAGGAATCCAACTGAAGAAGAAATCTAGGAGAAGTTCGGTTCCTATAGAAATTCGACTGAAGAAAGAGTCCGGAAGGAGTTCGACTCTTAGAGGAGTCCAACTGAAGGAGAAGTCCAGGAGTTCGGCTCATGTAGAAATCCGATCGAAGGAGGAGTTCGAAAGAGGTTCGGCTCCTGACGGAACTTGACTGAAGGAGAAATTCGGAAGGAGTTCTGCTCATGTAAGCATCTGACTGAAGGAGAGATCCGAAAAGAGTTTGGCTCCTGAAGGAGTTCGACTGAAGAAGTCTAGGAGGAGTTTGGTTCTTATAGAAATCCAACTGAAGAAGTCTAAGAGAAGCTCGGCTCCTATAAAAATTTGACTGAAGGAGGAGTCCGGAAGGAGTTCGGCTCCTAGAGAAATTCGACTGAAGGAGAAATCTGAAAAGAATTTGGCTCCTAGAGGAGTCCGACTGAGGAAGAAGTCTAGAAGGAGTTCGGCTCCTGAAGGAGTTTGGTTGGGGCTCGGCCGTTGAGGAGTTCGGTCGGTTGAAGGAATTCGGCTAAAGTTTGACCACTGGAGGAGTTCGGCTGAGGTCCGACTGTTGAAGGAGAATTCTCGATCGAAGCTCTTCATGATCACTGGTTGTATTAGGCTAAGCATTAGGTTGGACTTCGGCCGGAGCGGAATTTATCCCCAACATCTATAATTAAGTGGCACTCATTGGTTCAAGCCAATAAAGTATCCAATAAATATTATTTTCTTCTCTTCTTACCTTCACAAAAAATTCTTCACATCAAAATTACACAATATTTTCAACTCAAGAAATTTAGAGAATAAATAGAAAATAAAAATTTTACTTCTAGTTATATCTTTCAACTAATCTTGGCAGGTCATATCTATTTACCTTTCATATGTATATAAGGTACATCCTGGCATTTTTCTTTAGATGTAATTGTCGCATATTAATGATCACTCAAAAAATTATTCTATATTGTGAATATCATTGGATAGTCAACTTATGAGATCAACTTTAATTACACCGATGAAAATCGATTGAATAACTATAGTTGTTGTGGTTAATTTAACATATGATTCAATTCAGAACCGATTGAAATTCAAATAGGATCCGTCTTTGATGGATTAGGGATGAGTTATACATAGATCCGATTCAACCTGATTCGATCTTTTATTGAGTTGGGTCTGAATCCAATATCAAGATCTAATTAAAAAATTAAATTAAATTAAAGTTACTTATGATCTAGTCCGATCAGATTCATTTTCACTCCTAATTGTGTGCATGTAAACGATAATTATTTCTCGCATGGATAGGCTTAAAATCAGGTCCTACTTCTCACGATTGGCTGGTGGAAGAGATAGATGAGGTTTGGATTGGAGGGGGAATGGGGAATGATACCCTCTTTTTCTAAAAAAAATAAATATGCTATACAATGCAGATACAATTCGGGATTATCAATTAGGGTGGCAATTGGATCAAAAATAGTTTGGATTAAAAAATCATCAACCCAAATTTGATTTCTGCACCAGCACAAATCAAAAATTCAAATCTAAACCTAACTATTTTATTAAACAGGTAATCTAATTTAATCCATTTAATTTATTTATTAAATAAATTAAATGAATAAAATAGATTAAATATGTTAAATAGATCTAATTAAATAGATCAAAAATATGTTAATCAGATTTTAAATAGATTAAATAAATCTTAAATGGATTAAATAGATTAAATGAATTAAATATATTATTTGATCTAATTTAATTTAAATATTAAATAAGTTAAATAAATTAGATATCTAAAATTTAAATTTAATCTAAATATTTTCAAACTTATTTAGCTTAAATTTAAATTTATTTTATAATGAATGATATTCATGGATCGGATTATATTTTATCCGTTCCAAATTACCATGACACCAATCCGCCGTAGTGTGGTGAGAAATATATTTATTTATTCCTTCAACAGATTTTCAGGCGTGTGATCGTAGCCATTGCAAATCCATCGGAGTGTCACTGGCCAGAAGCATATCATATTGATCCATCCTCTAGTTTTGATATTTCAACTCCAAATTATTTTATTATTTTATATATAATTACTTGGATGTTTTGTGCAAGTAATGCAATTTTAAATATAATTACCAGCCCAACAAATTAGAAGGGAATTGATACAACCCAAAGGGATTGATAGGACAGGAGATTCGTGCTGCATCGTGAGAATGCATTTATCCAAATCGTCATTTTCTTACATAACTTTAATTTCTCGGTATATCTTTACTCAAAAAAAAAAAAAAAAAAAAAAGGGTATATCTCTAGCTTTGATCCTCCAACATATTGTATACCATTTAAAAGCCAGGTAAAATCTGAATTCACATTATTGGATTTGCACCCTATTTTTTAATGTTTATAATATAGTAAAAGCATTAAATTTTTAAGAGTATGTTTGGTTATATTTTTAATTTTTAATTTTTAAAAATATATATATATTTTTTTAATTTTTGTTATGGAGCAAAAGTAAAAAAATAAAAAAGAATGTTTGGTAACTATGTTGTTATAAAGCAAAAAGTAATTATCTACAAAGTAAAAAATAAAAAATAAAAAATTTTTGCTTTGTATATAAATTATTTTTTTTATTTTTATTTTTTACTTTTTGTGATGTTACTAAATATTATTTTTTAATTTTTATTTTTAAAAATTATATATATATATATATATATATATATATATATATATATATATATATATATATATATATATATATATATATATATATATATATATATATATATATATATATATATATATATATATATATATATATATATATATATATATTTTAATGGCTAACTAAATGCACCCTTAATCTTCTTGTTTTTGATGGTTGCAACGTTGTACCAAGTATGCAAAAAAATGGGAAAATGCAAAAAAGGAAAGGAAAGGATGGTTAAGTCTATAAAAGTTTAAGATGATGAATATGAAACCTATTTTAGATATATATACAAAATCTAGGAGGTATATGATTAAGAAGAAAAAGATTAGAATGTAAAATTCTATGAATACGTTTTTACCTTCTGATAGTAAATAGATTAGTTATGACTTTACTTTTGAAATATGAGTCAATAATTAGATTATTAAAATATAATCTAATATCTCATGAAAAAACATCTTCAAATTTTATTTTATTCTTCTTTAAGATCCTAATATAAGTTACATTTTGCAAGTATCTTTAAATTATGATAGACAACACTATTATTGGAAAATGCATATACGTAATATGCAAATATTTTTTGTGTAAAGATTTATACCAAAAATTTTCATACCGTACACCAATTTTACATCTCATATATAAATTAGGCAGCTAAGATCATTTTATTAGCAATTAAGGTGACATGATAAAAATTTTGATTCATTTCCTAATTAAAATTATAATTTATTAAATTGTAGAAAGATATTTTTTATATATAAATATGATTCATGATTTCTATGTGCATTTTATGTTTATACATTACTTTTCTAAAAAAAAGAGATAGTTATGCAAAACTTGGGCTTATGAAAGAATTGACCGTAGAAGAATGGAGGTATTTGGAATATATATATATATATATATATATATGAAGGAAAAATCTAGTTTTCAGATTAGGTACATTCATATCTGATTGGATCAAAAGAGATATTTCAAAAAAAAATTTCTTGGATCTAAATCAGATTTGAGACTTTTCAGATATGATATTATTGATCTAAGAAAATAAAATAAAATCAAAAATAAATTAAATCTAATTTAATTTTATCTTATTGCGGATAATCTGATTATCTTGTGATGATCCTAATGTCTGTCTGAGATTCTAGATCTAGCCACGCAAATGCTTGACCTCTATCAGTATCCACTCAGGTAGGATCTGAAGATCTCCTCCTTTATCACTTTTCTAAAAATCAGATCTAGATATGATTTTGAAGATCTTCAAATTTTTTTTCGAAGATGTGAGTTGTCTCTTGCAGCAATGCCATCTTCTTCCTTTTCCTATCGTTTTTCTCTTGCTTGGATCGCACCAAACTTGTGCCCAAAAATTTTTGGGCGTGGATAGGAGAGAGAACACCTGAAGGTGGCATAGAGGAGGAAGATGGGCAGCTTGTGGCATGGGCAATGGGTCAAGCTTCTTTGATCTTGGCGCAAACAGGATTTTTATAGATCCTATTGCACCATGCAGTGCCACATAATCCTGATTAATCATGATTTTTTGTGCAATCAGATCTAAATCTGATTGGGAGTATGACATCATCTAATCCAATCAGATGAGAGCCTCTCTGAATCATCCTTAGATGGTGCCAAGATTGATCAAAGATAAATCTTTAGCACCACCTAGGTAGAGTGCATGAAGCAACCTGGAGTCCCATCTATATGGGACTCCAGGGGTCATCATCTTTGGATGCGCACCTCCCTAGGCGTGTGCCCCCTTCCTTTCCACTTTTTAGCAGGAGGACAAATCTCCATCTTCTCTCTTATGGGTGCATGACACATGGGCAGATATGTAAGTGTCAAAGGTCAATGTTTGACCAAAGTCAAAAGATAAGATTTAGCAGGTGACGAAAAATGACAGGTGTTATCTTAAATTTATCTCATATAAGCCAATCCTTTTCTGACCGGAATAAGCTCCAATCAGACCAAGTAAAGATTTCTGAGTGAGCCTAAACATATTTGGCTCAGTTGAGACAACTTTTAATGATTGTTAAAGGAAAATATTAGACTCAATCATGTGCTAGCACGATTTTCTTAAACCTAATTGAATCTTATTCAAATCAATTGAACTGGGTTAGTCTAATTGATGATATCCAGATCGAAACTCTTGTTTGTGTGATCCAGTTAGGTTCAGTTCCGTATGGTAATGAGATACGTCATGATCTCTATAATCGACATCATCGAAATACCTTCCGATAGATCAAAAATTTTCTGATTCAGATAACTAGTATGATTGATCATCTAAATCATTCTAATTGCTCTCAAAATCCATCAGTGATACCTAGTAGCATATAAAATTCATCAGAACTAAAAATGAACCTCTTGGTGTAGTTATCTATGTGATTAAATTCTTCTATCTTGAGCTCCGACTAGATTGGGGTTAAAATAATCTCATCAAACCCTAATATCCATCATATGATTAATCATTCGATTTAAGTCTAATATGAAAACCTTAATAGAAATTCTTTCTATTATTTCACTCTGTCATGATCATAGGCTTATAGACTTGATTCTCATGATCATCATAGGGCTACTCCTCATCTATCAAGGTAGATAGATTTTCTATTAGTGCAATCCAATTTCTATAATGAACATGCTATAGCCAACATACATCTCAGGATTCTGAATGGCCAAGAGATCGAGTAATGGTGTAGTCAAACTATAACACCCTCAAGATGAACTGTCGATGCACCTTAGATCAAAGAATCAGACACACAACTGTAGCTTTGAGACAGTCATCGACGAGAAGATAGACTTTTTAATGACTGCTCGAGGTAGTCACGCTCAGTGCCCTCGTTCTCTAACGAGTGTCTGTACTCTCACTCTGGTGTCTCTATACCATAGATTCAAGACTCATCTACTATAAAAAAGTGATTGCACACCAACCTTCTGGATCAATCACCATCATCATGATGATCCTACGGTCAGGAGCATTTTGAGTTAATAATAAAAATTCATGTCTTAAATTTTCAACTCTTGAAAATAAGAACTATCATTACCATTAACTTAAGGGATGTATCACAGACACTAAATAAACATTGTGATAGAAAATAACTCATTTTATTATTTATAGTCAAAATTATAATTTTGTCCTTAAAAATGTATAACAAATGTCAGCCAATTCTGGCTTCTAAGGCACATATATCTAATTATATATATATATATATATCATGGAGATGGTAGATAATAGATTTAAAACATGCATTATTTGTAACCATGTATTTAAGATAGTCCATACAATCGATAAGATATTTTTATGGATTGGTTGTAAGATGGAAGATCAATATAAAATATACAACATTCAACAAAAATGATGGATCTAAGAGTGCAAAAATTATCCCATTACATTTTTTATTTGACTTTGTTGGATATGACAAAATAAAATTACAAATCGTATATTTGATCGATTTCCTACAGTTTGATCTTCCTTCGATAGAGAAGTCGAGAGTAGATTTTAGTAGAGTATCCATTCTATAAGTCTTGTGCTTAGACTTACCTCCTGAAAATGTATCCCGCCCCTCTATTTATAGAGAGGATTTGTTTGGGCCATTCAGACTGTTTGGAGTTTATTAGATGATTAGTTTGTTGCAATGGACTTGTCAACTTAATGGCAGCTATGGCTCGTTAGCTCATATAGAGACTGGCTGTAGAGTGACTGAAAAATAGCTATAGCCTAACTGGATGATAACTGTATCAAAGTCAGAGAGTTTTAGACTCTTCTTGATGCTGAATGGGATATTGTGTTGGCAGGTCGGCTTTTAGTCGGTCCTATCTTGAGGTAATGTCGATGCTATGGCGAAATCAATGATAAACTTATCTCGGCATTAAAGTGCTCTCGGATATTGATCTTGAAAGATATCCAGGATAGTGAATTACCGATCTCTACCTAAGCTGTTATCCATAAGATAATTGAAAATCGGCTTTACTTCATAACAAAACTTAAGTAAGCAATTGGGCCCACTGACATGACTGTGAGGATGATATATTACTGATGTGGCTAGCTAAAGTTTTGTGGATGTAACTTAGTATCTTGCTAATGTGAATCGATTAGAGTTCTAGATCGGTATTTAACTGACCTACCAGTTGTATGTAAGATGGTGGCCAGCTATAGCTTTAGTTGTAGAGATCGTAGATGTTGGGGATAAACCCCGCTCCTACCAAAGTCAAGTTCGGTGCCCAACCTGATGCGGCCAATAGCCACGAAAGAGCTTCGACGGACGCATCTTAGCCGAACTCCTACATCCGATCGAACTCCTCAGCGGTCGGGCCTCAATCGAAGTCCTTCAACTGACCGAATTCTCTAGCGGTCGAGCTTCGTACTCCCAGTGGTCGAACTCCTCAAGTGACCATCCCTTCAGCCGGTCAAGCTCCTTCGAACAACCAGCGCCCGAACTCCTCAGCAGTTAGCAGCGGGCCGAACTACTTAGCTGCCGAACTACTTCTGATTGCCCATTCGTCGAGCTTCAGTCAGACTTCTGCAAAAGCTGAACTGTCTCCGCATCGTTACAGCCAGGCGCCTGCGGGAGCCGAACTCCCCCCAAAACTTCCTCTCTGACCGAGCTTCTACGGAAGTCGGACTCCCAGCGGACTCCTCCAGTAGCCGAGCTTCTACGAAAGTCGGACTCCCTGCGGACTTCTCCAGCAGCCAGGCTTCTATGGAGGTCGGACTCCTTGGAACTTCCATGAAGGCCGAACTTCTTATGTGGATTCCGACAGGCGATCTCGCTACGGTTACACGACAATAATGATCGACATTTATTGATAATAACGATCGGCAATAACGATCATTAATAATGATCGGCATTGATCAGGATAGTTACGATGCTCATTAACTAAGACGGTTATAACAAGCTTCCTCTATAAAAAGACCCTCCGAATACACTTACGCCAGGTTCTGAAAACCCTTTTCTCTTCCTCTATACTCTACCGAGCACTCCATTTCTGTTGGCCAAAACTAACTTGAGCATCGGAGGGTCTTATCGGAGCCACCTCCCCACCGACTTCGGACGAAACTTTATTTTGCAGGTCCCCGGCGGCGACTTCATCGACCTCAACTCCGGCGAACTCCAGCGGTGACTAATTTTTGCGTCAACAGATTGGCGCTGGAAGAAGGGATCACCGGCAAAGATTCCTCTCTTAAAGGAAGCCGGAGTTCCTTTGTTCTTAAAGGAGTGCTCGAGAAATCTCTCTTTCTCTTAATTCAAATTCCTTTTCAAAAAGAAAAGATGCCCCCCAGGAGAGCCTCCACTCAGAGATCGGCGGCCTCCGCAGCCCGATCCCGTTCGAGTCCGCCCGCTCCTGCTCCAGCCCTGGTGACCCAGGCTCATTCTACAGCCCGATGATCGACGGCCTCCGCGACCCGATCCCATCCGGATCCGTCCGCTATCGCTCCAGTCCCGACGGTCCAGGATCAGTCTGTGGTTACGGTAGACGCTGAACAGTTCAACCTGCTCGTTCAGCAGGTTCGTGGCCTCACTGAGGCAGTTCAGGCAGTGCAGGCCATGCACCAGCAGGCCGTCGTACCAGTTCAACCGATGCAGGATTTTCCAGAGCTGTGTAATCCAGTCCAGAGGCAATCAACATGGGCTACCCGACCTCCAATCCCCGAAAAAGGAAGGCAACGGAAGGAGAGCCCTTGTTCGGACCGCAGCTCGTCCCAGGGAGAAGCTTTGTACCCATTCAGCAGGAAGACTTTGAAGATAAGAGACCGTGAAGACCTTCTAGATCGAAGGCTCTTAGAAATGAGTCGATGAATCGAAGAACTCCGCCATGCTCCCTCCTCATACGGTAATGAGATCCGAACCGACCCTCCTTTCTCGCAGAAAATCATGCAGGAATCGATTCCACCGAATTTCAAGCTCCCACAGTTCGAGAGCTATGATGGGACCACCGATCCAGTCGATCACTTGGAAGCCTTCCGGACGACTATGCTGCTCCATGGTGCGTCAGACGCCATCCTATGCCGGGCTTTCCCCTCTACCCTAAAAGGAGCTGCCAGGAATTGGTACTCGATGCTTAAGCCGAGTACCATCCTATCGTTCGACCAAATGAGTCAACAATTCATGGCCCACTTTGTCAGTAGTCAGCGTCTACGCCAAAGTTCGGATTCCCTAATGGCTATCAGGCAGAAAGAAGGTAAATCCATTCGAACTTTTATTTTTCGATTTAATACTGCTGCACTAGAGGTCCAGGACCTGGACCAGTCGGTCGCCATGGTCGCTCTTAAAAGCGGCCTTCGGAAGAATGACCTATTGTTCTCCCTAGAAAAGAAGCATCCCAGGGACTTTGTCGACATGCTGGCTTGGGTCGAAAGTTATGCCCGAGCAGAGGAGGCCTTCAAGGCTAAGGACGGCGAAGTTGGCGATAAGCAGCTAATCGGCAGGCTAGATAGATCCACCGAAGAAAGAAAGCGGATTGAAGCTCGGCTGCATTTTCAGACTCCCCCTGATCGCGAGCGAGCCCGAACTCCTCAAGCTCGGAAGCGGGGAAGCCCTGACGGAAGGACGCACCGAGGTTCTCCTCAGCGTCGAAGTTCTCTCCGACAACGACGATTTCACAACTACACCCCTCTTAACATCCCGAAGACTTAAGTTCTGATGGAGATCCGAGAACGACTTCCAAGATCAGATAGAATGCGTTCCCACCCTAACAAGCGCAATCCCAACAAGTTCTGTCTTTACCATCGCGACCACAGTCATGACACTGAGGAGTACATTCAACTCCAGGACGAGATCGAAGAGCTCGTCAGACGAGGCAGACTAAGCCGATTTCTTCGAAGATAGCCTGAGGAGAGGAAAGATCGGTCGAGAGCGCTACCGCCAAGTGGGGAAAACCAACAAGAAGATCAACCTCTCCTTGGCGTCATCAATACTATCTTAGGGGGACCTCAGTAAGGGAAAACCGGCAGGTTCGAAGGATCGATGAAGAATCGGAGGATCATGGAGCCTGTAGCCTTCATCGAGGAGGACGGCCAGAGAATCCAATTTCCATATAATGACGCGGTTGTAGTTTCATTGAATATTGCTGACTATGATGTACGCCGCATTCTGGTAGATAATGGAAGCTCAGCTGATGTGTTGTTTTACGATGCCTTCTCATAAATGTCCCTATCTGACGATCGATTGGGGTCGATGAATTCTCCGCTGGTAGGATTTACTGGCAACACCATACCAGTCGAAGGTATAATAACTTTGACCGTAGCAGCAGGACAACGCCCAAAGCTGGCCAAAGCTTGGGTCGACTTTTTAGTCGTAAAGACCCCATCTGCTTATAATGCGATTCTTGGCCGACCTGGTTTAAATGCACTCCGAGCGGTAGTGTCGACTTATTACTTGAAGATGAAGTTTTCTACGAGCCATGGGGTCGGAGAAGTCAGAGGAGACCAGGCTCTAGCGAGGTATTGCTACTCGACCGCCTTGTATAAGGGAGATCAGCCCGACCCCTATCTTGTTGATGGACTGGACGTCCGTGACGACCTCACTGAA
This sequence comes from Cocos nucifera, assembly GCA_006176705.1. Taxonomy (NCBI): domain Eukaryota; kingdom Viridiplantae; phylum Streptophyta; class Magnoliopsida; order Arecales; family Arecaceae; genus Cocos; species Cocos nucifera. The sequence continues at coordinate 339,805 of QRFJ01000885.1, read as the reverse complement.
GAATGAGGTGAGCCTGCAGAGGACCTCATCTCTATATCCTTGAATGACGGAAGCTCGGAGCATATGGTGCAGATCGGCTCCAACCTGGCGGTCGAGGTTCGGGAGCAACTCGTCGCTTTTCTCAGAAGGAACGCGGACGTCTTCGCTTGGACCCCAACGGATATGCCAGGAATCGACATCGAGGTCATGGAACATCGACTGACCGTCGACCCGAAACACTGGCCGGTAAGAGAAAAGCTACGCCAACATGCCCCAAAGAGGCAGAAAGCGATCGCTGAAGAGGTAGATAAACTCCTCAGAGCTGGACTAATCCGGGAAGTCAACTATCCGATCTGGGTTTCGAATGTGGTTCTTGTCAAGAAAGCAAATAACAAATGGAGGATGTGCGTCGACTTCAAAAAGCTGAACAAGGCTTGTCCAAGGGATAGTTACCCCCTGCTCAGGATCGATCAGTTGGTGGATGCAACCTCGGGTCATGAGCTCCTCACCTTTATGGATGCCTTTTCTGGTTACAACCAGATACGCATGGCGCCTGAAGACGAAGAAAAGACCGTCTTCATTACTAACCGAGGTCTTTATTGCTACAAGGTCATGCCTTTTGGACTCAAAAATGTAGGGGCAACATACCAGCGTTTGGTCAATAAAATTTTCAAGGAGCAGATCGGCCGCAATATGGAGGTGTACGTAGATGACATGCTCGTCAAAAGCCGAGCTTCAGCAGACCATTTGGTCGACCTTGAAGAGACCTTCAGTGCACTCAGGAAGCACAAGATGAAGCTGAACCCAACCAAATGCGCCTTTGGCGTAACCTCTGAAAAATTTCTTGGATTCATGGTGTCGAGATGTGGAATCGAGGCAAACTCCCAGAAAATTCGAGCTATTTGAGAAATGACCACTCCAAAGACGATCAAGGAAGTTCAGCGCCTGGTCGGAAAGGTGGCATCCCTAAATCACTTCATCTCAAGGTCGGCTGAACGATGCATGCCCTTCTTCAAGGTTCTCAGGCGGCCAAAGGACTTCAGCTGGATGGTGGAGTGTCAACAAGTATTCGAGGAGCTCAAAAACTACCTCGGCATGCCCCCACTGCTGGCAAAACCTGAACCTGGGGAAGAATTATTCATGTATCTAGCTGTCTCCTCGGTGGCCTTGACAGCAGTCCTCATCCGGGAAGAAGCAAAGATGCAATGACCGATCTACTACGTGAGCCGAGTCCTAAGGGACGCGGAGACCAGATACTCTAGGATATAAAAATTGGCTTACTGTCTCATAATTGCTGCCAGGAGGCTCCGACCTTACTTTCAGGAGCACACCATAACGGTCCTCACGGACCAACCAATAAAAGCAGTTCTCCATCGAGCAGACGCTTCTGAATGAATCGCAAAATGGGGAATCAAGCTCACAGAGTTCGACATCAACTATCGATCCAGGCCATCAATCAAGGCCCAGATACTGGTGGATTTTGTACTAAAATGCACCATTCCAGACGAAGCCGAGCTTGAATCAAGCGAGACAGACACAAAAGCAAGATCGAGTCTTAACGAAGCCGAACCATCGCAGCTGAACTTCCCTGAGGAAAGCGCCGATCTCTCTGAAGGCTCTTGGGCTCTGTACGTGGACGGTTCATCCAACTCCGCTGGAGCTGGTGCGGGCCTGGTCTTGGTCAACCTCGAGAGAGTCGTCGTCGAGTATGCGCTGCGCTTCGAGTTCTCTGCTACCAACAATGAAGCCAAATATGAAGCACTGATTACCGGATTAAAAATAGTGAAGAAGTTAAAAGTAGATCGGCTTTGAGTCTACAGTGATTTCCAACTAGTGGTCGGCCAAGTTGATGGCAACTTCGAAGCGCGAGAGGAAGGCATGGCGAGATACCTCGGGAAGGTGAGGAGTTTGACCCCGGCCTTCGACAGCTTTGGCATTCAGCACGTCCCAAGGATGTAAATGCGAGAGCCAATTTTCTCTCTAAATTGGCCACTTCGGCTCCGACCGAACTGCCCAAAGAAGTGTTTCTGAAAACTCTAAAGTATCCGACCACAGAGGAATCTCAGGACATCCTACAAACGGAATTCGAACCCAACTGGATCGACCCATTTGTTGCCTACCTTAAGGAGGGGGTTCTTCCTCATGATCGAAGCTCGGAAGCTCAAGAATCAGGCCTCCCGCTACGTCTTATATGAAGGCAAGCTGTATAAAAGATCGTACTCCCTCCCATTGTTGAGATGTCTCCGACCTTCAGAGGCCAACCTCGCAATATGGGATGTGCACGAAGGACTTTGCGGAAGCCACATAGGAGCAAGGTCTTTGTTGCAAAAGCTACTTCGGTAAGGATACTACTGGCCGATCTTATTTCACGATTCTATGGAATATGTAAAGAGGTGCGACCGCTGTCAGAAAAATGCCAGTGTGCAGAGGCGACCGGCATCCGAACTCACTCCACTCAGTTCACCCTGGCCGTTTGCGCAATGGAGAATGGATATACTCGGCCCCTTCCTAACGGCGTCGGGACAGCGGAAGTTCCTCCTGATCACGATTGACTACTTCACCAAGTGGGTCAAAGCCGAACCACTCGCAAAAATTACCGAGGCCAAGATGCAGGACTTTGTCTGAAATTCACTAGTTTGCCGGTTCGGCCTGCTCCGAACCCTCATAACCGACAATGGACGATAATTCGCCGGGGCTAGGTTCACCGAGTTCTGTGAAGGATTAAACATCTTCCACCACTTCACCTCTGTTGCTCACCCGTAGGCTAATGGAAAAGCTGAGATTACCAACCGGACCTTGCTGCAAGGAATCAAAGCGAGACTCGATAAGGCAAAAGGGGCCTGGGTGGACGAACTCCATCATATCCTCTGGGCATACCGAACTACTCAGATGGTGCCAACTGGAGAAACACCCTTCGCTTTGGCCTTTGGTACTGAGGCAGTTATCCCGATCGAGCTTAAGCTCCCTTCTGCATGGGTCATGGGCTTCAATGAGCAGCACAACCCCCAAGACCTCAGAGCCAACCTCGACCTTCTAGAAGAAAAGAGGGAGGAAGCCCGCATCCGGATGTCAGCCTATAAATAGAAGGTGGCTCGATACTATAAGTCCAGGGTTAAAAGTAAGACGTTCAGAGTGGGGGACTTAGTGCTTCGACGAGCCACTATCACTTAGCCTCAGAGTCAAGGGAAGCTCGCCCCAAATTGGAAAGGTCCGTATGAGGTGACAAAAATTATCCGATCCGAAACTTATCGCCTGAAGGAACTCAGAGGGATAATGCTTCTCCGACCATGGAACTCAAAAAATATGAGGATGTATCATTAGTAAATTTTCTTTAAAAATTTTTTTGCTCTGCATTTTTGATTTTTGGCACAAGGATTACAGGATGGCGAGAGAAAAATGAGTAAAAACAGCCCGTTAGGAATAGGAGAAAGACCTCATCCTAACGCGAGCAAAGTCGAAGGCCTCGTTCACCTTAGACGAGACGGGGGGAGAGGCTCGGACGACGGTCCGCATGTGCCCCCACAGCCCGTTAGGAACAGGAGGAAGACCTCGTCCTAACGCGAGCAAAGTCGAAGGCCTCGTTCACCTTAGACGAGATGGGGGGAGAGGCTCGGACGATGGTCCGCATGTGCCCCCACAGCCCGTTAGGAACAGGAGGAAGACCTCATCCTAACGCGAGCAAAGTCGAAGGCCTCGTTCACCTTAGACGAGATGGGAGGAGAGGCTCGGACGATGGTCCGCATGTGCCCCCACAGTCCGTTAGGAACAGGAGGAAGACCTCGTCCTAACGTGAGCAAAGTCGAAGGCCTCGTTCACCTTAGACGAGATGGGGGGAGAGGCTCATACGATGGTCGCATGTGCCCCCACAGTCCGTTAGGAACAGGAGGAAGATCTCGTCCTAACGCGAGCAAAGTCGAAAACCTCGTTCACCTTAGACGAGATGGAGGGAGAGGCTCGGACGACGGTCCGCATGTGCCCCCACAGCCCGTTAGAAACAGGAAGAAGACCTTGTCCTAACGTGAGCAAAGTCGAAGGCCTCGTTCACCTTAGACGAGACGGGGGGAGAGGCTCGAACGATGGTCCGCATGTGCCCCCACAGCTCATTAGGAATAGGAGGAGGACCTCATCCTAACGCGAGCACCCGCATCAACCTCAGCTAGAGGAGATAAGATCTCCTCCGAGCGATCCTATCAACCTCAGTCAAATAAGGTCTCCCTCGAGCGACTAGGCTGGCCTCGGCTGAAGAGTGCCGACTTTGACCTCGGCGAGAGATAGGATCTTTTCCAAGTGACCGAATCAACCTCGGCTAGAGAGCTTCAACTTCAGCATCAACTTTAGCCGAAGATGAAATCTTCCTCGAGCTTCGACATGGACCAACACGAGGTCCGAAAGAAGACTTCGGCAGTCGCCTTGACTGCACTCCCTCCCTTCGAATTTCGAACTCGAGAGTGGGAGGGGCTAGTGTTGGGGATAAATCTCGCTCCTGCCAAAGTCAAGTTCGGTGCCCAGCCTGATGCGGCCAATAGCCACGGAAGAGCTTTGACGGACGCGTCTTAGCCGAACTCCTACATCCGACCGAACTCCTCAGCGACCGAGCCTCAACCGAAGTCCTTCAATCGATCGAATTCTCCAACAGCCGAGCTTTATACTCCCAGCGGTCGAACTCCTCAAGCGACCATCCCTTCAGCCGGCCGAGCTCCTTCGAACAACCAGCGCTCGAACTCCTTAGCAGTCAGCAGCGGGCCGAACTACTTAGCTGCCGAACTACTTCGATTGCCCATTTGTCGAGCTTCAGTCAGACTTCTACAAAAGCTGAACTGTCTCCGCATCGTTATAGCTAGGCGCCTGCGGGAGCCGAACTTCCTCCAAAGCTTCCTCTTTGGCCGAGCTTCTACGGAAGCCGGACTCCCAGCGGACTCCTCCAGTAGCCGAGTTTCTACGAAAGCCGGACTTTCTGCAGACTTCTCCAGCAGCCGGGCTTCTACGGAGGCCGGACTCCTTGGAACTTCCATGAAGGCCGAACTTCTTATGTGGATTCCGGCAGGCGATCTTGCTACGGTTACACGACAATAACGATCGGCATTTATCGGCAATAACGATCGTTAATAACGATCGACATTGATCAGGACAGTTACGACGCTCATTAACCAAGGCGGTTATAACAAGCTCCCTCTATAAAAGGACCCTCCGAATACACTTACGCCAGATTCTGAAAACCCTTTTCTCTTCCTCTATACTCTACCGAGCACTCCATTCCTGTTGGCCAGAACTAACTTGAGCATCAGAGGGTCTTGTCAGAGCCACCTCCCCACCGGCTCCGGACGGGACTTTGTTTTGCAGGTCCCCGACGGCGACTTCATCGACCTCAACTCCGGCGAACTCCAGCGGCGACTAGTTTCTGCGTCAACAGTAGATAAACTCCATAAGAAGATTGCTGTAGATAATGTAGGAGTTGATCTTGGCTATAGACTGATGTGCATCAATATAGATCAACAATTTACTTGCCCAAAGTCTCTTTGATTATGTCAATCATTCAGATTATTATGTAACCAAAGTGTCTAATTGCAGATCGATATTTGATGGAAGTGGTCCGAGGACATTGTCATGTATTCAGAGATTGGTTAGATTTATATGAATTATATCAGATTGGTAACATGCCGATCTCAATCGATGTTGTTGACTAAAATCGATATCCTATTAGAATAAACTAAATAGGTTGGTCTTTTGATGAACTCGACTGTTAACCTTCTGATGATCTTGGCCTTACGATGAGCTCGATCTTCTGATGACGTCTTTTGATAAGATCAGTCTTATGATGAGGTTAGCCTCCTAATGAGGTCCATAGCCAAGTCTCATATCAGTATTCTTGTCAACCCGAGTATGAATCCCGAGGATATTACAATAAGTGGGAAATGTTATTCACATGATCAAGTAACCAGTGTGCCAGCCTCTTACACACTGTACATATCCATCCCCCTCATATTCATAACGAAACATCAATGATAACAACGTAGGAGGCCCCCCCTGCCTCATTACTTTTCAGGGGGAAACAAAAATGCCGGTCACGTTTGCATAGAAATATTAGAATCCAATAGCTCGCGGTGCCCATCGGAACAGATGGTATACAAGTCACCATTAACTAGGATTGAGAAATATGGGCACTGAACTCTAGTGGAATATTGTATTGGCCAGGTTCATGGTTCCTTGAGAAACAGCCGACGCATGCATCATGGTGCCTGCAGCATTTTCTTTGTGGCGAAGAATCATGCTTATCACTTGTGCGGGATATGCTTACACCGTCAGCAATAATTAAGCAGGGTTCTCTACACGCGAACCACTTGGCAAGTCTCCCAAGGATGGCCAACCTATTGCACGATAGCTTGGACCAGTACTCTAATCCTTGCCTAAAGTTGCTTCTACTGCTTTTACGCAACCATTTAAGATTTCGAGTAGGACGTGCACTTCAAAACAATTGGTCTTCCTTAGAAGAAATGTATTCCGCGTGGGCACGAATTCGTGAGTCTATAAATAATTAGCATGATACAGGTGCCTCTGAAGCCAACTCAGGCAAGAAAATAAGACGGGATCTTCTTGCCCTCTCCCATGAGGCTTGCAGTGATTGCAACGTTGCTCATCCTGCAGTTATTCTACCAAGCATTCCAAGTTCGCTGCGACGTAGGCACCGCAATGTCTTATGGGCCCCCTTATACTCGTGAGTCATTTGCCGACTATGTCGAACTTAAATCAAAATTGGTGATCATAACAAGAGAGATAAACCCGTACGCTGCAGAAATATAAATTTCAATCTCATGATGTAACCATCTTCTTTCTTTGTTGTAGCTACAAAGTGTGATGGCTACAGCCAAGGCCAGTTCCCTCCGAGCAACATGTTTGCGGCTGTCTCTGGGGGCCTGTGGGATAACGGCGCGGCCTGTGGAAGGACGTACAGATTGAGATGTCTGAGCGGAATCAATCGGCCGTGCAAGAATGGAGACATCGTGGTGGTGGTGGTGGATGAGTGCCAGAGCAATCCGTGCCCTGCCAACCTCCTCTTGTCCAGAGAAGCTTTCGGAGCTGTTTCACGCTTTTCTGATGGAAAGATTAATGTTGAATACACTCAGTTCGTGCTCCACTCGCTTGCAAACCCACTAGCACTGCTCCAAATTAATTCGTGGTTATCCATGCATGCCGCCCATCTAACCCCTTTGTTATGTTTCCGCAGGATTTGAACGATGAAGAGTTGCATGATCGCGGGTGGCATGTAACCAAATATAATGTTATACCGAAGAAAAGCAGCCAAAGGCCGAACAAAAGGTTATAATGGTCCGCTGATAATACCTGTACATGAATAAAACATATAAAGGAAGTGAAATTACCAATGCCCCAGCGTGCCGAATTTTACATGTACCCGTACCTTTTGATTTCAGAAAAGTGCAATTACCCAAAACGGTATGCTTAGTTACTGTATGCAGAAGACACATTAATTCTTTTAGGGTGAGGGGCATGTTACATGCGTAAATATAGTGGAAGGATTTAATGGATATGTTACATACATAAATTTGATGGAAGGATGTAAATATATATTTAGTCTCATATTAATTATTTATTAAAAAGATTTTGAATATTTATATAGATCGATCAAGAAATTTAAAAAATATCTGACTAATTTTTTTTGAATAAGATCTTGAATTGTTACAAATAGTATCAGAATTGATCTAGCTCACGGCCTATATAAACCAAAAGATAGTGTAGCATAGATTCATTAGAGCTAGCCATGAACCAGTCATGGTGTATATGAATAGATACATATATTTGGACCATTAGCCTAGCGAGAGCATCGGAGTTTAAATATGAAAGTATATGATCTAGTTCTCGTGCAGACATGTATTTAGTCGCATATTGATTATTCACTGAAAAGATATTTAATATCTATACAGATTTAAAATATCTAAATAATATTCTCTCACTAATTTTTTTTGGATGAGATCCTATATTGTTATAGAAAATAAATTCTTTGTTGTGCATACTTTGCATAACTGTATATATTTGGATATATAGCCACCACACCATTAACCACAGAGATAGATGGCCATTGTTTATCAAAGGGATAGAGATTGCCTTGTTGAGGTGTTAAATATAGTGGATTGCCGGGATAGGCAACAATTGTTAATCTCCATGATGTTATCAACGCATCTTCAACCCTCAACGGTGCAAAATAAGCAAGAGTGGGGATACCCCATAGAGCGTGTGCAGCATCACAAGATGCTGTGCACCGGTAGATGGTGTCCATCACAGGATGGATGACCACATACGAGCGAGGGCCGTGCAATATATATCATGTGTGTTGTTTGATGGCGGTCCATCTTAAGATGGACACCATCCACGGGGGCATCACATGGGATCCTTACTCAAAAGGCAATACAGGTCAACGAAGGCCATGCCATCCACGTACGATTTTCTTGGGTTTTGGATAAGGACTGAATCAAATTAGGATTCAGCCAGAGCAATTGAATTGGCGTTTTTTCTTTTTTCCTTTCTATCTTCTCCTCTCACATTACATTTATATGAGATCGCTTAGCACCATTTTGCTCAAAACAAATCATAAATTAGAAGACCAGGGTCGGTGACATCATTCAATAATTTAATTCACGAATTAGAATTCAACATTATATAGTACATGCACAAACACTTAATCTAATTTTAGCATTAGTAATAGGAGGAAAAGAAAGATAATACGGCTGCATTGCCGATAACAGCGATAATTCTCCAAAAAGGCATCCCTTCCTATGTAATTAGAGATTTACTTAACATATCCTTCAACTCAGTTTAATATGCATTCTGTTACTCCTGGATCTTCCGACTTGAGGTTAACCGACGAAGATGGAGGAACTCGGCCACCGAAGAATATGAGGCCAAGGATGAACTTTCGTTGAAGTTTTGTCTGTTCATCTATAATAAAGCCCCCACCGAAGTGTTCTCTGGTGAAGACCCTCCGACGCTCAAGTTAGGATATTAGAGAATAATGAAGAGAGAAAGCGTCGAATTGAGTGGCATACCTAAAGGATCCCGGAGCTCCTTTATTTATAGGAGAGGAATTGGAGTCGTATCCATTTCGGACTCTAACGATTTTTCGAGTTTGTCGTCCCGGATTGATTCGAAAATTTTTTTTTCTTCTTGGAAGATGGAATTGCGAAAGATTCTCCTTTTGTCCAAGTTTTCTAATTCGAAGAGAATGCAGTTTCAGCAAGAACGGTTATAGGTCGATCATTGATGAGCTATGATAGGTCATTCTGTTCATATAGCTCGATGGCCGACTTAAACCTGATGAGAATGAGGTATAAAGGCCCACAATATTTTGCTAGGAAGCGATCTTCAGTAGGTCGGACGGAATTGTAGGTCGGCTTAGGCCGACCTACAGCTAACCGCGAGCGAAGTGTTGCATCATTCCACTCAGACGATCCATTGGGTAGGTCGACAGTCGATCCTAAACAGGCCGAGGCCGCACCAGCCCCATTCCATAATAGTTGTCTCCACTTATGAGGTCGATTTATCTTTGAGCGATCGATGTAAGTACCCTATCGAAGCCGAGGTCGATATTCAAATCGTGACCGCATTGCCGTGTTGGAGATCAGTAGCATGATAAGATTGGAAGAAGTCTAACGGCCATAAAATCTAACCGTCCGTTGCTTTGATCCGGATCTGCCCATTTCGACCAATTAGTATCTGACACCTAGCGAAGATCTAGAAGGTCAGATGAAACGAAGGTAGATCGGAGCCATTCATGCCTCTTATAAATAAGAGTCAGCGTTATTCTTTTTGACTACTACTGTTGCTTAAAGGATGAACTCTGGTACTTTATGCATGAGGAATAGCTCGGACTCAGTCGAGCTATCGTTGACCCTGCCTTAACTTCCCTCGTTGCTCGGCCTCCTCGTCCCTTACGTCAGTCTTTTTCGCACTCATGAGTCAATTTAGTCTATCCCGAATTTCTTGGGGCTCGGGTAGTCCTTCTGGTGAGGATCACGGTTCCAAGGTAATAGGTTCTTCGGATAAATCCGAAGAACATGAAGTTTCAGACTATGGTCCTTTCAAAATAAATTTCGTTCTCTCCTCGGAGGATCTGAAAGTTATTAGGATGAAATACCATGTCCCCGACAATTTTAAGTTAGAGGTCGTCGGTCTCGAGGAGCATATAGCTCTTCCTCATCCTGGATGGATTGGTGTTTACGAGGAAACGCTAAAAGCTGATCTCAAGTTGCCTTTTCATTTTTTAATCATCGAATTTATGAACCTGTATAGAATTAGCTTTTGTTGTTTGGTGCCGAACTCCTAGCTACTGATCCTAGGCTTCTTCATCCACTGCCTCCTCCTCGGGGTCAAGCCTATCTCCCATCTTTTTCGAGCTTGCTTCACTTTAAAGGAGCATCCGATGGAGGTCGGATGATGGTACGCCTCTCCTTGGAGAGGATGCTGTCTTTTTCGAGGCGCTCCTTCCTTGGTGCATAACTGGAAGGAGCGCTTCTTTTTTATTTCGGCCGAGCAACCATGGGGTTTCAGCACATCATGAGGGCGACCTCATAGGTCGACCGTCAGACCTCCAATGCTGTCCGACGTCGAGGAGGAGGCCTTAAGTCAAATCTTTAGTCTTGCTCCTCCCCTGCTGTCCAGGTTTCTTATCGAGGAGAACTTATTTAAGATCAGACTGATTTCAACTGATTCGAGAAGTAAGTGTTCTTATGCGATTTTATTTGGGTCATTTTTTCTTTCCTCGTCATTATCATTGATCGAGTCTTATGTTTTCTGTCCAGTGATGAATTCGTCCGACTTCAAAACTCTTCGATAGATGGCAAAGAAGAGAAAGACGAGCGCGGCTGTGGCCCCCAAACACGCTCGGACCGAGGCTATCCTGGCGCAGCCCGCGGTGGGAGGTTCCTCGAGAGTGGCCAATGCTCCGAGGAAGGAGAAGTCAATGCTGGAGAAGGTTATGACGCCGATTCGATCTGCTGCTCCAGTGGAGTCCGTCCCTCAACCTTCTGCATCTTCCTCCAAAAGAAGCTCGGGTGGGCTAAAGATCTTCATCCGGATGTCTGACCGTTGACCCGATGTTCCAAGAAGTGTATCTCCGATGGAAGTTCCCTCGAATACTGAGAATAAAAGGAAGGGCGTCGGTGACTACCGTGTCATCCATTCCTTGCTGAAGTCGGTCATCTTACCGATCGACGTCCAAATCTTCGAAGAGGCTGGGGGTGCCTTCCACATCCAGGACTCCTATGATTCTCTCCTTCGGGTACGTATCAACTTTTTTATCGATCTTCATTTTAGCTCTTCCATTCATTCCTCAGCTCAGCTTCTTTTTCTTCTCTCTTCTTTCTTTCCTTTTTTTTTAGCTCATCCATCATGTGGACCATTTTGTCGAAGTAATTAAAGAGGTTCGGCGCCTCTCTAAGAAAGCTGAGGAGAAAGCCGCCCAAATCAACCGAAGGGTGGACGATGCTCAATTATCTCGATTGAAGGCCGAGGATGAGACCAGGTCCCTCAAGAAGAGGGTGAAGCGGCTGGAATCTGAGCTGGCTAAGGCTGAAGCTCGGGTGTTCAAAGAGAGGAAGGTCAGGAGGGCACCAGGATAGAGGCGGTTAAGGCCTTCCATGCCTTGGAAGAATTTTGCAACATCAAGGTAGATTTTGCATCGCTCTCCTATCTGCAAGGGGGTATAGACCTGAAAGAGAAGGTTCGGAGGATCTTTCCCAATTTTGAACTTGGATCTCCTAGAGTTGGAGGACGAGGAGGTCGAGGAAGTTGAGGGTCGAGAAGTTCAAATGAAAGATGTCTTCAGCTTTGCGCGTGATGACCCGACTGTCGAGGATGTAGTGTCGGAACTACCCCCAGTCATCATCACGCTGCCTGACCAAGCGAAAGTCGGCGAATCTAGAGCTCCAAACAGAGCTTAATGTAGCTTTTTGATCGAGCATGTCCGATCTTTTTTAGGTTGGCCTTTTTTTTTCTTTGTCCTCGATTATTACCAAGGTATCTTTGTATGGGCCGACCATCACTTGTAAATACTCAACTTTAATACAAAGTCTTTTTTTTTTGCTAAAGTTGTTGAGCTCGTATGTCCTTCGTCAAATTTTCTTTTTTTGAGATGTAGATCAGCATAGATCTTAGGTGGTGTGACTAAGAAGTCATGGTGAATGATTCATGCCTCCACGTTATGATCCTCGGCCACAGCCGAGGAGTGCATTTTGACAAATTTTATAGGATGTGTCCCGGTCCTCGACTGTGGTCGAGGACCACATGTTGATGATTTATGTTGGGGATGCATACCGCTCCTCGACCGTAACTGAGGAGCGCACGTTAGCGAGATCCGATGGAGGCACGTTCTGCTCCTCGACCATGGCACGGCCTAGGAGTGTGCATTGACGAGATTTGAAGGAGACGTATTCCACTCCTCGATCATGGTCGAGGAGCGTGCATTAGCGAGATCCGATGGAGATGTGTTCCACTCCTCGACCATGGTCGAGGAGTGCACATTGGCGAGATCCGATGGAGATGCATTCCGCTCCTCAATCATGGTCGAGGAGTACGCATTGACGAGATCTGATGAAGATGCATTCCGCTCCTCGACCGTGGTCGAGGAGCGCACATTGGTGAAGATAAAATTTGCGAGAAGTTATTATTCATTATTGAAGAATAATTCAAGATGAAAATTATATTCTAAGGATAATATCTCCAAATATTGTTAGCGTTCCAGATCCTTGGGATTGGAGTTCCATCCAGTCGATAGAGATGGTAAGTTTCAGATTGAACTACTTCAGTCACGCGATAAGGACCTTCTCAGTTCGGCAATAATTTTGACTGTTCGGATGGACAAAAAATCTCAGCTCAATGAAGAACTAATTATCCTACCAGAAAAGATTTGCCCTTTACTCGAGAATTATAATACCGAGCAATTTTCTATTGATAGTTGGCCATTCAAACTCGAGCTCGTTCTCAGATTTCTTTCAGTAGATCTAGATTCGCTTTCATCCTGAAGAAATTGCTATCTTCATCAAACTCTTTCACTCGAATCCATACCGAAGGCCAATATGAAAGGTATCTCTCCAGTTGGGACACGTTGCATCGTGCGATATACCCAAAGGATGTTGTATAGCTCTTCGACCCACAATCCTTTTGTCTGGCTTATGCAAGCTTTCAACCCCTGCAATAATGTCCTATTCGTCACCTCGACCTCACCATTAGTCCGTGGATGATCTACTGATGTCAATCTGTGAGAAATCCCATAGTCATTATAGAATCTTGTAAATCTTGGGTTATTAAATTATCATCCATTATCGATTATGATGGCATGGGGTAAACCGAATCGACATATGATAGACTTCTAGATAAAATTTTGAACTTTGGCTTCGATAATCATAGCGACTGCCTCTGCTTCTATCCATTTAATAAAATAGTTGATTGTGATAATCAGAAACTTCTTCTATGCTACGATGATGAGAAATGGTCTGAGGATATCCATTCCCCATTGAGTAAAGGGCCAAGGGGTCATGATCGGAGCCAATGGAGTCGATGGTCGGTGCTGAATGTTTGAGGTCCTTTGGTATTGGTCACACTTGCTCACTAGATCGATCGCATCTCTTTGCATGGTTGGCCAAAAATATTCCTATCATAATATTTTATGGGACAGAGCCTTACCCCCCAGGTGATTACCACAGATTTCTTCATGAACTTTCCACGGGATATAGTTGACTTTCGAAGGACGGAGGCATCTGAGCAGAGGTAGGGTGAAAAATCTCTTATACAACTTTCCTTCATAGACGATGTTGGGGATTGTTGGTGCAGAATCTAATTGACGTCAGATCAAGCTGGAGTGGAGGAGGATGAGGTCACTGTCCGTGATCTGCAAAATAAAGTTTCGTCCGAAGTTGATGGTGGTGGCTCCGGTAGGACCCTCCGATGATCAAGTCAGCTCTTCTGACCAACAGAAATGGAGTGCTCAGTAATGAGAAGTGAGCTTTGAGCCTTAGAGAAAAGAGGAGAGCTTAGAAAAAATATATTTGAAGGGTTTTTTTTATAGACGAAGCTTGATTGATGGTGACGACCATACCGCCTGATGGCGGGCCGCTCGAGGCTGCATGGAGTTTGGTGCAGAGAGGATGGAATCGTTAGTCCAATAGTGACAGCCATACCATCCGATAGTGGTGGGCCACTCGAGGTCTAACAGAGTCAGTCATGGAGGGGGCACCGTCTATAGCATCACCTGTGGCAGACTGATGGTGACCGTTTGTCCAGATTTAATAGTCGTGGCTCTGAGAAAGTAGACATTGATTGGTGGACTTCGGCATGTATCAATTTTAGAGGAGTTCAAACTCCTGGAGGAGTTCAATCGAAGAAAAAGCTTGGAAGGAGTTCGGCTCCTATAGGAGTTCGATCGAAGGAGAAGCTTGGAAGGAGTTCAGTTCTTGTGGGTGTCTGACTGAAAGAGTATGGAGGAAGTTTGGCACTCGTGGGCGTCTGACTGGAGGAGTGCGACTGGAGGAGTACGGAGGGAGTTTAGCTCTCGTGGGAGTCCGACTTAAGGAGTATGGAGGAAGTTTAGCTCTCATGGGAGTCTGACTGAAGCTCGACCGTTGAGAAGTTCGGCAGGCTGAAAAAGTTCGGCTAAGATCCGATCGTTGGAAAGTTCGAAAAGAGCTCGATCGTTGAGAAGTTTGGCAGGCTGAAGGAGTTTGGCTAAGACCCGGCCGCTAAAGAATTTGGAAAGAGCTCGACTGCTAAAGCTCTTTCGTGACTATCGATTGCATTAGGCTGAGCATCAGACTGAACTTCGATAGGAGCAGGATTTGTCTCCAACAATAGTCCCCCCAACTCCCAAGTTCGAAATTCGAAGAAAGGGAGTATAGAAAAGATGACTGTCGAAGTCCTCTTCAGGGCTCTGCACTAATTCAAGTCGAAGCTCGGGGGAGATCTCATCTTCAGTCAAAGTTGAAGTTGAAGGTCGGGAGAGATCTCATCTCCAATCGAGATTGAAGTTGAAGCTCGGAGAAGATCTCATCTCCAATCGAGGTTGACTCATGGGAGATCTTATCTCCTATGGTCGAGATTGGCTCAGGGGACATCTTATCTCCTGCAACCAACGTTGTCTCGGGGGAGATCTTATCTCTTGCAGTCGGGATTGAAGCTCGATCGCTCGAAAGAGATCTTATCTCTAGTCGAGGTTGTCACGGTCACTCGAAAGATATCTTATCTCTAGCTGAGGTTGACGCGGTCGCTCGGGAGAGATCTTATCTCTAGTTGAGGTTATCACGATCGCTCGAAAGAGATCTTATCTCTAGCTGAGGTTGACGTGGGCACTTGGGAGAGATCTTATCTCTAGCCGAGGTTGACTCGATCGCTCGGAGAGATTTTATCTCTAGTCGAGATTGATGCGGATGCTCGTGAGAGATTGTATCTCTAGTCAAGATTGTCACGGTCGCTCAGAAGAGATCTTATCTCTAGTCGAGGTTGACTCGGACGCTCGAGAGAGATCTTATCTCTAGTCGAGGTTATCACGGTCGCTCGGGAGAGATCTTATCTTTAGCCGAGGTTGACTCGATCGCTCGAGAGAGATCTTATCTCTAGCCAAGATTGTCACGATCGCTCGGGAGAGATCTTATCTCTAGTCGAGGTTGATGCGGGCGCTCGGAAGAGATCTTATCTCTAGTCGAGATTATCATGATTGCTCGAAAGAGATCTTATCTTTAGTCGAGATTGACTCAAGCACTCGGAAGAGATTTTATCTCTAGCCGAGGTTATCATGATCGCTCGGAGAGATCTTATCTCTAGTTAAGGTTGACGTGGTCACTCGAAAGAGATCTTATCTCTAGTCGAGGTTGACTCAGGCACTCGGAAGAGATCTAATCTCTAGTCGAGGTTGACGTAGACTTTGAAGCTTGATCTTTGACTTTGCTCATTTTAGGATGAGGTTCTCTTCCTATTTCTAATGGACTGTGGGGGCACATAAGGGCCATTGTCAAGGTCTCTCCTCCCATCTCGTCTAAAATGAACGAGGCCTTCGACTTTGCTCGCATTAGGATGAGATTCTTCTTCTATTTTTTAATGGACTGTGGGGGCACATAAGGATCATTGTTAGGGCCTCTCCCCCCATCTCGTCTAAAATGAATGAGGCCTTCGACTTTGCTCGCGTTAGAATGAGATTCTTCTTCTATTTCTAATGGACTGTGGGGGCACATAAGGACCATTGTCTAGGCCTTTCCTTCTATCTCGTCTAAAATGAACGAGACCTTCGACTTTGCTCACGTTAGGATGAGATTCTTCTCCTATTTCTAATGAACTATGGGGGTACATAAGGATCGTTGTCAGGGCCTCTCCCCTATCTCATTTAAAATGAACGAGGTCTTCGACTTTGCTCGCATTAGGATGAGGTTCTCCTCCTATTCCTAATGGGTTGTTGGAGCACATACGGATCATTGTCAGGGCCTCTCCCCCATCTCGTCTAAAATGAATGAGGCCTTCGACTTTGCTCGCATTAGGATGAGGTTCTCCTCCTATTCCTAATGGACTATGGGGGCAGATAAGTCCCCCCATCTCGTCTAAAATGAACGAAGTCTTCAACTTTGCTTGTGTTAGGACGAGGTTCTCCTCCTATTCCTAATGGGCTATGGAGGCACATAAAGGCCATTGTCAGAGCCTCTCCCTCCATCTCGTCTAAAACGAACAAGGCCTTCGACTTTGCTCGCCTTAGGATGAGGTTCTCCTTCTGTTCCTAACGGACTGTGGGGGCACATAAGGGCCATTATCAAGGTCTTTCCCTCCATCTTGTCTAAAATAAACGAGGCCTTCGACTTTGCTCATGTTAGGATGAGGTTCTCCTTCTATTTCTAATGGGCCACTATTGATTGCTTCTTTCCTATCATCAGATAGTTTTTGCACCGAGAAACAATAATGTTGAAATGGAGGATTTTTATTGAAGAAAAGTTATCAGCAGTACGTTCTCGGATTCTCTGAGTCTCAAGGTTATGGAAGCATTGTTCCTCCCTCATTGGTGGTTCTAGCTGTGGTGGCATCATTAGCTTGCTTTAGGCCGACATTTATAAATCATTGAGGAGGACGTAGTTGTGAAACTTTTTAGGGGGAGGATTTCTTCGCGTCCTTCTGTCGGAGCTTTCTTTATGATGAGCTCGAGAAGGAGTTCGGCCTCACTCGCGCTGGGGGAGGTCTTGAGCACGATCGAACTTCTTTTCGTCCTTCCATGAAATCTCCTGGGAGGAAACTTCATGCTCTTTTATCGGAGCTTCTTTAATGATGAGCTTAAGGAGGAGTTCGACCTCGCTCGCGCTGGGAGAGGTCGTGAGCGCGGTCGAACTTCATTCCGCCCTCCTATAAAATCTCCTGAGGAAGAACTTCATGCCTCTTTGTCCAGGCTTCTTTAATGATGAGCTCAAGAAGGAGTTCGGCCTCGCTTGCACTGGGGGAGGTCATGAGCACGGTCGAACTTCAATCCATTCTTTTGTGAAATCTCCTAGGAGAGAACTTCATGTCCCTTTATCGGAGCTTCTTTAATGATGAGCTCAAGGAGGAGTTTAGCCTCGCTTGCACTGGGGGAGGTCGTAAGCATAACCGAACTTCATTCCGTCCTTCTGTGAAATCTCCTAGGGAAGAACTTCATGCCTCTTTGTCGGGACTTCCTTGATAATGAGCTTGAGGAGTTCGGGCTCGCTTGCACCCAGAAAAAGTTCGTGAGCATGGCCGAACTTCACTCGGCCCACCATTGGTGGTGGGTCTATTACACTCGTCCGCTCATTGCTCTCCTAAGACTTCTTCATCCTTCAACTTGAAGGCTTCATCCGTACGGATATATCTCTCAGCCAGAGCCAGCAGATCGACAAAGTTCCTGCGATACTTCTTCTCTAGGGAGAATAGCAAGTCATTCTTCTGAAGGCCATCCTTGAGAGCGGTCATGATGACTAATTGGTCTAGATCCCGGACCTTCAATGCCACGACGTTAAATCGGATGACATAAGCTCGAATGGATTCCCTCTGCTTTTACTTGACATTTGTCAGAAAATCCAAACTTCAATGCGGACGTCGACTGCTGATGAAGTGAGTCATGAATTGATGGCTCATCTAGTCAAAAGAGAAAATCATACCCGGCTTCAATGTTGAGTATCAGTTTCTTGCTGTTCCTTTTAAGGTAGATGGGAAGGCTCGACACAATATGGCATCTGGAGCACCATGGAGTAACATCATGATCCAGAAGGTCTCTAGATGATCAACTGGATTAGATGTTCCATTATAGCTTTTGAATTGAAGAGGCTCGAAGTTCGATGGGATGGGCTCCTGCATAATTCGGAGAGAGAAAGAAGAATCGGTGTGGACGTCGTCAAGGTGAGCCAGGGCGACGTGGCTGAGGTCCTCAATCCATCGGTCCATCTCCCACAGTCTGTGATCGAGAGCGTCGTCTTGGTTGCAGATCTTGGGGGGCTTCTTGCTACAAATGAGGAAGGTCTCCTCCAGAGGAGAATCATGATCCGAACATGGATCCTCTGCTCTCTATTTTTTCTTCCTAAGGGTGACGGATATGCTAGCCTGAGTACTCTTTCTTGAGGCCAATTTTCGACATCCCGATGATGGATTTTCTGGTGGAGTCACCGTCGGGGGTTGCTGCATGGCCTGCACCATCTCGATGAGATTCTGAATTTGCTGCATCAGCAGATTGAATTACTTCGCATCTATCGTGGCTATAAGCAAAATCTGAGTTGCTAGGACTGAAGCAGGAGCAGATGGATTTGGACAGGATCGGGCCACGGAGACCATCGATCGTTGGATCGAAGCTCTCTTGGAAGACATTTTCTCTTGAAAAAGAACTTTAGAGAGGAAGAAGGGAGATCTCTAGAGAGGGAAGAGAGAGGTCATCGCTGAGCACTCCTTTAAGAATAAGAAAATCTCAAGAACAGAGTGCCCTTCCTCCAGCGTCAAATCTATTGGTGCAGAATCTGATTGACGTCGGATCGAGCTAGAGTGGAGGAGGACGAGATCGCCATCGATGATCGGCAAAATAAAGTCTCATTCAGAGTCGGTGGTGGTGGCTTTGGTAGGACCCTCCGACGATCAAGTCAGCTCTTCTGACCAACAGAAATAGAGTGCTTAGCAATGAGAAGTGAGCTTTGAGCCTTAGAGGAGAGAGAAGAGCTTAGAGGAAATATATCTGGAGGATCTCTTTTATAGATGGAGCTTGATTGATGGTGACGGCCATACCGCCTGATGGTGGGCTGCTCAAGACTACGTGGGATTTGGTGTGGAGAGGATGGCATCGTCAGATCGATAGTGACAGCCATACCATTCGATAATGATGGATCGCTCGAGGTTTGGTGGAGTCAGTCATGGAGGGGGCACTGCCTATAGCATTGCCTATGGTAGACTGATTATGACCATTCATCCAAATTTAATAGTCGTGGATCTAAGAAAGCAGGCATTGATTGGTGGACTTCGATATGTATCAATTTCAGAAGAGTTCGGACTTCTGGAGGAGTTCGATCGAAGAAAAAGCTCGGAAGAAGTTCGGCTCCTATAGGAGTTCGATCGTAAGGAAAGCTTGGAAGGAGTTTGGCTCCTGTAGGCGTTTGGCTAGAAGAGCGTGAAGAAAGTTTGGCTTTCATGGGCATCCAACTGGAGGAGTGCAACTGAAGGAGTATGGAGGGAGTTTGGCTCTCATGGAAATCCGATTGAAGGAGTACGGAGGGAGTTCAACTCTCATGGGAGTCCGACTGGAGCTCGGTCGCTGAGAAATTTGGTAGGTTGAAGAAGTTCGGCTAAGATCCGACCGCTGAAAAGTTCGAAAGGAGCTTGGCCATTGAGAAATTCGACAGGCTAAAGAAGTTCGACTAAAACCCGACTGCTGAAAAGTTTGGAAGGAGCTCGACCGCTGAAGCTCTTCCATGACTATCGGTTGCATTAGGCTGAGCATCAGACTGGATTTTGATAGGAGCAGGGTTTATCCCCAACAGAGATAAATCCTGCTCCTGTCGAAGTCTAGCCTGATGCTTAGCCCAATGCAATCGATGATCATGGAAGAGCTTCAGCGGCCAAACCTTAGTCAAACTCCTTCAGCTGACCAAACTCTCCAATGGCTGAGCCCCAGCCGAATCCCCTCAGCCGATCGAACTTCTCAACGATTGAGCCCCAACCGAACTTCTTCAGCCGATTGAACTTCTCAGCGATCGAGCCCCAGTCGAACTCCCCCAACGATCGAATTTTTGCCGAACTCTTCAGGAGTCGGACTTCTCTCAGACTTCTTCTTCGATTAGGCTTCCCTAAGATCCGAACTCCTCCTAAACTTCTCCTTCAGTCGGACTTCCTCAGGATTTGGACTTCTCCCAAACTTCTCCTTCGATCAAACTTCTCCAAGAGCTAGACTTCTCCCAAACATCTCCTTCGGTCAGACTTCTATAGGAGCCAAACTCCTTCCAAAATTCTTCTTCAGTCAGATTTCAACAGGAATCGAACTCCTTCTGGACTTCTCCTTCGATCGAACTCATCCAAGAGCCGGACTCCTTTCGAATCTCTCCTTCAGCTAGCATTCCTCCCGAATGATCTCCTCTAGTCATATTCTCT
The DNA here is from genome assembly GCA_006176705.1 of Cocos nucifera. NCBI lineage: Eukaryota > Viridiplantae > Streptophyta > Magnoliopsida > Arecales > Arecaceae > Cocos > Cocos nucifera. Next base: position 319,219 of record QRFJ01000885.1, on the reverse strand, counting down.
TTGAAAGTTCGAACTCCTTTGAAATTGATATATGTCGGAGTTCTTCACCAACCAATGTCTGCTTCCTCTGAACTATGGTCATTAAATCTCGACGAATGATCACCATCAGTCTGCTACAGACGATGCTACAAGCGGTGCCCCCCTCCGTGATAGATTCTATCAGACCTCGAGCGGTCCGCTACTGGATAGTATGACTGTCACTATCAGCCTGACGATACCTTCCTCTCCATACCGAACTCCACCAAGTCTCGAGCAGCCCATTGCCAGACGGCTATAACTATCACCATCAATCAAGCTCCGACTATAAAAATAGATTCTCTAGATATATTTTTTCTAAGCTCTCTTCTCCTTCCTGAAACTCTGCCGAATTCTTATCTGAGCACTCTATTTCTGTTGGCCAGAAGAGCTGACTTGATCATCGGAGGGTCCTACCGGATCCACCACCATCGATTTTAAATGGAACTTTATTTTGTAGGTCACCGACGGCGACCTCATCCTCCTCCACTCCAGCTCATCCAGCATCGATCAAATTCTGCACCAATAGAATTGGCGCTAAAGAAAGGGCCTCTATCTTTGAGGTATCCTTATTCTCAAAGGAGTGCTCAGTCGACCCTGTCGACTTTTTTTTCCAAGGTTCATCTCCATCCTCTTCCTCAATCCCAAGAAATGCCTCAAAAGAAGACGACTATCCGGAGATCTACCGCCTCTACCACCAGATCTGAGCTAGATCCATCCATTTCTGCTCCATCATCGGTACTTCAATCTTCACCTCCACCGACGGTCATGGTAGATCCAGAGCAATTTAATTTATTGATGCAGTGGGTTCAGGGCCTCACTGAGATGGTGTAGGCTATGTGGCAGCCTCCGACGGTGATTTCATTAGAAAATTCGTCATTAGGATGTCAAAAACTGATCCTAAGAAAGAGCACTTGGGCTAGCATATCCATCACCCCTGGGAAGAAAAAATAGAGAGCAGAGAATCCGTGTTTGGATCATGATTCTCCTTTGGAGGAGACCTTTTCCATCTATAGTCAGAAGCCCTTCAAGGTCTGCAATCGAAACGATATCTTCGATCACAAATTGTAAGAGATGGACCGACGGATTGAGAAACTCCGCCATGTCACTCAAGCTCGCTGTGACAATATTTGCATCGATCCTCCTTTCTCTCTTCAAATTATGTAAGAACCTGTTCCACCAAACTTCAAGCTTCCTCAATTTGAAAGCTACGATGGAATCTCTAATTCGATTGATCATCTGGAGGTCTTTAGGACTATGATGCTACTCCATGGTGCACCAAATACCATATTATGTCGAGCTTTTCCATCTACCTTAAAGAGAGCAGCAAGAAATTGATACTCGACGTTGAAGTCAGGTACGATCTTCTCTTTTGATCAGATGAGCCATCAGTTCGTGGCTCACTTCATCAGCAGCCGATGTCCGCACCGAGATTCGAATTTTTTGATGAATGTCAAGCAGAAGGAGGAGAAATCTATCTAGGCTTATGTCATCCAATTTAATGCTACGGCATTAGAGGTTCGAGATCTGAATCAGTCTATTGCAATGGCCGCACTCAAGGATGGCCTTCAAAAGAACGATTTACTTTTTTTTTCTAAGAAGTATCCAGAGACTTTGTCGATCTGCTAGTCTGGGTCGAGAGATATGCCCATGCGGAAGAAGTCTTCAAGTTGAAGGATGAAAAAGCCATAGGAGAGCGACAGATGGGTGAGTCTAGTAAACCCACGATTGAAGGAGGATCAAATAAAGTTCGACCATGCTCATGGACTCCCTTCGAGCGTAAGCGAGCCCAAACTCCTCCTCGAGCTCATCATCAAAGAAGTTCTCCTTCCAAAAAGTTCCATAACTATGCCCTCCTTAACGCTCCTAAAACTCAAGTTCTGATGAAAATTAAGAATCAGATATCAAGATCAGAAGAATTACGATTTCTCTTAAATAAGTACAATCAAAGTAAGTACTGTCTCTACCATCGTGACCATAGCCACGATACTGAAGAGTGCATCCAACTCCGAGACGAAATTGAGGAGCTCATCAAGAGGGACCGACTGGATCGATTCCTTAGATGCCAGTCTGAAGTAGGAGAAAATCGACTAAGGACGCTGCTGTGGCCAGAACCATCAATGATGGAGGAATAACAAGAAGATCGACTGCCTTCCGGCATCATCAATGCTACCTCTGGGGGGGCTTGGTACTTCGGCGAGCTGCCATCTCTAAGCCTCAAAGTCAGAAGAAGCTTATCCCAAATTGAGAAGACAAGTATGAAATAGATGAGGTCGTCCGGTCCGAAATTTATTATCTGAAGGAGCTCGGAGAAACAACGCTCCTACGACCTTAGAATTCAGAAAATCTGAAGATGTACCACCAATAATTTTTCTTTAATAAAACTTCTTCATTTCAATATTATTATTTTTTGATGCAAAAACTATGTGATAATAAGAAAAAAGTAGTCAATAGTGGCCATATTAGAAATAGGAAGAGAACCTCGTCCTAACATGAGCAAGTTGAAGTCCTTCAATCTCGACTAGAGATAAGATTCTTTCAAGCTTCAAAGTCTATGTCAATAGGAGATAAGATCTCCTTCAACCTCGACTAAAGATAAGATCTCTTCCAAGCTTCAAAGTCTACGTTCATAGGAGATAAGATCTCCTTCAACCTTGGCTAGAGATAAGATCTCTTTCGAACTTCAAAGTCTACGTTGACAGGAGATAAGATCTCCTTCAATCTCGACTAGAGATAAGATCTCTTCCGAGCATCTGCATCAATAGAAGATAAGATCTCCTTCAACCTCGATTGGGGATAGAATCTCTTTTGAGCTTCAACATCTACGTCAATCGAAGATAAGATCTCCTTCAACCTCAGTTGGAGATAGGATCTCTTCTAAGCTTCAACGTCTGCATCAATAGGAGATGAGATCTCCTTCAATCTCGGTTAGAGACAAGATCTTCTCCGAGTCTCAACTTCAACTTCAACCTTTGCTGGAGATAAGATCTCTCCCGAGCTTCAACTTTAACGGGTGTAGAGCCCAAAAAAAAACTTCGGTAGTCATCTTTTTGTACTTTCTTTCTTCGAATTTCGAACTCGAGAGTGGGGGGGGACTATTATTGGGAATAAATTTTGCTTCCATCGAAGTTCAACTTGATGCTTAGCCCAATGCAATTGGTAATCATGAAAGAGTTTCAACGATGAAATCTTAGCCGAACTCCTTCAGCCAGTCGAACTTTTCAGTGATCGAGCTCCAGTCGAATTCTTTCAACTGACTGAACTTCTCAATGGTCGAGCTCCAATCAAATCCCTTAGTCGATCGAACTTCTCAGTGGTCGAGCCCCAATCGAACTTTTCCAATAATCAAATTCCTACCAAACTCTTCAGGAGTCGGACTCCTTCCAAACTTCTCATTCGATTGGGCTTTCTCAGGATCCAAACTCCTTTCAGACTTCTCCTACGATTGAACTTTCTTAAGATCCGAACTCCTTCCGGACTTCTCCTTCGGTCGGACTTCCTCAGGAGCCGGACTCCTTCCAAACATCTCCTTCGACTGGACTTCTATAGGAGCTAAATTTCTTTCAGAATTTTTCTTCAGTCAGATTTTTATAGGAGCCGAACTCCTTCCAAAATTCTCCTTCAGTCAAATTTTTATAAGAGCCAAACTCCTTCCAGACTTCTCTTTCAGTCAAACTCATTCAGAAGTCAATCTTTTTCCGAATCTCTCCTTCAGCTAGCATTCCTCTCGGATGATCCTCTCTAGCCGTATTTTCTTTGGAAGTCTGAACTTTTTTAAAATTGATATATGTCGGAGTTCTTCACTAACCAATGTCTACTTTCTTCAAACTATGGCCATTAAATCTTGATGAATGGTCGCCATCAGTCTGCTACAGATGATGCTACAGACGGCACCTCCCTCCATGATAGACTCCGTCAAACCTCGAGCAGCCCGCTACCGAATAGTATGGCTGTCACTATTAGCTTGACAATACCTTCCTCTCCGTACCGAACTTCATCAGGCCTCGAGCGGCCCACTATCAAATGGCTACAGCTGTCATCATCAATCAAGCTCCGTCTATAAAAAGGGACCCTCCAAATATATTTTCTCTAAGCTCTCTTCTTCTTTTCAAAATTTTGCCAAACTCTTGCCTGAGCACTCCATTTCTATTGGTCAGAAGAGCTGACTTGATCATTGGAGGGTCCTGTCGAAGCCACTACTACCGACTCCGAATGAAACTTTATTTTATAGATCATCGATGGTGACCTCGTCCTCTTTTACTCTAGCTCATCCCGACGTCAATCAGATTCTACACCAATAGATGATGTATTATGGAGCGAGGCATCTCAGCCTTTTTGCCTCATCTCGATCCACAGGCAAAGTTCCATCTTGCAAGTAATAGAGGATAGGATCCATTCAACTCGGCTCTAGATCAGCTTGCATTACCGGGGCCTCCTTAATACTCGGCTTCTCTAGGACTTCTATATATGAGCTTCTTTTTAGGTCGGTTGCCCCATGGGTTGCTAGCTTAGAAAGAAGATCAGCTCATGCATTTTTCACCCTTGGTATCTCCTGAACATGCATTGCTAAAAAGCTAGAAGCTAAGTCCATGATCTTCTATAGATACTTAATCATATTTAGCTCTCGAGCTTCATATTCTTTCTGAACTTGGCCAATCACCAACTGCGAATCACTATGGACTCTGAGATGCCAAACTTTCATTTTTTTTGCTATTCTGAGTTTCGCTACCAATGCCTCATACTTGGCTTCATTGTTGGAAGCCAAAAAGTCGAAGCGCAGAGCATATTCCGCTACTACTCCCTCCGAATTGATTAAGATCAATTCGGCTGTAGAGACCGTGGCATTCGAAGATCCATCAACATGTAGGGCCCAACATTCATCGATCGAAGGGGCTTCAGCATGACTGGATTCTTCATCTAGGATTGTATATTTTAGGATGAAGTTCACCAACATCTGAGCTTTAATGGATGGTCTCGGCAAATATTTAATATCGAACTCACCTAGCTCGATAGCCCATTTAGCCAATCACCTCAAGGTGTTTGATTGATACAATACTGATCTAATAGATTGGTCTATAAGGACTGCGATAGTGTGTGCTTGAAAATATGGGCGTAACTTTTTTGCAGATATTAAGAGAGCATAGATGATTTTTTCCAACCTCGTATATCTAGTCTCAGCATCGTGAAGTATCCGACTCACGTAATAGATCAGCTTCTACACCTTGGCTGCCTGTTAGATCAGAACAAAGCTAATTGTCAAAGAAGAAATAGCTAAATATAAGTATAATACCTCCTCGGACTCTGGCTTGCTTAAAAGAGGAGGGGAGCTAAGGTATTTTTTTAGCTCATCGAAGGCTGTCTGGCATTCATCTGTCTATTGAAAGTCCTTCGGTTGCTTAAGAGCTTTAAAAAATGAAAGGCTCTTTTCCACCGATCTTGACAGAAATCTATTTAAGACTACGATCTTTTTTGTGAGTCGCTGCATTTTTTTTTTATCGTCTTCAGAGGCTTCATCTCTTGAAGAGCTTGAATCTTCTTCGAATTGACCTCAATCCCATGTATGATACTATAAACTCAAGAAATTTTTCAGAAGTAACACCGAAGGTGCATTTGTCTGGAATGAGCTTCATCCGAAAGTACCACAGTGTAGAAAAGGCTTCTTTTAGGTTGGTGATATGATATTCGGCAGCCCTACTTTTGACGAGCTTGTCGTCTACATACACTTTCATATTTCTCCCAATTTGCTCCTTAAAAAGCTTCTTCATAACTCTTTGATAGGTTGTCCCAGCATTTTTCAAGCCAAACGGCATGATCCTGTAATAAAAAAGACCTTGGTCAGTTATGAAAGAAGTTTTTTCTTCATCCTCAGATACCATTCAGATCTGGTTGTATCCCTAGAAAGCATCTGTTGGTGCAGAATTTGGTTGATGCCGGATCGAGCTGGAGTGGAGAAGGATGAGGTCACCGTCGGTGACCTACAAAATAAAGTCTCATCCGGAGCTGATGGGGGGTGGCTTCGGTAGGATCCTCCGACGGTCAAGTTAGCTCTAGCCAACAGATATGGAGTGCTCAGTATGGAGTTCGACAGAGTTTCAAGGAGGAGAGTAGGATTTTTCAGAACCTGGCCTAAGCATATCTGGAGGATCCTTTTTATAGACGGAGCTTATTGTAACTGCCTTGATTAATGATTGTCGATACTGTCCTGATCAATACCGATCGTTATTGACTTGATAAATATCGATCGTTATTATCGTATAACCATTTAGTAGTGGGATCACCTGCAGAAATTCATCGACAGTCTGTAAGAAGTTCGACTTCCATAGAAGTTTGTCCACTAAGGAGTTCGATCGTTGGAGGAGTCCGCAAGGAGTCCAACTTTCGTAGAAGTCCGACAGCTGAAGAAGTCCGTAAGGAGTCCGACTTTCATAGAAGCCCGATCGCTGGAGGAGTCCGCAAGGAGTTCGGCCGCTAAGGAGCTCGCCTAAGGCTCGTCCGCTGAAGCTTTTTCATGACTACCGATTATATTGTCGGCTGAGCATCTGATTGGACTTCGGTGGGAGCAGGGTTTATCCCCAATAATAGTTCCTCCACTCTCGAGTTTGAAATTTGAAGAAAGAGAGTACCAAAATAGGCGACTATCGAAGTCCTTTTCTAGGCTCCGCACCCATTGAAGTTGAAGTTCGGAGGATCATATCTCCTACCCCAGAGGTTACCTCGGGGGAGATCTCATGTTGCAGCCGAAGTTGATGGAGATCCTATCTCCCGCAAACTTCAGAGCTCGAACTTTGGACTTTGCTCGCGTTAGGATGAGATTCTCCTTCTGTTCCTAACAGGCTGTGGGGGCACGTAAGGGCTATTGTCAGGGCCTCTCCCCCATCTCGTCTAAAGTGAACGAGGTCTTCGACATTGCTCGTGTTAGGACGAGATTCTCTTCCTATTTTTAATGGACTGTGGGGGCACGTAAGGGCCATTGTTAGGGCCTCTCCCCCCATCTCGTCTAAAGTGAACGAGATCTTCGACATTGCTCGCGTTAGGACGAGGTTCTCCTCCTGTTCCTAATGGGCTGTGGGGGCACGTAAGGGCTATTGTCAGGGCCTCTCTCCCCATCTTGTCTAAAGTGAACGAGGCCTTCGACTTTGCTCGCGTTAGGATGAAGTTCTTCTCTTGTTCCTAACGAGCCACTTTCGCTCATTTCTCTCCTATCATCATGTAATTCTTACCCCAAAAAATAATAATGCTAAATGAAGGAGTCTTATTAAAGGCAGTTTACTGGTAATACATCCTCAGATTTTTTGAGTTCCAAGGTCGGGGAAGCATTATTCCTTCAAGCTCCTTTAAGCGATAAGTTTTGGATCGAACGACCTTCACCACTTCATACGGATCTTTCCAATTTGGGGTGAGCTTTTCTTGGCTCTGAGGCTGTGAGATGACGAATCATCGAAGTACCAAGCTCCTCCAGGAGTAACGTTGATGACGTCGTGAGGTGGCCGACCTCCTTATTATTTTTGGCTACGGCAGCATCCTTAGCCGATCTTCTCCTGCTTCAGATCGATCTTCTCCTACTTCAGGCTGGCGTCGAAGGAATTTACCCAGCCGCCCCTTTCTAACGAGTTTCTCGATTTCATCTCGGAGCTGAATGCATTCCTCAATATCGTGGCCGTGGTTGCGATGGTAGAGGTAGTACTTACTTCGATAGTGCTTATTTGGAGGAGATCGTAGTCCTTCTAATCTTGGTACCTTTCGAGAGGAGGACTTCTTTCCACCCTTCTTGATGGTGAGCTCAAAGAGTTCGGGCTTGCTCGGGCTCACTTGCATCCTGGGGGGAGTCCATGAGCGTGGCCGAACTTCACTCGGCCCTCCTATGAAACCTTTATCAGGGCTTCCTTGATGACGAGCTCGAGAGAGAATTTGGCAGCCTTGCTTATGCCGAACTTCATTCTGCCCTCTTGAGAGGCCTTTATCAGGGCTTCGTTGATGACGAGCTTGAGGGGGAGTTTGGCCTTTCTTGCGCTGACGAGGTCGTGAGCGCGGCCGAACTTCATTATGTCCTCTTGTGAGACCTTCTAGAAGAGAACTTCTGCTCTCTGTTTCTCCTTCCTAGGGGTGATGGGGGTGATGGGTATGCTAGCCCAGATATTTTTTCTTGGGGCTGGTTCCCAACATCTCGATGGTGGGATTCCTGGCGGAGTGACCGTTGGGGGCTGCTGCATAGCCTGCACCACCTGCATCGCCTCCGTGAGGCCACGAACCTGCTGGACGAGCAGGTTGAACTACTTCACATCCACCATAGCTACAAATAGAACCTAGGTTGCCGGGACTGGAGTGAGAGTAGATGGATCTAAATGGGATCGGACCGCGGAGGTCGTTGATCATCGGATCGAAGCTTTCCTAGGAGGCATTTTTTCTAGGAAGAACTCTAGATTGCTGCTGAGCACTCCTTTAAGATCGAGAAAATCTTAAGAACAGAGGTGCCCTCCTTCTAGCGCCAAATCTATTGGTGCAGAATTTGGTTGATGCCAGATCGAACTGGAGTGGAGAAGGATGAGGTCGCCATCGATGATCTGCAAAATAAAGTTCCGTCCAGAGCCAATGGGGGATGGCTCTGGTAGGATCCTCCGACAGTCAAGTTAGCTCTGGCCAATAGATATGGAGTGCTCAGTATGGAGTTCGGCAGAGTTTCGAGAAGGAGAGAAGGATTTTTTAGAACCTGGCCTAAGCGTATCTGGAGGATCCTTTTTATAGGCGGAGCTTGTTGTAACTATCTTGATTAATGATTGTCGTTACTGTCCTGATCAATGTCGATCGTTATTGACTTGATAAATATCGATCGTTATTATCTTGTAACTATTTAGTAGTGGGATCGTCTGCAGGAATCTATCGACAGTCTGTAAGAAGTTCGCCTTTCATAGAAGTTTGGCCACTGAGGAGTTCGACCGCTGAAGGAGTCCGACTTCCGTAGAAGCCCGATCGCTGGAGGAGTTCGCAAGAAGTTCGGCTTTCATAGAAGCCCAGCCATTGGAGGAGTCTGCAAGGAGTCCGACTCGACTAAGGCTTCTCCGCTGAAGCTTTTTCATGACTACTGGTTGCATTATCGACTGAGCATCTAATTGGACTTCGGTAGGAGTAGAGTTTATCCCCAACAGCATCCATGAATGATAGGAGCTGATATCCCGAGGTCGCATCCATCAGTTGATCTATTCGCGGCAGAGGATAGCTATCCTTTAGGCATGCTCTATTGAGATCCACATAATCAACACATGTGCACCATTTTTCACTCCAGATAATAAACTTCTTGGATAAAATCAGCCTTCAAGAGCTTATCAACTTCTTCTTGTATCGCCCTCTAGCATTCAAGGGGAAAGCTCCATTTTTTCTGCCTGATCGAACGACGATTCAGATCCACATTGAGTCGATGTACCATGACCTATGGATCGATGTCGGACATATCCAAAGCTGATCAAGCAAACACGTCGGTGTTAGCTCATAGAAATGTGATGGGGTGCTATCGATCCTCCTCACATAAGCTTGAGCCGACCTTCACAACCTTGTTCGGATCATTCTTGATTGATACAGAGATCAGTTCTTCTATCGGAGAGCCTCTTTATTCAGTTTGTTCATCCCGAATGTCTAACTCATTCATGGGTTGCTTTTCAGCCACCACTCCATGCAAAGTAGCCATGTAACATTTTCTTATGATCGAGTGATTTTCTCTGAGCTTGTCGATTTTATGTGGAGTCGTGAATTTGACCTTCAGGTGATAGGTCAACACTATGGCCTGGAGGGTATTTAGGCCTGACCGACCTAAGATAACATTATAGGTAGAGGAACTATTCACAATGAAATAAGTTATGTTGACAATCGCCTACCTCGGAGCTCATCCTGCTTTTATCATTAGTGAGATAGTCCCTTCCACTGTGTTGGGGATAAACCCCGCTCCTGCCGAAGTTTAGTTCGATGCTTAGCCTAATGCAGCCAATAGCCACGAAAGAGCTTCAACGGATGGATCTTAGCCGTACCCTTTCAGTCGGCCGAACTGCTTAGCGGTCGAGCTCCTTGGACTCCCAGCGGTTGGGCTTTAGTCGAATCCCTTAGCGACCGAGCTTCAATCGGACTTTCACGAGAGCCGAACTCTCTCCATGTCCTTCCAACCAGATGTCTGCAAGAGTCAAACTTTTTTCAGACATCCCCTTCGATCGAACTTCTTCAGGAGTCAGACTTCTCCCAGACATCCCCTTCGGTCGGTCGAGCTCCTTCTGAACTCCTCAGTCCCTCGACCAAATTCCTCAGCAACCAAACTCCTCAGCAGTCGCACGCCTTCCAAACTCCTCAGCAGCCGCACGCCTTCCGAACTCCTTCAGCTATTGTTCCTTGTGGGTGGCCCTCTCTAACCGTATTTGTTTTGGAAGTTCGGACTCCTCCAAAATGGGTACACGTTCAAGCTCTTCAACCCTTCATTCGACCTCGAGCAGCTCAGTATCAAGACAGCTGCAGCCATCATCATCAGTCTGCTATAGGTGACAGCGATCCACTATCAGATGGCGATAGCTGTCACCATCAACCCATTGCATGCGGCGCTGCAGATGGTACCTTCCTCCTGGGACTGATTTCGTCGAACCTCGGGCAGCCCGCCACCATGCGACTATGGCTGTCACCATCAAGCTCCGCCTATAAAAAGGATTCTCTAGATATGCTAACTCTGATCTCTAACCTCTAAGCTTTAATCTCTAAGCTCTCCTCTTCTTCTCTAAGCTCTACAGAACTCATTCTTGAGCACTCCATTTCTATTGGCCATAGCTAACTTGATCGTCGGAGGGTTCTGTCGGAGCCACCCCCCATCGGCTCCAGACGGAACTTTATTTTGTAGGTCTCCGACGGTGACCTCATCCACCTCCGCTCCAGCAGCCTCCGACGATGATCAGATTCTACGTCAACACACTGAAATCGTAGCGTTAGAAAATCCGACCAGAGGTATATTTTTCTTCATCAGTAGTTCAGAGTTCAAGTTGATCTGAACAAAGGCATCATAAAATAGAACATATACTGAACTTCTATTATCAATAAGGATTCGATGTATATCATAATTAGTAATATTTAGAGAAATGACTACAGGATTGTCATGTGGCTGACTTATTTCTTTTAGATCTTCATCGATGAAAGTAATTTCATTATCTGTCTTCCTCTTCTTTGGTTCTTCTCCTAGTCGATCTCAATCCAAAGTATTTCTACTGAGGTTTCCTTTAGTAATTACTTTGATCTCTTCCACGATCGGCTGTTCTCCATACGGTTCATCTTGCCAAGATTGGTCATGATCCGAATTTGCCGGGATTTGCCATTCATTTACATAGTGCCAGAGTCATTCCTACCTGATTAGCGCCTCTATTTCCTCTTTGAGCTGCCAGCACTCATCGGTATCATGCCCATGGTCATGATGATATCGGCAATACTTCCTCAAATTTCTTACTCGAGCAGAGGTTATCATTTTTTTGGATCGAGGTATATCTTCTCGTCGCTCGATCTTCATCAGAATTTGAGCCTGGGGTGTATTGAGAGGGGTGTGGTAATTGAATCTCCGAGGTGGAGTTCTAGATCGGCATTGCGGCTTTGTAGATGCTGGTCGGCTACTCCAAGGTGGAGTGCTCGATTGATGAAACCATGGCTCCTCCCGACGGTGCTGCATCCGTCTATGGTCTTTTTTCTTCTCCTACTTTTGGGATGGATCCGACCTACCATCTTGGCTACTTCCTTGCTAGTTCTAAGCCTCTTCGGCCTGGGCATACTTCTTCGCTCGTTCTAGCATCTCAATGAAGTCCTTCGGATAGTCCAAATTGAGGGAGAACAAAAGGTCATTTTGGAGGAGGCCAGCCTTGAACGCTGTCATGGCTACCGACGGGTTTAAATTTCAGACCTTCAAGGTGGCTGCATTGAAGCGATTGATATACTCTCGAAGGGGCTCATTCTCCCATTGCTTAATGCTCACGAGAAAGTCAGAGTTACGATGTTGCCGACGACTGCTAATGAAGTGGGCAACGAGCAGACGTCTCAACTGGTAGAAGAAATCTATAGAACTGGGCTTCAGATTCGAGTACCAATATCGAGCCGCTTTTCTCAAATTTGAAGAAAAAGCTCGATATAGTATCGTGTCGGTAGCCTCTTGTAGATGCATAAGAGTTTGAAAGCTGTTAAGATGGTCTATGGGATCGGCCGCTCCATCGTAAAGCTCTATCTGAGGAATCTTAAACCGACGTGGCAAGGATTCATCCATAATCTTCTGAGTGAATGGGGGATCGATATTGAACCCCAAATCCTTCCCTTATTGCCTCGGCTCCCGCAATGCATCCAGCTGCTATTGCATCTCTTTGAGTTTTTTCTCCATGTCGTCCTCACGAGTGGCTCGATGCTGAGTCGTCTCATGGCCCGGGGTAGAGCCTCTTCTGAAAATTGGTATGAGCGAGCGTTCAGATCTTCGACGAAAAAGATCGGTAGGTCGGCTGTGACGACTGGCCTCCACCCTTGAGCTTCGGGGGCATCGTTCCTCCGACCTTCTTCGGACTAGATCTGAATTTTCTTTGGTTGGACGGTGCTCGTCGGTCTGTTGTATTCCTCTTATTGTGGTTGATAGTGCTTGCACCTGATGAAGCGGTATGTCATACTATTTCTGTGAGACCGCCGACACCATTGGTGGATTTTTCTGAATTGGTGGTGGAGATGCATTAACCTACTGAGCATTGTAGGTCCTCTAACCACTAGAACATTGGGACGCATTTGATGTTTCTCTTCAGGTTCTCATGATATCCGATGATGTGCTTTCTTCCCTCAAAATTGGACCTCAAAATCAACCGAGGGCCCTCCTTCTAGTGCCAACTGTTGCTCCTGGATCTTTTGGCTTGAGGTCAGTTGACGATGACGGAGGAGCTCGACCACTGAGAAATATGAGGTCGAGAATGAACTTTTACTGGAGCTTCATCCGTTCACCTACAATAAAGTTCCCACCGGAGTGTTCTTCGGTGAAGACCCTTCGACGCTCAAGTTAGGACATTGGAGAACAATGAGAAGAAAAAGCGTCGAATTGAGTGGCATACCTAGAGGGTCTCGGAGCCCTTTTATTTATAGGGGAGGAATTGGAGTCGTATCCATTTTGGACTCTAACGGCTTTCCAAGTTTGTCACCCCGGATTGATTCGAAAGATTTCTTTCCTTCTTGGAAGACGGGATTGTGAAAGATTCTCCTTTTATCCAAGTTTTCTAATTCAGAGAGAATGCAGTTTCAGCAAGAACGGTTGTAGATCGGCCATTGATGAGCTATGATAGATCATCCTGTTCATGTAGCTCGGCGGTCGAGCTGAACTCGACGAAAATGAGGTATGAAGGCCTATATCGTTTTGTTAGGAAGCTATCTTCAGTAGGTTGGACGGAATTGTAGGTCCGCTTAGGCCGACCTACAGCTAACCACGGATGAAGTGACGCATCATTCCGTTCAGATGATCCATTGAGGTAGATCGATAGTCGATCCTAAATAGACCGAGGCCGCACCTGCCCCATTCCATAACACATTCAAATACCTTTTCTTTTTTTAAAGAAAAATTGTTGGAGTGCTTTCTATAGGAATTCTACGTTACGTATATCAAGCATATCTGTTTTCCAAGTTTTAAACTAGGAACCTCCATGAAAGCTAGAGAGTTGCAACTGCTAAGCTATAGTCTTATTTGCTAAATCACACAAATAAAATAGCAGTACTTCCTGTATAATTTGGAGGGATGAACAATAGTAGCTCGATTGATCTTATGTAAATTCAACATTATAATCTTTTTGCGACTCTCCTTGGAATAGGAAGTTTGCCCTGAATTACGAAATGCATAAATGATCATACAGTCTACCTAACAATCCATTGTTTTATACGTTCAACCTTGGATGGTGCAATCCCCAACTATGACTCACTGTTTAGGATTATCAGGCTGCATCAATTTTTACTTATACTACCTCTGCTCCTGGGGCTAAATTGTCCTCTAATCCCACTCCTACTTTTTATTGTATTTTCTATGATGACAGCCTTGTATGTTCTGTGGGCCTTTTTATTAGCTATTGTCTTGTTTATACGCATGCAGCCTATGGGTTTTTGTTGGCTTGTAAGAACTCAAGTTAACTATTAATAAAGTATTTTTTTATTATAAAAAAAAAGAGATAACCAACATAAATAAAGTGAAATTGGACTTCTCTCTCTTTTTGACATTCATTCGTTTTGCTCTGAAGATATAGAAAAGGACATTGAAAAGGCAAGAGCACCACAAAGCCCTCTGATGTGGTGGACTAGGTGGAGATTAGAATGTTTTTTTTTTTTTTTTTTTTTTTTTTGATTGTGGTGTAGAGGCACTACGAGCTGATCTTGATATATAAAATTCGAGTGCGCATTAAGTGGAAAGAACTCATCCACCAAAAGATGTGACGTGCGTGGAGGATAGCTTCCTATATATGACCTGTGGTGGATGCGGATTAATTCCAACTAGTATTGAAGGAGATTGCGTCCAACTCTCACACATCCGCTGGGTCCATTGATTGGCCTTCCGCATGCTTCCCTCGTTAGTTGGTGGGCACCGGTCTCGTCCACATAAAATTTCCGGCAGGGGGAAAGATCTCATCTCCACTTCACGATGAACGGATGTAGTCTAAACTTTACTCCACTACAAAAAAAAAAACCCACCACTCTGACTCTCTCTCTCTCTCTCCAGACGACAGGCGAGTTGGCGCATGCATGCCAGCACCACTTAGTGGAGAAAGACTCAGTGCCGTGTGCCTTCTGAATTCCCTGGCCGCCCAAAGAGTGGAGCTGCACGTGGGGGGAGAGAGATATAGAGGAGGTGAGATCAAGAGTGCTGGTTGCTCTCCAATTGAAACTTAGCATGATGATTGCAAAAAATAAGAAAAAGACTTATCATGATAGAAATGAGTTAGTGCTTCATGCGGTCACAAGAGAGAAACGCAATCTTAAAGACATGACGGCGCCGCCCATGGCCCATGGGACCGGGACTCACTATAAATTGTGTGCAAAATGAGAGTGGCTAGCAAAAGCAATTAAGATATGATAGCAAAATCATCTCAGCTTCGTACTGCTGCTAGGGTTGGGTTCCTGATGGAGAGAAAGCTACTCAAATTCCTAGCCCTGATGATCGGATTGCTATTTATCACCAGGGTTTCAGCTGATGTCGGCACAGCAACATCATATGACCCTCCATATCTACGTGCGTTTCTCCTTTTTCTCCCTCCATTTAATTATAACCAACCAAAAATCCGACAACCCTCCTCTTTGTGGTTATTAGAGGACTTGTGAGGGACCTAACTAACTAAACAGGGAGAAGCAAGAAACTTCTCCTTGCCTGCTGGAGGATCCAGTACAATCACTCATAAACATACGTGCGTCACATGCCCTGCGCAGGCACGGGCTGTAAGTGACTGCACTGCATCCCCTCGTTCTAATATCAGCAGAGAAAAATCCACGTTCGTCAGCAAATCTTTCACCCAGGGCGGTACTTCTGGATCCTCTGTGGCCTCCACCACCACACAGAGGACATTCTCTGTGCTGGTAGATGGGGTGCTTTGTCCGCCCCACAGGTCCCTACTGCATGGGCCAGTCATCATCCAGCCATTGTGTAGGCCCACACCATGTCAATTATAAGTAACCAAATCGGTTGATTTTATCAAAAAAGGGTAGTCGGGAAGCGTTATTTAAGTTTCTTGGCGTTTAATTAGCTTCGGCTTCCTTGTTAGGCTTATGATTCAATTCAATATTCCCCCAATCCAATGGACCATACACTAGGTTTGTAAAATGCTGTTTAGGTTCTAAGCATTCAAAATCTATCTATCGTATCGTCAACGTGGAATAAAACACGTTGCTATATGGATCCTCATCCTGTAAGCTTATGCCCTTCTCTTTCTTTTATTTCCTTGCTTAAACACACGCCTATACAGATCCTCGCACCTTGTAAGCCTCCACCCTTCTCTTTTCCTTGTTTGATGGTGCCAGCTCTAAGAGCCTCATGATATATATGGGTATGGCAGAGTACCTTGATGACTTGTTCATTTCAAGTGCAGCGACAAAATGCTCGGGCTACAACCAGGATCAGATGCCAGGGAATGGTCTCTTTGTTGCAGCAGGGGGTGGGATTTGGGACAACGGTGCAGCATGCGGAAGAAAGTATCGGCTCCGTTGCCTAAGCGGCCTCAGGAGGCCATGCAAAGGTGGCACCATAGTTGTCGAAGTCGTGGATCTTTGCAGAAATAGCCCATGCCCCTCAACCCTGGTCTTATCCAACAAAGCCTTTGACGCTGTATCTAAGATTCCAAATACAAAGATCAACGTAGAATACACACAGTAAGACCCCCTTTTCCAATATTCACCCACACCGATAAACAACAATTTTTATTTACATGATGTCAAATAATTAACATGTGAAATAACATTAAACAAATTTTACATCGTCTTCTCTCCCTCTCCCTCTCTCTCTCTCTCTCTCTCTCTCTCTCTCTCTCTCTCTCTCTCTGCATACAATATTTATGAATGACAAAAGCATGAAAGCTTACAACTCTATGTTGCACACTTTTCCACTCTTGCTGACTTGTGTTAAAATGGGTTTTCAGGATATGATATGGTGGATATGCTTCAAAAGACATGGAAAAGCAATTCCCTTGCTGAACAAACAAATAGATGCGGAAGAAAGCAGAGTTACCTATAGAAACATGTACATAAAGACTGTATCAAGGGACCAAGGTTAATTTATAGTGTATGAAATATAAACCATTTAAGTGAGTTAATTCCAGAATTTATGCCATATGCTCCTCCCTCTCCCTCCCTCCCCTAACCCCAATAAAAAAAGAAAAGGGAAATTTAGGAATTGGGAACTAGTTCAAGCATTTTATTCCCAAGTTGACAACAGCTTAAAGACTCTGAATTTGCATAGGCTATTTGATGTAACTGATGCCATCTTATAAGCCTGCTAGAATTCAACAAATGTAATAAAATTGGTATATATTCTCTGCTTAAATTGTGGCATGACAGGTGGCATCATCAAATCAATCCTCGAAAACTAAGCTCTTCTAACCTGTTAAATAGCCTCTGTAACATAATTTCATGCTACTAAAAATGAAAGTGGCCACGTTTGGCATCACATTTGACTGTATATTGCATCAGGAGAATGTGATGGCAAATGTATTGTAATTTCCAAAATTAGATTTCATAACAAATGAAATGACCTGTAAGCAGTAGTGGTTATGATTGTTGATGCTTTGATGAAGCTCAGACCTAAGTAGAAAAAAACAGTGGATATGGAATGAAGTTGCCTATTGTCCACAGGATGGATGAAGTTAGTCTACAGCAACATATTTGAGAATATTTAATTGTGCAGTGTAATGGAGGGAGGGAAAAGCCAACCCTCAACAGAGTTCTTCATCAGACAAGAAAGGCAATATCAGTGGCATGACCGATATCCAAAGCCAGATATTGGCGAAGAAATAACAGCAAGTCCGACTACAAGTATGGTGGGATGATCAAGGTCACCTATGTATATGATCGTCAAAGATCTATTGCACATCGCAATTTTGAGTTGAGCAGTACCTTGGCTCCAAATTTCCATCTGGCCCCTTGACAATCATTTCAGTTAATAACCAGTAGAAGACGCATAGCTGCTTGCAGCTGACATTTGACACAATACTGGCAAAAATAAAGAGAAGAGAATAGAACCTTGAAAAAGCATTGAAGTCAAAACTAATACTTCGGTGCTTCTGTTACAATCAACTCAAGCAATCAATGCTGGCTCCTGTTGACATATATTAATCCATAAGTTTTTACCTGCATAATGTTTTAGAATGTTGAAAAGAATGGTTGACCACCTGGCCACCACTAGAATGAGACAATCACCTGTCAAGCGCATGTGGTGAGTGTGACATGAACCAAGAAATCTGATTAACTTTGCTAATTGGAACTCAAAGCACCAAAAATATCAGAAAACAATCGATCTTTCATGTTCTGAAAAGAGTCAAAGAAGCCAACCACCTCAAAAAGATGCAAATTACTCGTCCTAACAATCTCTTCACTGTGGGGAAACAGAAGGCGTGCAACCATCGAATAGGTTACAGACCAGTAAAAAACTTATCCATATGCAGATAAAAATGTCAAGAGAAGAAATAAAACAAGCCAAGTGTGATTTTTCTTCAATGCCGTAGAGAAAACAAGTTACACCATGATCTTCCAGATGGTGCACATGACGGCGTTGCTGATGGGAGGAAGTGACACCCTCTAGCGCCAGTTTGTATTCGGCACAAGCTTGCAGTCAATTAAGGGATCCATTGATGGTGAGCTTCCAAAGAGTTTTTCAACCTTATGATCAAAGAATTCCAATGTAACCATTGTTAACAAAATAATGCATAGATTAAAACAAATGGCCAAACATGATTGTGGACAGGAATGTTGTCGAGAAACACGAGAGCGCGCAGACTGCAAGAGGCTGTGGAACGCGTAGTCAGCAAAATATAGCTACATATGTCGCATGGGATGGAGATGCATCCACGAAAGAAGTCAGCAAGAAAGAAGAGAGCAGGAAAGTGGAAAACAAATTCATGCCACCCCCACGTCCCACCCCCACCAGCCAAAGGAATAAAATAAGGAACCGCCGATAAAAAGATTGGCAACCTTCAGTTACAAAGGAAGACTTCACCTTGCGCTTCCTCAATTTGCATTTAATTTACACTCCAGAATTTTTTCTTCTGGGATAGCGGAGTAAGTAGCCCAGCGGAGCCGAGCTTTTGCGACGATTTTTTTTGGTGACAGGTTAAAAATTATCATAAATACTTATTTTTTTTATGAAAAGTGTTATCATCATATAAAAAAAAATTCATATTTCTTTTGTGACGATTGCTTTGCGACCGTCTAACAATCATTATAATTATAATTTTTTATGATGGGCAATATATACATCATAATAAAAATAAAATATTTACGACAAACTTGTTGTATCATCATAAAAAAAATATTTATGATGGAATAAAATTTTTTATGATGATATTGTATGGTCATAAATAAAAGTATTTTTATCAATGACGATTGATATTTGTGACGGCTATCATGCCGTCACAAAAAATAATTATTTATAATAAAAAAAATATTATATGTGATGGATGCCCATCATAAATAAAAATAAGAATAAAAATTAAAATATTTTTATTAAAAAATTAACTAAAATTATTTATTAAAATAATTTAAAAATTTTTAAGTTATAATCTCTATTTTTAAGTAAGAAAAAGGAATATCCATTAATAATCAATAATTTAAGTATTTTATTGAAACTCTTATATTATTGAGAATTCTACTTCTATTAAAATATAATAGGATAAAGAAATATATAAATTATATTAATATTTATTTATCAATTTTATTGTCTAAATATGCACCTAAAAATAAAATGAGATAGGATAAGTTCATGATTTAGGGAATAGAGAGTTTTTATCTAAATTTTATGAAATTTTGATATATATCATGAATAAAAAATAGTTGATACTAAAATAAATTATTTTTATCATTAATGAAAAAACTGTGAACATATATCAATGATCAAAAGACAAAAATGATTTAATTTTAATTTTTTAAAAATTTTATATTGTTGTTCTAAAATATTCTTGCCATCAAGAAATTAATTAGTACAACCATTTAAGCTAAAATAATATATATTTTTTTTATGATAAAATTTAGTATAACTAATAATTAAAAATCTTGTATCTAGCTCATACCCGTCTCAAGCCAGTGTTGGGATAGTGATCCTGATCCATCCTTCTTGACCCGAGTCTTATATGTGCGCTATGACTGGTAGTCGCGGATCCTGATTTAAATCCAATTTTTTTTTGATCTAAACTTGACTCGGACTCGATTCAAATCCAAAATTTTTTAAGTTGGAGCCTGATTATATATATAGACTGACCCGACACAAATGACTAATTGGATTGAAAATTTTGATTATGGACCTAATCCAATTTGATCTAATCTTCTATTAGGTTGGATTTGAATCCAATATTAGAATCTGATCAAAAAATAGGTTACTCATAATCAGATCTAATCATTAGACTTAAAATCTTTCATCTAAAATTCCTTCCCACCAAGAAATTTTTGCATGCATATGATTCAAGTGGACCAAGGCAAATCCCAGAGCACATGCATGTTGGAGAGTGCAAAATTAAAAATTGGTGAAATATAAGGGGTGATGTGGCATTTTATCCACCGTGGGATCATCAAAATCAAATCTTCCCACCGCCTAATCAAATAAAAAGCTCGACTCCCTTGCATCTTTTCGCTTCACGATATCATGCCTTCTCGCCTTCTTCTAAGTGAGCATTTAGGATTAGGGCTCGGCAGAGCAACTGCATCCGACGAGGCAAGTGCATCCAAGCGGTGGAGGAGGAGGGAACATTGGCACCGGCATTGAGACAACACCGACGTGCGGCAAGCTAGCGACAGCAAGCTTCGAAGCTTGTTAGTTTTCTCTTTCCTCAATGTTTTTTTTTTTTTTTGATTTTTCTCTCTGAGATGGAGATCGATAGGGATCGGAGAGGGGAGGCACAGATGAGGTAGGACTGGCGGGGGGGCAGGGGGAGGGCGTGGAGGAGGCAGGACTGTGTGGGGGGTTAGGCCGTGGAGGAGGTCGGAGTCACGGGAGTGAGGAGTTGCAGAACTTTCAAAAGAACCTCCTCATCCTCGCTAACAACCCTCTTCTACCCGTTCGACACAATGCCTAAGAGAAAAAAATAAAGAAAGAAAAGAAGAAGAGAATGTAGATCTTTCAAAAGAAGCTGACCATAGAGGAGTTGTTGATGCAAGGAGAGAGAGTGGGGTGGGGAGAGGTAAAATAGAGGGAGGATACTTTGGCTTGCTATATAATGAAACTAGCATCTTTCCTGAAAACTTGTTAAACGACCTAACAATTAGCATACTGTTTGATAAGTTACCATGGCTCGTTGTGGAGATGCAAGATAACAAGGCCTGCTTAAATGGTGGTGCACACTTGGGATCTTAAAACAATATCAAAAGTTTGAAGAGGCCCGACTTCCATAATAATATCAAGCAGGAATAATGGTTTTTACTAACTGAATTGAATAAAAACAGCTGCCCAACTTCATACAAAAGAGAAAAAAACTCTAAAGTGGGTTATGATCCCTTACATGGGCTTAGATTCATGTCTTCTATAAATGTTAACTTGGTAAGGTTACACATCAGCTTGTGAGCTATCTTTGTTGCATCATGCGTAGCTTTATGTGTTATTTTTGTGTGGATTAGAAGGCAAATCTAGGGGAGACATTCTTTCCCACTCATTTTCTTTACATGACTAAATATTTCTTATATTTATCCCAAAAAAACTTATTGAGGTCCTAATGCTGTGGTCCTATAGGAGAGCTTGAATCTCCTCGATCCATGTAAGTTTGGAAGGGTTTGGTTGTTTAAATGGTGAGGAC
Organism: Cocos nucifera; assembly: GCA_006176705.1. Taxonomy (NCBI): domain Eukaryota; kingdom Viridiplantae; phylum Streptophyta; class Magnoliopsida; order Arecales; family Arecaceae; genus Cocos; species Cocos nucifera. The sequence continues at coordinate 297,722 of QRFJ01000885.1, read as the reverse complement.
AGGCTGGAGACAGTAGCTTCTAACCCACCATTCTTTTTTGGATACTTTTATTTTTCTTAATCATAAATAATAGTTTTTTTTTTAATTTGCCAGAAATTTAAACTTGGAGGTGATAAGGAATTATATTTCATTCCTTTTTTTTTCTTTTAGTGCTACAACTATAGTCCAGTTTTATTGTAAAAGACCAATGTTATAATCACACAGCTTCAAAAAATTTATTTGTAAAACATATTTCATCAAGTTATTAAAAACTGATAATATACAAGGAAAATCTTTTTATTATCTAAGATTTAAATAAATAAATAAATATACACATACGCACGCACGCACGCACGCACACATGCTTTTAGCTTTCTGGTTATTACCATTTCCTCTCAAGCATGCATTTTTTTAAAAAATATTATTTTTATATATTTATATATTTTTTTAATAGGAGGCGGGATAAAGTCTTTGTTGTTGCCATTTAGGGATATTAAGTGCAATGGATAAAAGCTGGATTGATTTGTCAGATAGAGTATCACTTACGTATATTGAAAGGGTTGAAAAGTTCCTCAATTTTGCATTTACTAACAAGGATCCTAATGCAAACATTTATTGTCCATATAGAAAATGTGTTAATCATTATTTTGTGAAACAAAATATTGCAAAGGAACATATAATTGTAAATGAATTTCTCACAAAGAATAAGATTTCGACGAATCATAGGGAGCCTTATGTTTCTCCGCATATTTTTTCACAATAAAATGAAAATAGGCCAGGAGAAGGTGTGGGAGATAATATGGTTGAGATGGTACATGAAGCTTATGGAATTTCAATTTCATATGACGATCCAATAGAAACTGATCATTAATAAATGATAAAAATATATTAATAAAAGTATTAAATTATAAAATAAATTAATTTATTTTTTAAAAAATTAATATTTTTGTTAATCTTATGCAGGAAAGAATGCTATCAATATGAAGATCTTATTTTTTTGATTTAGATAAAATAAATTTCAGGCAAAACAGACTTCAAATGAGCTCGGATATAAATTTCAAAGAAAATAAAAAAAAATCAATCCGATTCAAATCAGTTTAGAAAAATCAGCTCAGCAGACCGCACTCAGAATGACTGACCCACTGATGCCATGCTTATGCAGCACTGATGTCTGCATTTTTTGCGGCACATGGTGGACCACTATAAAGGATATTTTGGAGATTTCACAGAGAAAAGCATGCTCCGATTAGCTGAAGCAAGTGGCGGTCCATGCAATATCGGACTCGCGCATGGTCTACAGAGGGCAATCTAAGAATTCTACCTAATCCGACGGATGCCTTTTACTGGAATTGATCGAACGGCTGATAGTTGTGCGTTGACGAATGGCGGATGCAGCTTCCAATCGAGATCTAATGGTTGAGATTCATTCCAACTTTTAACTAAGAATCTGCGATCTGACGGCCTAGATTCAATCTTTAAGGCCGATCCAATGGTCCAAATGAATTTTGACTTGATTTGGGATTTTACAACGACTTTTGAGTGATTTTTGGACCGTTTGATCGGTATCCAACGGTCAGAATTAATCCAAAGCTCTTTTTGAGTTATTTTAAGAGTTTTAAACCCAATTTTAATAAAATTTCGACCTAAGACCACCCAGATTATTTAAAAGCCTGCTGTTATTGAAGAAAAGGAGGAGTAGAGAGAGAGAGAGAAAAAAAATACAGAGGATTTTGGGAAGAGAGTTTTAAGAGAGAGCCTGGGAATAGGAAAAAAAAGAGTTCAGAGAGTTTTAAGAGAAAGAAGAGAAATGATTTTTATATTTTTTTTTCTTCTGATAATCAAGATATCGATCAAAGAGCTTCTCTTCTTGTTCATCAAATTTTTTACACCAAGAGTAACGGACAATCAATTTCAGTAATTAAATAGTCTAATTTCTTCATGCTTTTTATTTTATTTATTATTTTTGAGCTTGTTATCATAAACTAAATTTTTTTTTACTAAGGCTAAGGTGTAGCCACTCTTTTAATGCAATATTCAGTATGATTTATTTTTAATTTTAAATTTTATTCATGAGGAGTATATAAATTTGATCTTAATGCTTTTAGATTACTGACCATCTTCTAATTGATCTGATAAACATAGATGTTACGGACCAAGTATATCTATGTTATTGCTTCTTGATTATATACCTTGTATTATGAATCAAATTAGAATTCATATGCATGCAGAAATTTTAGTGCGCTTTGGATGCAGCGTATTTTAATTAGAGGGTTTCACAAAACTTAATGCATTAATATTTATTTAAATTACACCTGGACCAAAGGATAATTAATAAATATTGATAGTTTTGCTATGCTTGGACCAAAAGATAGTGAATAAACTAGGAGACTCCACCGTTATATGAAATAAAATTAATCTAAATTAATCTAATAATCTGAATATTGTATTGACTAAGTTGGTGAACTGATTGTCTTAGTAATCCATTGCTCTTAAGTTTAAAATCCTAATAATTACACTCTCTCTATTTTTTTTAAATTTTTAATTATTTTTTTATTTTATTCTTTAATTTTTTATTCTCATAAATCAGTCTTCTAAATAAAGCATAAGAAAGAGATTTTTAGTACTTATTTTTCAATTCTCTAGGGACGATACTCTACTCATTTACTTTATTACTTGATCGATTGGTGTACTTGCCATAGCTATAAATTAGCATGCATCAAGTTTTTGATATTATTATCGAAAATTATACCTAAAATAATATTAAAATTTTGATCCTAACTTTACTTTAAAATTTTATTTTTAATTTTTATTCTTACTTTATTTAAAAAAAAATTATTCAGTGCATGACATGTACTGAATATAGTAACTTACTATCTTTAGATCCAAAAATTGAAAGAATCATCAGAAGACTACAATAAGAAAGAAACATGGTAGCTAAAGATCCTAACGACATCAATCTAGGACTGGATATGATGACCGAGGGACAGCATGAAGCTATTCTATCAGTACATCATTCATTAAATGATTACATCATACCATCTATAGCCGATGCAGCTTCGAGCATCAGGAGACCGCCTGTGCGAGCAAACAACTTCGAATAAAATCGACGATGATCTAGATGATTTAATCAACTATCCAATTCAGTGGATACGTGCATGATGATTCGAATGCCTATATTTCTAACTTTCTTGAATTTTATGATATTTTTAAAATTAATGAGATGTCGGATGATGCTATTAGATTAAGGTTATTTTCTTTCTCTTTACAGAATAAAGTTAAAAGTTGGCTTCATTCTCTTCCTATAGGTTCTATCATAATTTAGGATATTCTAACCCAAATATTCTTAGCCAAGTACTTTCCACCTTCCAAGACTACCAAGATGCACAATGATATCACTTCTTTTATGCAGATGGACATGGAGACACTATATGAGGCTTGGGAGTATTTCAAGGAACTGCTGAGGAGATATCCATATCATCAACTACCCATATGGCTTCAGGTATAAACTTTCTATAATGGTTTGTCTCCTACTAATCATTCTATGATTGATGCAGCAGTAGGAGGAATCATTAACCAAAAAATGAAGGAAGAAGCTTTTGATCTGATTGATGAGATGACATCAAATAGCTATCAGTGGCAGACAGAATGCATGATACCGAAAAAACCAGCAGCTGTGCAGGGAGTAGATTGCGTGCCAACCTTACTAGCTGAAATTGTAGCCCTTAGAGCTAAAGCCAACAACTTGAAGGGAATAGCTATGCATGTTCAGAGCATTATCTGTGACCTGTGTGGAGGAGGACATGATATGAGCAATTACCAGACAGATAATTTTTTTGCTAAAGTAACTAATACAGCTAATTATGTTGATAATTTTTTTAGATTGCAACAAAATAATTCCTACTCCAACACATACTATCAAGGATGGAGGCAGCACCCAAATTTCTCGTGGAGCAATTAAAATACAGCACAACAGCCATCCTCGGGGTTCTAAGTATCTAAAAAGAAGTCCAACATGGAGGAACTGATGGTCAAATTTATGCAAAACCAAGAAGAAACTATAAAAAATTTAGAAGTTAAACTTAGATAGGATCAAGCAGCAGCAATTCAAAATTTGGAGATGCAAATAGGTCAAATGACTAAGATAATCTCCAAATGACCTAAGGGATCCTTGCCCAGCAACACGGAGACCAATCCATGGGAGCTAGTCAATGCTATCATTCTAAGAAGTGATACAAAATTGAAAGAGCCATATCAGAAGAAAGAGACTGAAGAGCCAACTATAAATAAAAAATCATCAACTAAAATTTATCAGTCATCAAAACAATCAGTAGATGGATGGTCTCTAGGTATACAATTTGTCGATCCAAATGTGAAGCCCTACGTGCCACCACTACCATTCTCAGAGAGATAAATACAGCATCCAGATAAAAAATTTTCTAATTTTTTCAAAATTTTAAAAAATTTATATATTAATATTCTTTTTGTAGATGCTGTCACTCAAATGCCCAGCTATGTCAAATTTTTCAAAGAAATTCTAATAAATAAGAAAAAGCTGAAGGAGCATGAAAGAATAAATTTGAATGAAGAATGCTCAGCAATACTTCAAAATAAATTACCATAGAAGCTAAAAGATCTGAAAAGTTTTACTATCCCTTGCATTATTGGTGATTATAGTTTTGATAAAATTTTATGTGATTTAGGAGAAAATATTAATCTCATATCTTTTTCTATTTTTAGAAAGTTGGGTCTAGAAAAATCGAAGCCTACCACTATTACTCTTCAATTAGCCGACAGATCCATCAAATATCCAAGAGGTATAGTGGAGGATGTCTTCGTAAAGGTAAACAAGTTTATTTTTTCTATTGATTTTATTGTTCTTGATATGGAAGAAGATTATGATGTACCCCTTTTCTTAGGAAGATTTATTTTAGCTACTGGAGGAGCTTTAATAGATGTTCAATAAGAAAAATTAATTCTTAGAATTCAAGATGAATAAGTTACTTTTAATATTTTCAAAGATACTAAATATCCTGATGATAATCAAACTTATTTTTTAATTGATATTATTGATAATTTATTATATGAGAATTCTGTAGAAAATAGATTTGAGACTATGAAAGCCAGCAAAGTCCAATTGAAAGAGAACTTGACCAAATATGAAAGTATTTCAATTAAAGTGGCACCGAATTGATTCAACTTAGAATTCAAAGAAAGTTAAGCTAAAGACTATAAATTAGAACTACTAGATAGGTTATTTCTTTTCTTTTTAGTTTTGATTTTTTTTTTTTAATAATTTATTGTTGCTCTTTTACTGCTTTAGTATGTATTTTTAATTTTGCAGAAAAAATCAATGAGAGCTCAAGCAAAATTTTAAAGCTTCAAAGAATCAGATTGAACCAAATCAGATGTATTCCTTCCTATCTTTTATTGCACTATTTATTTTTCTTTCCCCTTTAAGATAATGTAGAATAAGTTAGGGGATAATATATATATAATAATAATAATAATAATAATAATAATAATAATAATAATAACCATATGTCAAAAAAAAAAATCTTGAGCAAGATAGACTGGATAAGTAATAAAAGATAGAAGTATCTGCTAATGAATGTAACGAGTTAAAGAAGTACATTAGTTGGTCAGACTTTTAGGAGCATACTTAGGTCATCAAATGACTCTTAGCACTTCTAATTACACATGCACACTAACAAGGCAAAGTAGGTATTAATTATAAGGCCAACTGAGAATTCAATTATTACTAAAAATTAATAATTAATATATATTCTAATCAAAAAATTTTGAATTTAAGGAAAGAGCTATCTGCCTAAAAATAAAGTGCAAAAGATAAAGTATATGTGGATTGTCCAAAGCCTAGTAATTGAGTCTCTGCACCTAGGTTAAGTATGAAAATTCACATACAATGATGGAGGGAAGGCCAGGATGCTCAGCACATCAAAAAAAAAAGGACAGTGTGAAAGCTACTTTAATTTAAGAGTAAAAAATTAAAAATATATAAAAAATTAACCAAAATAGGTGATAAGAGAGGATACTTTTATCTTTTAATTTAACACTGAAATGCTAAAGTTAGTCATCACGAACATAAGTGCTATAAATCTTTGATGTACTTTAAGAAAATTTTTAATTATATTGACTGCAAAATTTGCTTCTGAAGCTCAATGCTTAGTTAGCAGTATTTTCTAAATTTTTTGACCTTTAGTTCTAGATTTTATCTTTTTGATGGATAATCTTATTAAAATATAGTATTAAATAAAATATTACTAAGAAACTAGCAGTGACTAAGTTGGAAGATATGATAAGTGGTAAAAATATACTAATAAAAGTATTAAATTATAAAATAAATTAATCTATTTTTTTAAAAATTGATATTTTTGTTAATCTTGTGCAGAAAAAAAGCCACCAATATGAAGATCTTATTTTTTTGGTTCAGAAGAAATAAATTTTAGGCAAAATGGACTTCAAATGAGTCCGAATATGAATTTCAAAGGAAATAAAAAAAAAATTGGTCCGATTCAAATCAGTTCAGAAAAACTGGCTCATTAGACCGTGCTCAGACTGATCGACCTGCTGATGCCATGCTTACGCAACACTACGTCAACATTTTTTGTAGTGCCTGGTGGACCACTATAAAGAGTATTTCGAGAATTTTATAAGAAGAAGCACACTCTGATTGGCTGAAGAAAGCAGCGATCCATGCAACATCGAACTCGTGTATGATCTATAGAGGGCAATCTGAGAATTCTACTTGATCCGATAGATGCCTTTCACTAGAATTTGATTGAACGGCTGATAGTTGTGCACTGACAAACGGCGGATGCAGCTTCCAGTCAAGATCCAATGGTTGAGATTCATCCCAACTTTTAACTAAGAATCTGAAGCTCTTCTATGCGCGATCTGACGTCCCAGATTCAATCTTTAAGGTCGATCCAATGGTCCAAATGAATTTTGATTTGATTTAGGATTTTAAAATAATTTTTGAATGATTTTTGGACCGTTTGATCGGCATCCAACGGTTAGAATTAATCTAGAGCTCTTTTTAAGTTATTTTGAGAGTTTTAAACCCGATTTCAATGGAATTTCGACCTAGGACCACCCAGATTATTTAAAGGCCTGCTGTTGTCGAAGAAAAAGAGGAGCAGAGAGAGAGAGAGAGAAAAAATATAGAGGATTTTGGGAAGAGAGTTTTAAGAGAGAGCCTGAGAATAGGAAAAAAAAAGAGTTCAAAGAGTTTTGAGAGAAAGAAGAGAAAGGATTTTTATATTTTTTTTCTTTTCTTCTTCTGATAATCAAGATATCGATCAAGAAGCTTCTCTTCTTCTTCATCAAGTTTTCCACATCAAAAGCAACTGATAACCAATTTCAGCAATTAAGCAGTCTAATTTTTTTATGTTTTTTATTTTATTTGCTATTTTTGAACTTGTTATAATGAACTAAATTTTTTTTTACTAAGGCTAAGGTATAGCCACTCTTTTGTTGCAATATTTAGTATGATTTATTTTTAATTTTAAATTTTATTCATGAGAAGTATATAAATCTGATCTTAATGCTTTTAGATTACTGACCATCTTCTAATTGATCTGATGAACATAGATGTTATGGATCAAGTACATCTATGTTATTGCTTCTTGATTATATATCTTGTATTATGAATCAAATTAGAATTCATATGCATGCAGAAATTTTAGTACGCTTTGGATGCAGCGTATTTTAGTTAGAGGGTTTCATAAAATTTAATGTATTAATATTTATTTAAATTATATCTGGATCAAAAAATAATTAATAAATATTGATAGTTTTGCTATGTCTGAACCAAAGAATAGTGAATAAACTAGGAGACTCCACCATCACATGAAATAAAATTAATCTAATAATCTGAATATTGTATTGACTGAGTTGGTGAACCGATTGTCTTAGTAACCCATTGCTCTTAAATTTAAAATTTTAATAATTACACTCTTTCTATTTTCTTAAAATTTTTAATTATTTTTTTATTTTATTCTTTAATTTTTTATTCTCATAAATTGGTCTTCTAAATAAAGCATAGGAAAGAGCTTTTCAGTACTTATTTTTTAATCCTCTAGGGACGATACTCTACTCATTTACTTTATTAGTTGATCGACTGGTGCACTTGCCATAGCTATAGATTAGCACACATCAATCATAATGAAGAGTCTAATGATGAAACTAAGAACTTTTTCAACTTCTTGAAGATGCAAAGTGTGAACTATATCCAGGGTGTACTAAATTTACAAAACATTCATTTATTGTTAGGTTGTTGCATTTGAAAGTATTGTCTGGATGGACAGATAGGAGTGTGACAATGTTATTGGAGTTGTTAAGTGATGCATTTCCTGAAGGAGTACAACTGCCAAGGGATTATTATGATGCCAATAAGATTACTACAGATTTGGATTTCACTTATCAGACATGGGATGCATGCCCAAATAATTGTATGTTGTTTAGAGGTGAGCATAAGTGTTGTTCAAAATGTGAAATATATGAAAGTTCTAGATACAAAGAATTTAATGGAGATTCAAGTTAAATGAGCAATAAGGCTACCAAAATTACTGCAAAACAACTATGGTACTTTTCTTTGAAACCAAGATTACGGAGGTTGTTTATGTCATCAAAAATTGCTAATTTCATGAGATGGCATACAGAGGAATGAGTTGATGATGGTGTCTTAAGACATCCTGTAGATTCTCAAGTCTAAAAAATTTTTGATCAAAAAAATCCATAGTTTACTAGTGATTGTCGAAATATGAGGCTTGGTTTAGCGACAGATGGGTTTAATCCCTTCAGATCCATATTAATAGCACATAGTACCTGGCCTGTTGTCCTTATACCATATAATTTACCTCCATAGATGTGCATAAAGCAACCATACTTTATTTTATTGGTGCTTATTAATGGGCCAAAAGGACCTGAAAATAAGATTGATGTATATTTGTAACCATTAGTTGAAGAGTTGAAGAAACTGTAGGAAGAAGGTGTATCCACTTATGATGCATGCTCTAAAAGGATATTTCAACTTTATGTTGCATTATTATGGATAATTAGTGATTTTTCTGTATATGCTAATTTATCTGGATAGAGCATAAAAGGTAAACTTGCTTGTCCCTGTTGTAATAATGAAACTCGATCACAATGGTTATCAAATGGCAGAAAGTTCTATTATATGGGACACCATCACTGGTTAGGCAATACTCATAAATTTTGAAAGGATAAAATCTCTTTTAATGGTAAGAGAGAAGTAGCAGGTAGACCTGCTTACTTACCAGGATTAAATATTGTCAGACAGTTGGAGAATGTACTCACAGAATATGATAAAGAAGATCTTAAAAAGCAAAAAAGAGAAGAGCGGGATCATGACAAAAGGAGAAGTTCTGGTTGAAAAAAGAAAAGTATTTTCTTTGAATTGTCTTATTGGGAGCACAATTTAATACATCACAATCTTGATGTAATGCATATCAAAAAAAATGTTTGTGATAATGTACTTTGGACATTATTGGGACATGCAGAAAAATCAAAGGATAATTTGAAAGCTCGATGTGATCTTAAAGAGATGGATATTAGGAAGGCATTACATCCACAATCAAGAGGGTCTGGCAAAATATATCTACCCCTTGCATATTTTATAATGACTAAGGAAGACAAAGATATATTCTTTAGAGTGCTAAAGACTATTAAAGTGCCTGATAGATATGCATCTAATATAAGTTGATGCGTGCATCCAAAAGAATGAACTATTTGAGGTTTAAAGAGTCATGACAGTCATATATTAATGCAACAATTACTTCTTCTGGCAATTCGTAGAGCATTACCCAAGAATGTTGTTAAACCATTGATTGAATTGAGTAATTTTTTTTGACAATTATGCTCCAAGGTGAATAAGGTGACTGATTTTGATTATATCCAAGATCGTATTGCTCTTACACTTTATCATCTTGAGAAGATATTTCCACCATCTTTCTTTGATGTGATGGAATATTTGTCTATACATTTAGTTGATGAAGCAATTCTCGCTGGAGCAATTTAGTTTTGGTGGATGTATCCCATTGAGAGGTATATCCAAAATGATAGTGATTGAATAAAATCATTTTTTTCTATTATTTATCAATATTTTAGTCATCTTGAATAATATTGTAGGTATTTACTTACACTAAAATGCTACGTGCGTAATCGAGCCCATCCAGAAGGCAGTATTGCCAAAGGATACTTGATGGAAGAATGTATGCATTTTTGTTTAATATATTTGAATGATGTGGAAACTAAGTCAAATCGAGCAAGCAGGAATGATGATGGTGGTGATGTATTTGGTCGTCTTATTAGAAAGGGATTATGGATACGTCTTGATAGAATTACATGAGAACAAGCTTATCGATATATCATACATAACATTGATAAAGTTACTCCATTTCGAATGTAAATTAATCTAAACCCTACATTAAGTATTTTTTTTATTTTTTGAATAAGAATATAATCAATATATTATAATTTATAGGAAGCACAAGAAATATTTGAGAAGACAAGTTCCTCGTATAGCAGCAAATCAAATTGAAAAGATTCATATGGAAATATTTCACATATGATTTTAGAATCATGTTAGTAATTTCTATAGACCATTTTTGGTTGCTTATGTTTATAATTTTCTATTTTTGCATTATACAGAATTTTATAATTTTTTTTACACATTGTAAATTAGGTGAAGAATTCTGACATCAAATATGATGATGAGATCAAACACCTTGCTAGAGGTTCGGATGAATTTGGTTGAAATTATGGTGGATATATCGTAAATGGCTTTTGGTTTCGTAGATTAGACAAAGATAATAGAAGAACAACTCAAAATCATGGTGTTGCTGTCAAAGCAAACACAAATGCTGGTGATATAACTTATTATGGAAGGTTGACTGATGTTATCAAGATTCGGTATACGAATGATATTCAATTTGTTTTGTTCAAGTATGACTGGGTTGATGAGAAATTTGGAAAAATAGAAGATGAATTTAAGTTGACACTTATAAACTTTAGTTATTTATTATATCCATATAACAAAGAGACGAATGAGCCATTCATACTAGCTACCTAAGTAGAACAAGTATGCTATGTTCAAGATCCTATACAACCAAAATGGCATGTTGTTATAAAGATGATGGTTAGGGATCTTTTTGATATGTATTCATCCAATAATATAAGATCAGCACCCCAAGCTGAGCCATTTAGTAAACAACAGTTGGATGAAAACATAGCCTTGCATGATAATGATGTTCTTTGGGTTAGGAAAGGAATTGATGGTATAACGGTGGATGATGTGCAACAAAATGACAATGATGTTGAGATGATTGATTGTGAATGAAAATTTATATAACTTTTTTATATTTTTCAATGATTGTTAATGAATCTTGATGAATGGATTGGCATTAATCAAATTATTTATAATATGTCTACTTGTCAATATTATATGTTTCTTAAAAATTAATTTTATTTTGGCAGATTCAGTATGACACTAAAAAGAACATGTGGCCTATCTATGAGTGATAGGTTACAAGCTACTAGCACACCATCTACATCAATACAGCCATCGCAATCACAATAAGAATTACACTTTCAGATTTCTACGTGGCAAGTTTCTCGGTCAGTTCAACCAATATACCTTGATTCATCTCCTAGCATGCATAACTCAGATCCTTCAGATATAAATATTAATTTAATATATACTAATAGTATCTTATTTTTGCAATCTGTGTTACTATTAATTTTTTATTTAAATATAACTATTTTATTAGGGGGATCAATGAGTAAGTCCACTCAAAGCAAAAGAGGTTGAGGCCCTGCCACTGGCATTAGTACTTGGGGTACAGAAGAGAGGTTTCATTTGACATTTGACGAACATATGCAGCCAAATGGTCCGAATGCTAATAAGTTTAAGACTCAGCTAGGGATTATTGCAAAGAATGGGTATCATGTGCCACTTACATATACTAAGTGGACAGATATGCTAGAGGATGTTTTAAATTATATTTAAAAAGATATACAAGTAAATATAATTTAAATTATTATATATATACTATATTATTTTATTCTTATATGGCTTTTTTATTGTAGGATAATATAAATGCACCAGACGAGTACCAGAGTATTTGTTTAAAAACTGTTGGATTGTTATAAAAGAATTAGAAGCATATTATCAAGCGTGATTTCTATAACAAGTATGACAATAATGCTGATCGATTAGCAAATTATCTTTCTTGGGTTAATTCAGATCAATGAAAAGTACTTGTTCAGCATTGGAGTCAAGAAAACATCGAGGTATATGAAATCATGCATGGTATATTTAGTTATCTTGTATTTTATTTATAATATAATTTATTTGAATCATATATTTAATCTTGCAGGCATAGGCAAAGAAAAATAAAGACAATCGAAGCATGAGTGAAAGATACCATAGGATAGAAAGAACATCTTTTAATCTTATTAGAGATGCCGTGAGAAAATTATATTATAATTGAAAAGTTTGCATATAACTTTTATTTTTTTTAATTAAATATCTTACTATTTTTTTAGATGCAAGCACAAGGTGAAGGCACAGATCAGTTGGGTGTGTTTATTAAAATACGTACGTCTAAGAAGGATGAGATTGAGGGTGAGACAAGGATGATAATTATAAGTGCACTTTTTTTTGTACTCTTTTTTCTATATATTCTAATATTTGGTAGATTTATTAAGATAGGAATAACAATTTCAATGAAAATACTTTTTATGCTCTTTATTCTTTTTTTTCTAATTTTTATTTTTTTTAAGTACATTAATATGAGATCTGAACCATAGATACATAATCTTTTTTTAACACTTATTTAAAATTTTGGATTAGGATGAAATATTGCATAGACTTCACCAGCTGTCCGAGTCAGAGCGTACACCAAAAATGAGGAAACATATTTATTTAGATGTCATTAGACCAGATCATCATGGTCGAGCTTGTATATGGGGCGTTGGTGTCACTTCAGGAGATTTAAAATGCCAAGCAGCATAAGTGGAGTCACAAAGGCAGATGTACTCCTTTCGTACATAGATCCATGATGAGATTTGTGATGGGCTTCGTGATGAAATTCATGATGAGCTTCGATAGGAGCTTCATGAAGATCTTCGTGGTGATATTATTAATAAACTTCATAATGAAATTCGCCAAGCGTTTGCAGGACTTCTCAATAGTGGTTGAGGTCAAATGGATTTGAAAGACTGTCATACTATACCTTCTAGCATTGGATAGGTAAAAAAATAAATAATATATTTTTGACATATTATATTTATAAAAGATCAATTTACATAAAAATAATCTATTAATTTGTACTTTGTAGGTTCCAAATGCTTCAAGTGTACATCATACTCGTTTAGATGATAGGACTATTCCATAAGATATGGATGATCAACTCTAATAGTTTAAGATGATATTAAATAAATTTTAAAGATTAATATTATTGTTACATTGTTATTATTGTTACTCATTCTAATTAAAATTTTATTTATTTTTTCAGGCTTAATGGTGGACAGTAGATGGACAACCAGGGATCTACATTTGATTTTATTTTTCTTATTCTGTATTTTAAAGATAAGAGGAGAATGTATAACTTATGTTAAACTTTGTTGGATCTTTACTTTATTTGTGTTCATGCAAAAATGATTGGTTGGATCATTATATTTTGATTCAATGCGTATTTTGATTGATAAGATTAGATATATGAATTATGTGTATGTTGATGATAGGTACATAGGTACAAAAAAAATTATAGAAATTTAATAAAAAGTCGTATGCCAAGTATTTGTGATGGCTAAATAACTGTCACTATAAGTTATTTGTGACAGCTACGTTCCCATCACCAATAATAAGCCTATTTTAGAATTTTATTTGTGATGGGCCCTTGGTCGTCACAAATAATTTTTTATGACGGTTTGGGATTGTCATAAATAATTATCACTAAACTTTCAATATTATTTATGATGGTCCCATACCTATCATAAATAAATTTTAATAATGATAGGGACTATCATAAATAAATATCACTAATAGTATTTGTGATGGTCTTTTATCCATCACAATAATCTTTAGTGACGGTTTTTTGGTGTCACAAAATAATCATCACTATTAATTAAGGATGATGCCTATTTTTTTGCGACGGCTTCATTTCATTACAAAAAATCATCATAAAAATAATTATGATGGTTGTGTACCATCATAAAAGTATTTGTGATGGCTGTAATTATGACAGCCACAAATCCATCATGAACCGTCATAAAAAAATCTTTTATGATGGAATTTGATTTTTTGTGATGAATTTTTACCATCATAAAAGCTCCTTTCTCTTGTAGTGTATTTTGCGCGGCTACAGTAACATGGTGCAAATGATCCACCTTTGTGCATTCTTTCGAAAGGAGAGATTAACATTGGATCAAGTACAAATCTTAGAATTTGATAAGTTATATAAATAAATAAATATAGGTACATGATACATATTGATACAAAAATTCGTGAGCATGTCGGAGATGACTGGAGTAGAGAAGGCAAGACCGCCGATGGGACCTACAAAATAAAATTCAAATCAGAGGAGGATGGCTCCAACAGGATCCTCTGATGCTCAAGTTAATTTTTCAGCCAACTGAAATGAAGTACTTGAAAAATAGAGAGGCAGAGTATCGAAAAGAATGAGAGAACTTAGAGAAAATGCATCTTTTTATAGGTGGAGCATGTAACAAATTGATAGTGATAGTCGTAACCGTCTGGTAGTGGACCGCTCAGATCACGTGAAGTTTATTAGGAGGATGATATTCAATATCGTAACTTATCAATCGAAAGTGGTGTCTATTATCCTGACTTGCCAGTCAAGAATGGTGTCTATTATCGTGACGTGCCCTTACGTTGGAGATTAATAATCGAAGTTCGGATGGGATAGGCGCTATTGGCAAAGAGCCTCAGGTCATAATGGCTCTAGAGGAGTTCGGGCTCTTTTGAGGTCGTCTGCACGTTGGTCGATTTGTGTTGAGTTGATAGTCGAATTTATATGAATGACGAGGCTCTTCCAGGCAATTAGGAGAAGGTCGATCGGAAGAAGGTCGATTGCAGGGGGTTATCCAAGAGGAGGTCAACTAGAGGAGATCGTCTGAAGAAGATTCGACTGAAGGAGGTCATCCAGGAGGAGGTTGACTAAAGGAGGTCATCCGAAAGAAGTTCGACTGAAGAAAGATCGTTTGGAGGAGATTCAATTGAAGGAGGTCATCAAGAAGGAGGTCGATTGGAGGAGGTCGTCCGAAAGAAGTTCGACTGGAGGAAGATCGTCTAGAGGAAATTCGACTAGAGGAGGTCATTCAAGAGGAGGTCGACTGGAGGAGATCGTCCGAAAGAAGTTCGATTGGAGGAAGGTCATTCGAAAGAAGTTTGATTGGAAGGAGATCGTCCGAATGGAGTTCGACTAGAGGAAGGTTGTCTCGAGAGGATTCGACTGGAGGAGGTCGTTCGAAAGAAGTTCGATTAGAAAAAAGTCGTATGGAGGAAATTCAACTGGAAGAGGTCGTCTGAAAGAAGTTCGATTGGAGAGAGGTCATTCGAAAGGAGTTCAACTGGATGAGATCGTCCGAAGGGAGTTCGACTAGAGGAGGTCGTCCGGAAGGAGCACGGACGAGCTTTAAACCAGTCTTCCATCTTTAACCAAAGGGCAAGGTTAGCATAATAATAATTCAATTTTTCTTATTCAAGGTCGCATCGCCGAACTCTTGTGCACTTTTAGGGGGTTCCGTAGCATGAACTCGTCACTGGGAAGATCGACGAATCTCAATGGAAAGGAGGTCCGCAACCAAGAACTTCGGGCAAGAACTTCGACGAGGGCTATTTTTTTTCAAACACTTATTTTCTTACTTCCAAGTTCGAATTTCGGATGGAGTACAGGAAAAAAACTGCAGCAGTTGAAGTTTTTTGGCAATTTTTTATCTTGGAGAACGAAACTTTCTATCTTTTTTCAAATTGGTGCTGTGATTTGATGTTGAATGATCTGAATGAATGCAGTCCTTCAAAAATTCATCTGGCACGATGCTCCACGTATGATGCAGTTATTGCCTTGTCAGGCAGTAGGTGTGAATAGGACACGCGGCAGGTTAGGGTTGAGTGACAGGATCCCGTAATCATGACTTCCTCTAGGGCTCTGATTTGCCTATTTAAATCCCTCTTCCTTCATCTCTAGCTTCTTATTTTTGGCCTGAGCTTCTGCTTCTTCTCCTTCCTTCGCTTCCTATCATCTACAAGCATCCTGTTCTTGTCGCCCCCGCTCCTTCAGCAACTTCTCTAGTCGTCGACATCTTTCTTGACCCTCCTTCATCCTTCCGACTTTCTTTCCATGGCTTCCTAGGTTAGTTCTCCATCCCTGCCTTCTTGATTCTTAATTTTCTTCCATTCTTTGGGTCTCTTCAAGTTTTCCTGGGTGAACACCGCTATTCTTTATTTTTGGGTTTCCACCACTCCCCCTTTTTTTGTTCCTTTTCCAGGGATTTTATTTGATTTAGCTTGATCTAGATATTATCTGAGGTTTCCTGATTCAGTGGTTCTAGGAGTTCGGTCACGTCTGAGGTTTTCTAGTCCAGTGGTTCTAGGAGTTTGGTCAACCTAAATCTCAATAACCCAAAAGTTAGGATGGAAACTGGACTTAGGGCAGTACCTCGGCTAAACTTTAAATCGAAGTCCATTCCTTATTCTTTGACCGCTGAGGATCTATCACTAGTTAGGATTCGATATGGGATGCCTGTTGGGTACGAGCTGGAATTTCTTGGTCCAAGCGATGGGGCTTATGCCCCTCCTCCAAGTTGATTTTGCTTGTACCTGAAGGTCTTTCGAGCTGGATTAAGATTTTTTTCTTTCTGACTTCATCGCAGCCCTTTTTCGCTTTTTAAACATCTTTCTGGCCTCGGTAGTTTTGAATTTCTTTAGATTTATCATAGGATTTATTGTCCTCTGCATATCTATCAGGATCCGGCCTACGATTTTTTTTTCCAAACTTTTTCTTCATCTTTAAGCACCACCCTTCTGCCAAAGACTGATGGTATATTTTTCTCCAGTTCGACAAGAAAGAATTGCTTAAGAGTGCCCCCTCTTCCATCCATAATTGAAAGAAAAAGTTTATTTTTATTTCCTGCCCAACCCTGCACTTAAGACTCCCATCTTGGGGATATCTGAGGAATTTCGTCCGTCGAGCCTCGGGATTAGAGAGTATGAATTAAGAGTTTGTCACCACGATTAGAGGTTATCGAACTCCTTCGATATCCAAACTAATAAAAGAATAGACCTTGTTCAATCTCGACCTTAGCCCTCTGAATCCGATAAGTAGGTGGTCGAAATTGATGGGCTATCCCTTTTTTTTTTCTTTTTCTTTCTTCTTTTCTGACTATGCTTTTATCTTTGTGGCAGAGATGGACGTTAAGATCATTGAAATATTGTCGAAGGAGCTCCAGACCCACAAAAAAAAAGGTACCGCATCCAAGGGGCCTACCGCTAAGGAAGCTAGGGTGGATGCCCCAAGTTTTGTTTCACCTATCAGTGCTATCACTGCTGTCGAAGTTGCTATTGCCGTCGAGGTCATCCCCATGGCCAAGGTTGGCATTACTGTCGAGGACTCCATGCCTCCAACCTCTGCGAGTTCTCCGATCAAGGACCTAGTTTCGCAGTCTCTTACTGAAAGAGAAGAGGGGGAGAAGAAGAAGGATAAAAGGGTCATTATGAAGGTGCACCAGAAGGCATGCCTTGGTGGGTCCAATGGCAATGACAACAGTCCAAGAGAGGATCCCTTCAGTGATCCGAACCTCATCCAAAATTTAATTGATAAATTTATCCCGCTTGAGGTGGTGGATCAGATGACCGACCTCGACCACATGCAGCTCATTTGAGATTTTCTTGGAACCTTCCTTAAGGTAGTCGTCTTGCTGATTTGATGGTTTAATTTTTTTTTAATATAATTTATCTACTACAGTTGGGCCACCAAATACTCGCACACATCAAAATGATGAACCGACTAAGGTCGGAGGCACTGAAGGTTCAGGAAGACCTCCGAGCCAAAGTCGATCGTCTTCGAAAGGATGCCATCGAGTCTGATCGTCTCTCGAAGGAGAAAGCGGTCAAAGTCGAGGATCTACGGGAGAAGCTCAGGTCGGTGGAGCTACAGGCCACCCTGGCCCTGAAAGAGGAGAGGAGGAAGAAGGCTAAAGCTAGGGTCGGCGAGCTGAAGGATCAAGCCTCGAAGTAGATCTTGAAGGTGAAGATCCAGACTATGGAGGAGTTCAAGATCTCTTCTAAAATAAGGAACCTGAACGTGGCCTTAGGCCAAGAAGCTTTTCAAAAGGGATACAAACTTTGCGAGGATCGAGTGGCCGCTAAGTTTTTCAAACTCGATCTCGACTTCTTATACGGAAAGATCCTTGATGAAGAGACAGGGCCGTCCACTACTGCGGCCAACCCCTCGCCTGCCGAGGTCATCTCCAAGCCTTTCGAACTCATCATCGATGCGCCTGAACCTGCACCAGAGCTAGAGATGGCAAAAAGCGCCCCGACCTCGTCCGCCGCTATTCCTCTCAAGGTCTAAGATTTTAAATAGTTGTATTTTTTTTCTTTATAATGTATATTGAAATATTTTGAGAAATAAAAATGAGTTTTCTTTTTCTTATACTTGTGCTGTAGTAAATGTTATTCAGAATCCCTCTAGTGACCAAAGTCAAGGTCAATCATCTCGATCAGTGTCGAACCACCTTTCAAGGGTATCCTTCTAAGGCCTATAATGAAAGGTTTGAAGAGAAAAATTCATCATCTGAAGAAGAAATTAAAAAAAGTAGAAGATGAGCTCTAAAAATTTAGAAAAAATGCATTGGAGGCGATAATTGAAGTCACTCGTCTTTGCAAGCTACATATGAAAAAGTCCACGAGCTTCAGCATTAGGAAGGATAACTTCAAGAAAGAGTTGGCCAAGCTTAGGAATAGCACCAGTGAGAAGTTCTGGACATTAACTACGAAGGCCAACTTTCTCAAAGTCGAGCTCAAGACGATGAAGAAGAAAATTCATCTATTGGAGGAGAGTTCGCTATGGTCTTCTGACAAGGCTCGATATGAATGGAATTGATCATGGAGATTTTCTACCCTCCAGAAGCAACTATATGATGCTGAGCTTGCCTACGAGATCTATCAGTTGGATTGGTCTAGGAGGATATCCTCGCTGGAGCAGAAGCTGTATGCTGCTAACAATAAGGTGGCTCGGCTTCAACGACAGCTTGTCAAAAATTATCAGTCCGGTACCAGCAGGGAGTCGGAGGAGATCGTCTCTTTGAAGAGAATCGTGGGTGAGCTCTCAAAGTCGATCGGGGTGGAGAAGGTCGAAGTTCAATGATTAAAGCTTTAGTTGATTTATGAGCAGCAAGCTATCAAGAACGCTGAAGGTGAATCGGAGGTTCTGAAGAAGAAACTATAAGCGTCAGAGAAAAACTACCAGAGGATTAACAAGATGAGGAGAAAAGAGCTCGAGGAGGAGATCATCAGTCTAAAGAAATATCTGATGATGGCTAGCAGTCCGAAGTCTAAAGAATTCGATCCTTTTTAGAGCTTCAGTTTACTCCGATTTTTTTTTTTGTAATCGATCTTGCAGATTCTTGTCTAGTAATCAACTCTTTCTTTAATGAAACTATACTTTTTCCAATCGTCCTCTTGTTCTACTCATGTTCAATGTTCGTTCATCTCTTTATTTTCTTCATTTTTCTCTTATTCATAATCGAAGGTCTTCTCATGTGTCAAAATGAGGTTCTCCTCCCATTCTTAGCACGATTGGCCTTTCTTTGTTAGGATGAGGTCCTCCTACTTTTGACATAGTTAGCCTTTTTGTCCCTCTATCAGGACAAGGTGCTCCTCTTGTTCCTTACGGGATTTATCTTTTTTTGTTAGGATAAGATCCTCCTCCTATCCTTAACAAAGGTATAGGAGCACAAAAGGATCGTTATAAGTGCATCTCTCTTCCTCCTATCTTAAATAACCGAAGATCTTCATTATTCATATCAGAACGAGATCCTCCTTCTGTTTCTGACATGATTGGCCTTTTTATTCTTCTATCAAGACGAGGTCCTCCTCCTATTTTTGATGGGTTGGCCTTCCTTAGTTAGTGCGAGATCCTTCTTCTATCCCTAACAAAGATATAGGAGCATAATAGGGCCGTTGTAATGGCCTCTCTCCTCCTCCTATCTTAAATAATCGAAGGTCTTCATTGTCCGTGTCAGAACGAGATCCTCTTTCTGTTTCTAACATGGTTGGTCTTTTTATCTTTCTATCAGGATGAGGTTCTCTTCTTATTCCTGATGGAATTGATCTTCCTTTGTTAGGACGAGGTTTGCCTCCTATCCCTAACAAAGATATAAGGGCACAAAAGAGCCATTGTAAGGATCTCTTTCCTCCTTCTATTTTAAATAATCAAAAATTTTCATTGCCTGTGTTAGGACTAGGTCCTCTTTCTGATTCTGATATGATTGGTCTTTTTGTCCTTCTATAAGAAAAAGGTCCTTCTTCTATTTCTAACGAGATTGATCTTTCTTTGTTAGGATGAGATTCGCCTCCTATCCCTAACAATGGTATAGGAACATAAAAGGATCATTATAAGGGCCTCTCTCCTCTTTCTGTCTTAAATAATCGAAGATCTTCATTGCCCATGCCAGGACAAGGTCTTTCTTCTATTTCTGATGGGGTTGGTCTTTCTTTATTAGGATGAGGTTCGCCTCCTATCCCTAACAAAGGTATAAGAGCACAAAAAGGCCATTGTAAGGGTCTCACCTCTTCTCCTATCTTAAATAATTGGAGGTCTTCATTGTCCATGCCAGAATGAGGTCTTTCTTCTATTTCTGATACGATTGGCCTTTTTGTCCTCCTATCAAGATGAGGTCCTCCTATTCCTGATGGGATTGATCTTTCTTTGTTAGGACGAGATTCTCCTTCTATCCCTAACAAAGATATAGAGACATAAAAGAGCCATTGTAAGGACCTCTTTCCTCCTTCTGTCTTAAATAATTGGATGTCTTCATTATCCATGCTAGGACGAGGTCTTCCTCCTATTTCTAACAAAGATATAGGGACATAATAGGGCCATTATAAGGGCCTTTTTCCTCCTTCTGTTTTAAATAATCGAAGGTCTTCATTGTTTGTGCCAAGATGAGATCCTCCTTCTATTTTATGTTGATGAGAAAATTCGAACCTCGTCTTAAATGCTGACTGCTTATAAAATGAGTCGCAAACTGATGGCTTATTTGATCGAAAGAGAAGATCGTACTAGGCTTAAGACTTGAGTACCAGTTTCTTGCTGCTTCCTATAAGATAGATGAAAAAGCTCGGCACAGGATGGCATCTGATATGCCATGAAGTAGCATTATTGTTCGAAAAGCCTTCAGATGATCGATCGGATCAAAAGCCCCATCATAGGTCTCGAATTGGGAGAGCTTGAAGTTTAGCAGGACATATTTTTTTATGATTTTGATAGAGAAAGAAGGATCGATGCAGATATCGTCATGGTGAACAGGGGTAGAATGGTGGAGCTCCACAATCCTTCGATTCATGTCTTGAAATTTTTAGTCAAGAGTATCATCTCGACCATAGATCTTCGAAGGTTGCCGACTATAGATGGAAAAATTTTCTTCGGAGAAGAATCATGATCGAAATAGGAGCTCCCTGCTCTCTGCTTTTCCTTTCTGGAGATGATGGATCTGCTAACCCAGGTTGCCCTTCTCGATGCTGACTCCTGAAGCTCTGGCTAGAGATTTTCTGGCCGAACCACCATCGGTGATTGCTGTATGGCCTGCACCATCTCGGTGAGGCCTCGAACTTGCTGCATTAGCAGGTTGACCTGCTTTGGATCCACCATGGCCATCGGTGGAGGAGGTTGGAGAGTGGATGATGGAGCCAAAATGGGTGGATCTGACTCAGATCTAGTGGCAGAAATGGTAGACCACCGGGTGGTCATCTTTTTTGGAGGCATTCTTTGGAGCAAGAAAAGATCAAATAGAAGTGGATTCGAAAAATTAAGAGAGAAAAAAGGCAAGCAAGATCGACTGGGCACTCCTTTTAGAATAAGGGCTTAAAGATCCTTTCTCTAGCGTCAATCTTGTTGATACGAAAATTTATGAGAACGTCGAAGATGGCTGAAGTGGAGAAGGCAAGGCTGTCGATGAGATCTGCAAAATAAAATCCAAATCGGAGGAAGGGTGGCTTTGGCAGGACCCTCCGATGCTTAAGTCAATTTTTTGATCAATTGGAATGGAGTGCTCAGAAAATAGAGTGGCAGAATATTGGAAAGGAGGAGAGAGCTTAAAGAAAATATATCTAGAGAGTCTCATTTTATAGGTGGAGCATATAACAAATTGAAAGCGACAGTCGTAACTGTCTGGTAATGGGCCGCTCAGGCCACGTGGAGTTTTCTACGGAGGGTGGTGTTCATTATCGCGATTTGTCAGTCGAGAGTGGTGTCCATTATTATGACTTACCAGTTGAGAGTAGTGTCTGTTATCATGATGTGCCTGTATGTTGGGGATTAATAGAAGAAGTTCGGATGGGATAGGCGCTGATGGCGAAGAGCCTCAGGTCACAATGGCTCTAGAGGAGTTCGGGCTCTTTTGAGGTCGCATGTACGTTGATTGATTCGTGTTGAGCTGGTAGCCAAATTTATGTAAATGGCGAGGCTTTTCCAGGCAACTGGGAGAAGGTTGATCGAAAGAAGGTCGACCATAGAGAGTTGTCCAAGAGGAGGTCGACTGGAGGAGGTCGTCTAGAGGGGATTCGATTGGAGGAGGTCGTCCAGAAGGAGTTCAATTGGAGGAAGATCGTTTGGAAGGGATTCAACTGGAGGAGGTCATCCAGAAGGAGGTCGACCGGAAGGAGGTCGCCCGGAAGGAGGTCGGTTGGAGGGAGGTCGTCCAAGAGGAGGTCATCCAAAAGGAGTTCGACTAGAGGAATATCGTCTGAAGAAAATTCGACTGGAGAAGGTCATTTAGGAGGAGTTTGACTAGAGGGAGGTCGTTCGAAAGGAGTTCGACCAAAGGAAGATCATCTGGAGAGGATTCGACTGGAGGAGGTCATCCAAGAGGAGATCAATTAGAGAAGGTCGTCTGGAAGGAGGTCGACTGAAGGGAGGTCGTCTGAAAGAAATTCGACTTAAGGAGGTCGTTCAAGAGGAGATCGATCGAAAGAAGTCGTCCGAAAGAAGTTCGACTGGAAGAAGATCGTCTGGAGAAAGTTTGACTGAAGAAGATTGTCTGGAAGGAGCGCAAATGGGCTTCAAACCTATCTTTCATCTTTAATCAGAGGGCAAGATTAGTGTAACAATAATTATATTTTTTTTATTTAAGATCGCACAGTCAGGGTTATGTGGCATGAACTCATCACTGAAAAGATCGACGATAAAAAATTTTGGACAAAAATTTTGATAGAAGCCACTTTTTCTCAAACAATATACAATATATGTAGAAGATGCAAAGCACATAAAAATTATTACACGCCATAAAATAAAAGTCCTTTGAAGGTTTCGATAGAAGAGTACATCTTTTTCCCTTTCTCCTTCCGGTTCACCCATGCCACCAATGACCCTTTCTCCTCCTAGCGATATGAAAGAATGAACAGTGCCAAAGTTTGACTCCACGACTGGCCCCATTCCGGGCTTGGACCCGAATTGGACGGACTAGATTTTCTGCTTTACACCATCACGATGGACCCACTTGTTCCACATCTGGACGGTAGGGAGACGTGGTGAGCGCTAAAAGATCTGCTTGCTTTGTGAGCGGAGGGACATTCTCACGCAAAATCCGTCCTTGTCCTCCCCCTCTTCCCGTCTCCGATGTGGTTGCCTTCGGAATAATAATCTCTTGCCTTTTCATTCTCCAATCCTAGCCCTAATCGATATCAAAAGGAAAAGGGGTAGCGGGAGAAATCCTCCTCCGCGTATCTGGATTTCGATTCTCCGGTAAGCTAGATTTCTCCTAAATTATCCTCCCTATTCTTCTGATGCTTCCTAAATATTATTTCTTTCTCTTTATAGATCGTTTTCGATATTTGTTGCACTGTGTATCTCGATTTTTTCTGGATTTTCTTCTCTTTTTAATTATATACATGACGATGTGGAAACTCCAATTTTTCCTCGTCGGTTTAGGCGCTCGTGTTCCTGAATTTGAAACCCTAATCATCTAGTCGGCGATGGATGGGAACAAAGACGAGGCTTTGAAATGTCTGAGGATCGGAAAGCAAGCCTTGGACTCAGGGGACCAAACCCGTGCGCTTAAATTCCTGACCAAAGCCCGCCGCCTCGACCCTTCTCTTCCGATCGATGATCTTCTATCCACTGCTGCGGACGGAGGGTCCCACGACTCTTCCCCGTCGGATGGTCCTGGCAACCCCCGCGAAGAGCCCGAGAGGCCGACCCCAGACTCTGCTTCGGCCTCCTCGTTCGCTACTGCTAGGTCTGCGGCCTTTAGTTCTTCCGAGGGGTCTTCGAGGGCTTACACAGAGGAGCAGATAACTGTCGTCAGACAAATCAAGAAGCAGAGGGATTACTATCAGATCCTCGGGTTGGAACGCAATTGCACCGTGGAAGATGTTCGGAAGGCGTACCGAAAACTATCCCTCAAGGTCCACCCGGATAAAAACAGGGCTCCCGGTGCCGAGGAAGCCTTTAAGGCCGTCTCTAAGGCTTTCCAGTGCCTTAGCAATGAAGAGGGTAGGAAAAGGTATGATCTTGTTGGGTCCGAGGAGCCTGCTTTCGATAGGGCTGCGGCAAGGCGCCATGCGCGTGGGTTCGATGGCTTTTATGATGCCGACGTTGATGCTGAGGAAATATTTAGGAACTTCTTCTTTGGAGGAATGGCTCCAGCAGCCACTTCATTTGGCCCATTCCAATTTAGAGTCGGCGGCATGGGTGGCCCAAGCTTTCACCAGATGCAAGGGGGTGGTAACTTCAACCTCCGTGCTCTGATTCAGATCCTGCCTATTATTATTCTGATTCTGTTGAACTTCCTCCCTTCCAAGGATCCCGTTTATTCATTTTCTCGTGCATATCCTTATGAACATAAAATTGTGACGGCAAGAGGCGTGCCTTATTTTGTCAAGTCACCGAAGTTTGAACAGGAGTACCCTTACCAAAGCTCGGAACGTACTTCTCTGGAGCAGCATGTTGAGAGGGACTATCTTACGATCCTTGCACAGAATTGTAGAGTCGAGCTGCAGCGGTCCCAATGGGGTCTATCATACCAAACGCCTAACTGTGACACACTTCGGAAGTTTGAAGAAACAGCATCTTAATGTCATCGGCTCAAGGTCCGTATTTCTAATTTATATTGTCTTCATTTTCTTCATTACTATCCTACTTTATGATGCACCATAGAGTTCATTGTAGCAATTTGTAAAATATCATGCAACTTTCTGCCCATTTTTAAGCACCTGAGCGCAAGCTGTATTCTTGGCATGACATAGTGTGGATTCTTCATTTTTCATATGTGTCTACCTCTAAGTTGTGCTTCAAATTCCATTCTGGGAAATACATGGTCTGTAATGCACATATGTAGAGTTTGTCGGCTTTTCTTTAACCAATTTTTGTTCGCACTCCTTGCTGGATGCAGTTGTATTGTGTATAATGAAGACAATAATTGCTAGGCAGAGCAATCTGATGATCATTTTTGGCCTCACGATCTCAGGAACATCATAATAAGAGCAAATATTGCCCTTAAGTTTGGAGAAATGATGCCCTTACCTATGATGATGATGATGATGGGAAGGCATCAATAGGTAGATAGAGCAATCAGGTGACCAATCATAGCCTCACAATCTCAGGAACATCATCATAAGAGCTAACCTTGCCCTTAAATTTTCAGAAATGATAACCTCCTGATGATGATGAAGGTCTCATTCATTTAAACGGTACATGACACTCGCTCAAATGGAAAAGCTTCAAGATGCTGTCTAGATAAGAGAGACCCAGAAAGCAGGTTCAGTGGATGATATCTTGGGATCTCATCTACTGAATCTACAATAATGCTACCTTTTATGAGCCTCTGGCTACGGGATCCTAATCAATCTTATGAGCCACTGGCTATTGGCATTATGTGGTAGAAAAGAGATGCAGAATTTTTGTGTTTTGAATACGGATTTTTTGTTTGAAGTGGGTTTATGGGAAGATTCGTGTACGAATTTGATCTTTATTACCTTGAGAGAATTTCTCCCTTTACCACATTGAAGTAGATAAGTGGAAACTGATCTTTGGTAAGTAAAATCGCCCTTTGCATATTGAGGCAGATAGCCAGAAACCAAACTTTAGTAAGTTTTATATTTCCTATGTAATTTGGTGATCAGACTTGGTGTTTCGAATATTTATACCCCAATATGCAAGATCTGTGCATTGAAATGACCAGAGGTGGCCCACACTGTATGGTTAGACCTGTCTAAACTATTGATGATTAACATATATCTGTCACCCATATGTTTGCTAATACTTGCAGGATTTCTAACTATTGCTCTGGATGGAAAAAAATCTCAAATTATTGGGAAATAAATCTAAAATCCTTTGAGTGAAATTCTTGTAATTCAATACATTCTTTGAGTTTTCCTTAACACCTATTAATTGGACTTTTGAACGTAAGTAAAAAATGTATATTGTATTTTAGAAAGTAGCGGAACTTAGTTATTAGAAATAAATGATCCCAGCATAGCTTCTATGCAGACTCATACTTTGATGGTTTAAATCTGTAGTTAAGACATATCTCTTTCGTGGATTAGCCATGTGATTGTTTGGCTAGGTCAATAGTTTATTTCATATATTTTATGTGATTTCTCCCATTATACTTTTCTGAAGAAGCACACTTACACCTTACATGTGCCGTCGAAAATATATCTTCATATTAGTAATATGGATGTCATAGCATGCATTTGCATAAGCAAATGACCATCCATATAGGCATGTTCCTGTTGTTAAATCTATGTGTAATAGCAGTCAACAACAACAATTGTGCTAAAATGCAGGCAAATATCGTAAGTGATGCTGTTTTTTATGAGGATAAGAACAGGCATTGCCAAAGCACATCTTTTGAAACCTCACATTGGATTTTGTTCACATGTGAAGGAACTTTTCAAAATGCCCTTTTTTTTCAGAGCACCCATGCAGAGGACTGCTTTGAAATCAGAATTAATAAACATTGAAACATATATTATTTCATACAACAGTGACAGATCAGCTTATACGGGCATCATTGCCCTTTAACAAAAAAAGGAAAGAGGGCAAGGTGGACGGACATTCTGGTAGATATTGAGCATGAATTTTGTCAGTAGCATCGAAGCAAGGAAAACCTGAGACAGATATCGTCAAAAGATATAGTGGCTATCATGAGTGGTCATTGATGCTAGTTGCATTTCAATACAACTGAGAATCAGAAGGTTGTTAAATCTCAATGGATTGAATACTGCAGATCTTGATGGCTGACAACTGTTAGCTTTCTGCTGGAATCTGATTTCATCAAATATTTTCTTTCCATACTTTTCTTTTAGTGGCATAGAATTTTTTTGAGCTTCAGTTGCTTTTTATAATTATTTCTTTATTTTCAGGGGTTTTGGGACAAGTTTGCAAAACCGATGGTTATCTAGGGGGTTCAGAACAGACCATTTGAAGATTTGGTCTGGAGAGGTTTTATCAGGGTTCTCAACTTGTTGTTCCTCCGTTATTATTTGTTTAGGGATTAAAATAGCTTTTTTTCTGGAAGTTGTTACTGCCATGTCCCTGGGAGAGTTCTCAGCAACCTTGTGACCTTTGCCATTTAATTCAAGATATTAGCTATCAAGTGCTTAGATCTTTTTATGAATGATGTGTAGTTGAAAAAGCTACCATTGGTTTGATTGTCAAAGTATGATATCCAGATGTCAATGGGCTTATTGACCTACTTTTAGCTGACCTGAATGTCAAGCCCCATGAACAATTATAATCAACTGAATAGTTTCAAGGCTGTTTAGAAAAAGCAGCGAACCTGGACCTTTGACTAACTATGTATCTGTCTTAGTTCAACCAAGGATTTGATTGAATTTTGATGAATAAAGTTCATTATGCCTTTGGCTGCAATATATGCATTTCTTTATTGTTTAATAATTAATCTCAGGCATCATTTTCAATTTCTTTTAATGCATGTATGGTACTCAATTCTACTGATTTTATTCTTATAATTTAAGTGATTTTATTTAAGCAGATGACAAGAAATATACTTCAGATTTGGAGATGACTTGTTGAGGAACATCCAGCTAGCCTTTTATATTCTTTTGTAACCGAGAAAATTTGGGTGAAGCAGTTTGTCTTTTGCATTGCATGACCCATGTTTGGGCTATACTATCTCCTAAAAACCTGCGATTTCATTGCTGCTAGGAATTTGATACTGGTAGTATTAAATGTCTATATGAGACGGTGCCTATCCCTTTCGGCCTTTGTTTGATCAATTTTAAACTCTTCCAGACTACATGGTACATAGAAATAAATTTGTTTCTCATGTCATTTTGTTCCATTTGTATTAAACTGTTCTCAGCATGACTGAATGCTTCCTTGGCTTTTCCAATGTACTCCGAGTCGGTTTTCTTCAACCCTCTCAACGTTGTTGGTATGTTTTGGTATGCCTCTAAATCAAACCGTACGAGAGCTCCAACTGATATGGTAGAATAGAGGAAGAAGTCTAATTATTACTTGGACTAGGTCCAATGGACCCATGACATGCTACATTACCCTTGTATTTTACCAATTCCTGATGTTTTCCATCGAGTATATGCTCCAAGATTTGTTTTGGTCCACTTAGATCTGGTTCATGCAATAATTTCTCGAAGAAAAGAGAGGACAAAAGAGAGAGAAAGAGAGAGGAGGGGGGAGAGCTTTGAGGCCATCGGAGGCCTGTTGGAGTGCTGGAGGGCTGATGAGAAGACACAGAGAGGGGTGGGGGAAGAAGAGAGAGGAAGAGCCTTCGGAGGTGTTGGAGGCTTGGAGTGTGGGCATTGAATTAAAGGAGGGCCTTCAGCTTCTATTTTATTTTTTTTTAAATTTTTTTAATATTTTTGGTTGAAATCTACAATCCATGAAGGCATCACTGGCAGCCATCGGATTTCTTCTCTCGCTCTTTCTTTTCTTTCCTCTCTCTGCCGTCCTTTAGTTACTTTTCACTACGTATGGTGGTTTAGGCCGGAGGTCATCTCTTTCTCTTCTCTCTATCTCCCTCCTATTTTTGGTATTCCGCTGCTTTTACTGTTGGTATGGTTCTAAACCATTCGGTTTGGTTAACCCTGGTTTGCAGCCCCAGCATGTTGAAACATCACCTTATATGGGCAAGAACGCCTGCGGTGGCCGGTGCAAAGCGAGTTCAGACAACGGAAACGGGAAGCTAGGGCTTTTAGAAGGATTTAAAAAAATCCGGCTGTGTTTTCTTTGGTGCAAAGGATGCTGTACGGGATGCTCACAAATTGGGAGCAGAATTTGCTGAAAATGCCCCATAATATGCTTACTTTTCGGGACCTAAATTTTAGTTTTTGCTGAAGCCAAACCAACGAGGCTTATTCTGGTTATGCTATCCCAACTTCAAAATTTCGTGCATGAGGTGCTATTCTAAGCAGATCGTTTAAGACTATAATTATGATGGGTTGGGCTTCCGCGCATATCCAGCTTGTTCAAATGGGAAGACTAATATGCTTATAAGAGGTGGCTGTTTAAAACTAGGTTTCATGAAAAATATATATTTATTTAATAAAATTATTTTTCAGGTTTTATGGTTTGCTATTTTTGAAGTTGTGTTGAGTCCATCTACTTGAGAAAGAGAATGTGGAGTATGGGAGCTTTCTCTAGGGTAAAATTTAACAATAGGTTGTGAACAAGTAGCAAGTTGCAATGTGAAGGTGCTACCGGAATTGGGTGCCGGTTCATACCTTTCTCGTCCCGCAAGTCTAAGCTGAAAAGTGCAGCAAGATTAATGGCTTTGAGGTAAGAGAAGACCAGTGTATGAATTGTTTAAACACCTTTGTATCGTAACACACATGACAAACAAGAACTTTTCAGATTCATGACTGGCTACAGCAGCTAATTTAGATGACGGTCCATTTCTACACCTTCCTCCCATATTCTCATTTCTAATCCCAAACTCTCTGCCACCCAATGAATCTCTTCTGCCAATGGGTGCGTCTTATCATACGATGAAAACTTGTGCATGTAAATGGAATCCCTGATGCCAACATCCACCCAACTGAACCCCACCTCCTTCTTGACCCCCCTCTCCCTCATTCCCTTCCTTATCTTCGACACGCTCTCCCATTCCCCCTTCTCAGCGTACAGGTTTGAGATCAGCACATAGGCCCCCGATTCCATGGGCTCCATCTCCATCAAAGCCTCCGCCACCCTCTTGCCCATCTCCACATTCCCATGCAGTCTACAGGCTCCCAACAAGCTCTGCAACGCCGACAGCCCTGGCCCCGTCGGTATTCGTCTTACAAGCTCCTCTGCTTCAACTAACATCCCTGCCCGCCCCAGCATGTCCACCATGCAAGCATAATGCTCGGGCCATGGTTCGATCTCGTATTCACGTGCCATCGAGTCAAAAATTTTGCGACCGACATCCACCATCCCTTTGCAGCCGCATGCTGTAAGGACTGCAAGGAATGCGACATGATCAGGATGAACACCTGAAGCCACCATGTCTTCAAACAGGTCCATCACAAATCCGTAGTTCCCATGTTTCGCATGGGCAGAAATTATCGCCGTCCAACCGACCAGCCTCTTCTGAACCGTCTCGTCGAATGCCCTCTGAGACTCTTCGATGCTCCCATGCTTTGCATACATATTGATAAGGGCACCAGAGACGTACTCGTCGATGTTGAGACCCAGCTTCATGAGGTGGCAGTGGCACCTCTGACCGTAAATCAGCGAAAATGTTTGGACTGCAGTGATTGCACTGAGAATGCTTCCGAATGTATACTGATTCGGCTTGCAGTGGAGGAGCAAAGATGAGAATATCTCCAAGGCCTCTCCGCATAACCCATTCTGGGCATAGCCCGAGATCAGAGCATTCCAGGTGACGATCTCCCTGTGACTCGCGCCTTCAAACAACATCCTCGAGTCCTCCATGGACCCCATTTTTGCGTACATGGTTATAAGACTATTTGAAACATTCACCTCCGCCGAGATGCCCGTCACGAAGCAGACCCCATGAATCATCTGAGCGTCTCTCTTTAAATGCTCGCAGGATACAGCGTAGATCAACGCAACGAATGTGACATCATTCGGTGGAATCCCGTCCGATCTCATGTCATTAAAGAGAGAAAAACCATTATCTGCATCCATAGAAATCATGGTCGTCCATGAAATCACGTCCCTTTCCTTCATCTCCTCAAAAACCCTCTTGGCACGATCAACAGCCCCGTTTTTGTAGTACATCGACATGAGAACGTTAGCGACCGAGACATGCTTCTCGAGCCCTGCCTTTGTTGCGAAGCTGTGGACCTGCTCGCCAAACTGCAAGCCTCCCTCGTGACTACAGGCCGAGATTACGCTAGCAACTGAGATGCGGTCAGGTCTAACCCCTCCTCCTCTCACCATCTCAAGAAACACCTGAATCGCTTCCAACCCACAGTTCCCTTCTTGCGTGAGCCCGCAGAGCAACGAGTTCCACGAAACCAGATCTCTGACCATCATTTCATCAAACACTCTGCCAGCATCCTGGATGCACTGGCACCTCGCATAAGCCGTGATGAGTGCATTCCCTACGAAGGTATCAGAACCGAACCCGGACTTGAACACGAGGGCATGCAGCTGCTGTCCGGATTCCAGATCCTGAAGGTCGGCAGAGAAGGAAAGAGCCATGGTGAAAGACACGGCATCCAAAGGGACTCCGGCTCGACGCATCTCCGTGACAAACTCCAGTGCTTCGATGCCAGAGGTGAACCCGGACAGGATGGTGTTCCAGGTAACGACGTCCGGGTTGGCGATGTCCTGGAAGAGCTGCCGAGCCAGGTCCAAGGATCCCGACTTGGCGTACATGTTCATGAGGGAATTGGAGACCGGGAGGAAGGAGTCGAGGCCGGAGGAGACCACGAGACCGTGGATCTGGAGACCTGGTTTGCCGCGGCATTGCCTGAGGGCCATGGCGACCGTGGTGGGGTCGAGGCCAATGTGGGATCGGAGCCGATCACGGATGGTTTCGAGCGGGTGGGAAACGATGGCTCCGGCATGGCTTCTTCTAATAGGACTTTCGTCGAGCAGTTGGTGGTGGGAGTGGGGACGGAGGGCTTCCAAACGGGCGTTGGCGGGCAATCGATAGCTCGGAGGACGGAGGAAAGTGCGGGGCATGTGAGACTGAGACGGCAAACATCCGCGAATGACGGCGATTAATAAAGTTTTTCTTAAACAATAAAAAAAAATAGATAAAATTACTGAAATACCCTTCGAATCTGAGAGAGTATTATACATATGCAAGAAATTCTGATATGATTATTGTATATTGCATCTTGTTTTAATATTCAATTTATTCTAGTGTCTGTTTTTCTCATCTTTTAGGATATTTAAAAAAATATTTATATAAAAAAAATTCTAATATATTCTTGTCTTTTTCATCTTGTTTAAACGTCCAATTTAGTCTCGTAACTGTTTCTCCTAATCTTCTTTGGCAAAATAGCTTAAAAAAATAAAATCGACATTGGATCACAAAAAAAATTATAGATGACCTTTTGCTAATCATAAGACTGTTTTGCTTTGTTTTTTTTATATATATAATTATTATTAATTTTATTTAATTCAAAACTGACTTGTATAATTTATCATTATAACATATTGTAATGATCAAATTTTCTTGCTATTATTACTCTCATTCTCATCATGAGTTAAGAACAGCACTAATCATCCGTGAACAAAGCTGTTCAAGAATTTTGGAACTTCGTACTCACCGAGAAGGAAACATGGATATAGGCCCTTCAAGCATAGGAAGTGTAGTAAGCTATTTGCTGTGAAAAGAAACCGTATAATATTCGCTTAGTGTTGGTTGAGAAAATTATAAAGTATTAAATTTTTTAAATAAATAAAATATATTTTTTTAAATTTTTATATTTTTTAAATAAATTAATTAATATATAATTTATATATAATATTATATAAAATAAAATTTTTAATCATAGATCAAATCTTTACGATCTTTTCAAGCTTTAAATTAAAGATATGCACTATATCATTATATAGATTTTTGTAGCAATAGCAAGCGATATTAACCAAGTAGTTTTTTTTATCTTCCAAAATAGTATTTTATCATTATGGAATTCTTAATCTTCTTCAAATATCCTTTGAATTTCATCTTCAATTGAAATAGTGGCTGCTCCATTTTAAAATGCCTATATATAAAATAAATAAATAAATTCATGATATGTCCATAAGAGATAGAGCTCATCAACTAAAACTACACTAGCAAAATGGAAGAAACGGAAGAGTAATGCTTTTATCAATTCATGCGACCACAACCACAAAAAGCATTGCGGTAAAATTGGTAGAATATTTCGAGACATTCTAAGCAAAATACCAATCAAAACATGGTACATGGCATCTGAAACTCAAAAGAAATATAATATTCAGTGGTAGAATTTTGCAGATTAATTGAAGAAACTGACTGCCCTTTCTGCTCAATATTTTCTGAATTTTATACATGGACAATGAATCATGAATGTCAACCTATCCATTTGGCATAATTAGGAAGAGCCATGTGGCTTCCACTACCATACAAAAAATATCATCTCAATGTATTTAGTTGGGAGCTAAAACACAGTCTGTAAAGTCTCCATCAATCTGTGGGCAGTTTGGCATGAAACTTGGAAGGATGCATTCTGTATAAATGTTCATTCAAGAGTTTTACTTTTATCCTTGGCCAATTGATTGTTACCAGAGAAGCTTAGCCACCAAAATGTATTGATATGATAAAATTTACATATAGAAAGGAGGCGAAAAGAATGTATAGAATTTCTGTTTGATTACAATGGTGCGTAACCGAACAACTGGAATAAGACGAAAGTTTTAGATCTAAGGCCTCGGTCATATCCGGGTTGGACTAAAGATAGGCCCAAGTCCGACCCGAAAGCAAAACATGCCCTATTTTTTACCTCGAGCCCATCCTGAATTGTTTCGGACCGAGCCTAAAGCCTGACTCAAAGCCAGCCCGGCTCTATAGGCTTTAGGCCGGCCCGAGCCCACTTTTAACCCTAATGATAGTCCATACTTAACAAAAATATCCCCAATAAAGTTATATATTTATTCATTAAATTTATTCTAATATCTTTTCAAATTTATTTAATATAGAGCTTTTGCAAAAAACATTAAGATGGAGATGACATTATGCAAAAGACTATATAATTAAAGTTATTATATAAAACTAATTGGAGATAATAATGCTATTCTAGTATTAAAAAAATATTTTATACTGAAAGGTATTGATATAGATGAAAAATTGTATCTCGATTGGAGCTAATGTACCTGCCTTGTTAGCATTGAGATATGAGTAGCCTCCATCCAAACCGACCTCAGTTCCAGCCAACCCTAGGACATTTAGGTTGGCCTTATCCAATATAATGAGAAAGACTGACCCTTGATTCCCATACGGATCTTTAAATCCCGTGACCATCGAGAATAGCTAACAACGAGCAAATAAGGCAATAAGCAATCCCCAAATCCCACTGAATCAGACCAGGGATATCGGGGACATTGTGCCCAAAATGGTAGGGATAATGCCCCAGCATTCCTATCCTTTTATGATTCATCAAATTTTGCTTATAAATACAAACTCATAGGGGATCACGGGATAAGCATAATCTCCCTTACGCTCACTCATTCCCATCTATTCGAGTATCAAAGGATCCTTACCATCACTACTATTGGTGCAGAATCTAGTTGTCGTCGGATCTAGCTGAAGTGGAGGAGGACGAGGTCGCCGTCGGTGATCTACAAAATAAAGTTCCGTTCGGAGCTAGTGGTCTGTTGGTGCAGAATCTAATTATCGTCGAATCCAACTGGAGTGGAGGAGGACGAGATCACTGTCGGTGATCTGCAAAATAAAGTTCCGTTCGGAGTCGGTGGGGGTGACTCCAGCAGGACCCTCCGACGATCAAGTCAGCTCTTTTGGCCAACAAAAATGGAGTGCTCTGGAATGAGTTTGGCAGAGTTTAGAGGAGGAGAGGAGAGCTTAGAGGTTAGAGCAAGTGTATCTGGAGGGTCCCTTTTTATAAGCGGAGCTTGATGGTGATAGCTGCAGTTGCCTGACGGCGGACCGCTCGAGGCTGCATGGGGTTCGATGCGGAGAGGATGGTATCGTCAGATCGATAGTGACAGCCATACCGTTCGGTAGTGGTGGGCTGCTCGAGGTCTGACGGAGTCAGTCATTGAGGGGGGCACTGCCTGTAGCATCGTCTGTGGCAGACTGATGGTGATCATTCATTCAGATTTAATAGTCGTAGCTCTGAGAAAGTAGGCATCGATCGGTGGACTTCGGTATGTATCAATTTTAGAGAAGTTCGGACTCCTAGAGGAGTTCGACCGAGGAAAAGCTCGGAAGAGGCTCGACCGTTGAGGAGTTCGGTCACCAAAGGAGATGTCTGGGAAGAGTTCGGCTCCTAAAGAAGTCCGATCGAAGGAAAAGCTTGGAGGAAGTTCGGCTTCCATAGGCGTCTGGCTGGAAGAGCACGGAGGGAGTTTGGCTCTTGCGAGAGTCCGATCAAAGCTCGACCGCTGAGGAGTTTGGTCGAATGAAAGAGTTCAGCTAAGGCCCGATCGCTGGAAGTATGAAGGAGTTCGACCACTGAGGAGTTCGATCGGCTGAAGAAGTTCGGCTAAGATCCATCCACTGAAGCTCTTCCATGGCTACAGGTTGCATTAGGCTGAGCATCGAACTGGACTTTGACAGGAGCGGGGTTTATCCCCAACAATAGTCTCCCCCACTCTCGAGTTCGAAACTCGAAGGAAGAAAGTGCAGAAAAGGCGACTGTCGAAGTCCTCTTCTGGGCTCTGTGTTGGTTCAGATTGAAGCTTGGGGGAGATCTCATCTTCAGCCAAAGTTGATGTTGAAGTTGAAGCCCGAGGGAGATCTCCTCTCCTGTAGCCGAGGTTGATGTGGGCGCTCGGGGGAGATCTTATCTCCTACAGCCGAGGTTGGTTCGGTCGCTCGATAGAGATCTTATCTCTAGCCGAGATTATCACGATCGCTTAGGAGAGATTTTATCTCTAGCCGAGGTTGTCACGGTCGCTCAAAAGAGATCTTATCTCTGGTCGAGGTTGGCTCGGGCACTCGGAAGAGATCTTATCTCTAATCGAGGTTGGCTCGATCGCTCGGGAGAGATCTTATCTCTGATCGAGGTTGACTCGGATGCTCGGAAGAGATCTAGCCGAGGTTGGCTCGATCGCTCGGGAGAGATCTTATCTCTGACCAAGGTTGGCTCGGGCGCTCGGAAAAGATCTTATCTCTAGCTGAGGTTGGCTCGGTCGCTCGGAAGAGATCTTATCTCTAGTCGAGGTTGACTCGATCACTCGGAAGAGATCTTATCTCTGGTCGAGGTTGTCACGGTCGCTCGAAAGAGATCTTATCTCTGACCGAGATTGGCTCGGGCTCTCAGGAGAAATCTTATCTCTAGTCGAGGTTGGCTCGGTCGCTCGGGAGAGATCTTATCTCTAGCCGAGGTTATCGCGGTCGCTCGGAAGAGATCTTATCTTTGATCGAGGTTGGCTCAGTCGCTTTGGAGAGATCTTATCTCTAGTCGAGGGATCTTATCTCTAGTCGAGATTATCGTGGTCGCTCGAAAGAGATCTTATCTTTGGCCAAGGTTGTCGCGGTCACTCGGAAGAGATCTTATCTCTGGTCGAGATTGACTCGGGCACTCCGAAGATATCTTATCTCTGGTCGAGGTTGACTCGATCGCTTGGGAGAGATCTTATCTCTAGCCGAGGTTGTCGTGGTCGCTCGAAAGTAATCTTATCTCTAGCCGAGGTTGGCTCAGGCGCTCGGAAGAGATCTTATCTCTAGTCAAGATTGTTCCGGTCACTCAGAAGAGATCTTATCTCTAGTCGAGGTTATCTCGGGGCGCTCGGGAGAGATCTTATCTCCAGTCGAGGTTATTGTGGGTGCTCGAAAGAGATCTTATCTCTGATCGAGGTTGGCTCGATCGCTCGGGAGAGATTTTATCTCTAGTCGAGGTTATCCCGGTCACTCAGGAGAGATCTTATCTCCAACCGAAGTTATCGCGAGCGCTCAGAAGAGATCTGATCTCTGGCCGAGGTTGGCTCGATCGCTCGGAAGAGATCTTTATCTCTAGCCAAGATTGTCTCGATCGCTCGAGAGAGATCTTATCTCTGGCTGAGGTTGGCTCGGATGCTCAGGAGAGATCTTATCTCTTACGATCGAAATTGCCTCGGGAGAGATCTTATCTCCTGCAGCCGAGATTGATGCGGACGCTCGGAGGAGATCTTATCTCCTACAGTCAAGGTCGGTCCGAACCCTCGGGGGAGATCTTATCTTCTACAGCCGAGATTTGCCTCGGGAAAGATCTTATCTCCTACGGCCGAGGTTGATGTGGGCGCTTGGGGGAGATCTTATCTCCTGCAGTCGAAGTCGACCCAGACCCTCGGGAAAAGATCTTATCTCCTGCAGCCGAGGTTGATGTGGGCGCTCGGAAGAGACCTTATCTCCTACAGCCGAGGTCAGCTCGGACCCTCGGAGGAGATCTTATCTTCTGCGGTTGAGGTTATTGCGGACGCTCGGAGGAGATCTTATCTCCTGCGGTCGAGGTCGGTCCGGACGTTGGGGGGAGATCTTATCTTTTATAACCGAGGTTGGCTCGGGGGAGATCTTATCTCCTACGGTCGAGGTTGATGTAGGCACTCGGAGGAGATCTTATCTCCTACGATCGAGATCGGCTCAGACCCTTGAAAGAGATCTTATCTCCTGCGGTCGAGGTTGTTGCAGGCGCTCGGAGAAGATCTTATCTCCTACGGTCGAGGTCAGTCCGGATGCTTGGAGGAGATCTTATCTCTTGCAGTCGAGGTTGGCTCGGAGGAGATCTTATCCCCTACAGCCAAGGTTTGTTGCGAATGCTCGGAGGAGATCTTATCTCCTACAGTCAAGGTTGGCCCGGATCCTCAGGGGAGATCTTATCTCCTATGATCGAGGTTGCCTCGGGGGAGATCTTATCTCCTACGGTCAAGGTTATTGCGGGCGCTCGGGAAAGATCTTATCTCCTGCAGGCGAGGTTGGTCCAGACCCTCAGGGGAGATCTTATCTCCTACGATCGAGGTTGCCTTGGGGGAGATCTTATCTCCTACGGCCGAGGTTGGCTCAGGAGGAGATCTTATCTCTTACAGCCAAGGTTACCTCGGAGGAGATCTTATCTCCTGCGGTCGAGGTTGATGTGAGCGCTCGAGGGAGATCTTATCTCCTGCAGTCGAGGTCGGCCCGGACCCTCGGGGAGATCTTATCTCCTACGATTGAGGTTGTTTCGGAGGAGATCTTATCTCCTACAATCAAGATTGCCTCGGAAGAGATCTTATCTCCTATGGTCGAGATCAGTCCAGATCTTTGGGGGAGATCTTATCTCCTGCGATCGAGGTTGTTACAGACGCTCGGAGGAGATTTTATCTCCTACGATCGAGGTCGGTCCGGATGCTCGGGGAGATCTTATCTTCTGCAGCCGAGGTCGGGGGAGATCTTATCTTCTACACCCGAGGTTGTTGCAGACTCTCGAGAAAGATCTTATCTCCTACAGCCGAGGTTGGCCCGGACCCTCAGCGGAGATCTTATTTCCTACGGTCGAGGTTGCCTCGGGGGAGATCTTATCTCTTGTGGTCGAGGTTGCTGCGAGCGCTCGAGAGAGATCTTATTTTCTACAGTCGAGATTTGTTCGGACCCTCAAGGAAGATCTTATCTCCTGCGGCCGAGGTTGCCTCGGGGGAGATCTTATCTCCTATGGTCGAGGTTGGCTCAGGAGAGATCTTATCTCCTACGGCCGAGGTTGTCTCGGAAGAGATCTTATCTCCTACGGTCGAGGTTGATGCGGATGCTCGGGGGAGATCTTATCTCCTGCAGCCAAGGTCGGTTCGGATCCTTAGAGGAGATCTTATCTCCTACAGTCGAGATTATTGCAGGCACTCGAGGGAGATCTTATCTCCTACAGTCGAGGTCGGTTCGGACGCTCGGGGGGAGATCTTATCTGCTATGGTAGAGGTTGATGCAGACGCTCGGGGGAGATCTTATCTTCTACAGTCGAGGTTGGCCTGGACCCTCGGGGAGATCTTATCTCCTACGGTCGAGATTGATGTGGGCGCTCGGGGAAGATCTTATCTCCTGTAGCCGAGGTTGGCCCAAACCCTCGGGGGAGATCTTATCTCCTATAGTCGAGGTTGAAGGTCTTTGACTTGCTCGTGTTAGGACGAGGTTCTCCTCATGTTCGTAACATGGTAACTATTGACTGCTTCTTCCCTATCATCACAAAGTTTTTGCACCTAGAAACAATATTATTGAAATGAAAAAATTTTACCGAATGGAAGTTACTGACGGCACATCTCCATTTTAGGGTCGTGGGGGCGTTGATCCTCCGAGTTTCCTCAGGCAGTAAGTCCCAGGCTGGACGACCTCCTCTATCTCATGCTGGCCTTCTCAATTTGGAGCAAGCTTCTCTTAGCTTTGACGTTGGAAGATGACAGCCCGCCGAAGTACCAAGCCCTGGAGATAGCATCTATGATGCTGGGAAGCGGTCGATCTCCTTGTCGTTCCTCCCTTAATATTGGTTCTAGCTTCTTGGGGGAGGACTTCTTCGCGCCCTTCCGTCGGGGCTTCCTTGATGATGAGCTCAAAGAGTTCGGGCCTTACTTGCGTTGGGGAGGTCGTGAGCGCGGTTGAACTTTATTCCACCCTCCTGTGAAACCTGCGGGAGAACTTCATGCCCCTTTGTCGGGGCTTCCTCGATGACGAGCTCGAGGATGAGTTCGGCGGCCTCGCTTATGTTGAATTTCATTCCGCCTCTAGTGAAACTTTTGTCGGGGCTTCCTTGATGATGAGCTCAAGAGGGAGTTTGACCTCGCTTGCGCTGGAGAGGTCGTGAATGCGGCCGAACTTCATTCCTCCCTCTTGTGAAATTTTTGTCGGAGCTTCCTTGATGACGAGCTC
Source organism: Cocos nucifera (assembly GCA_006176705.1). NCBI lineage: Eukaryota > Viridiplantae > Streptophyta > Magnoliopsida > Arecales > Arecaceae > Cocos > Cocos nucifera. The sequence goes on along the minus strand of QRFJ01000885.1, from coordinate 257,510 downwards.
GAGGGAGAGTTCGGCGGCCTCACTTGCACTGGGGAGGTCGTGAGTGCGGCCGAACTTCATTCCGCCCTTCTGTGAAACCTTTATCGAGGCTTCCTTGATGATGAGCTCGAGGAAGAGTTCGGCCTCACTTGCGCTGGGGAGGTCATGAGCATGGCCGAACTTCATTTCGCCCTCCTGTGAAACCTGCGAGAGAACTTCATGCCCCTTTGTCGGGGCTTCCTCGATGATGAGCTCGAGGGGTAGTTTGGCGGTCTCGTTTACGCCGAACTTCATTCCGCCTCTTGTGAAATCTTTGTCGGGGCTTCCTTGATGACGAGCTCAAGGAGGAGTTCGGCCTCGCCTGCACTGGGGAAGATCGTGAGCGTGGCCGAACTTTATTCCGTCTCCTGTGAAACCTTTTAGGGGAGAACTTCTGCTCTCTATTTCTCCTTTGTAAGGGTGATTGGTATGCTAGGCCAAATGCTCTTCCTTAAGGCTGGTTCTTGGCATCCTGATGGCGGGTTTGCTGGCAAAGTCACCACCGAAAGCTGTTGCACGGTCTGCATCATCTCGGTGAGGCCATGAACCTGCTGGATCAGTAGGTTGAACTGCTCCGCATCTATCGTGGCTTCAGGTGGAGCTTGGGTTGTCGGGGCTGAAACGGGAGCAGATGGATTTGGTACGGAGGCCGCCGATCGTCGAGTCGAAGCTCCCTGGGTGGCATTTTCTCTTGAAAAAGAACTCTAGAGAGGAAGGAGGGAGATCTCTAGAGAGAGATCGTTGCTGAGCACTCCTTTAAGAACAAGGGGGCCTCAAGAATACCTCAAGAACAGAGGCGGCCCTTCCTCTAGTGCCAAATCTATTGTTGGAGATAAATCCCGCTCCTGCTGAAGTCCAGTTCAATGCTCAGCCTAATGCAACCGGTAGCCATGGAAGAACTTCAATGGATGGATCTTAGCCGAACTCCTTCAACCGACCGAACTCCTCAGCAGTCGAGCTTCTTCGTACTCCCAGCGGTCGGACCTTAGTCGAACTCCTTCATCCGACCGAACTCCTCAGTGGTCGAGCTTCGGCCGAACTTCCGCGAGAGCCGAACTTCCTCCGCGCTCTTCCAACCAGACGCCTACGGAAGCCGAACTCTCTCCAAGCTTCTCCTTCGGTCGGACTTCTTTAGAAGCCGGACTCCTCTCAGACATCCCCTTTGACCGACCGGACTCCTCAACGGTCGAGCCTCTTTCGAGTTTTTCCTTGATCGAACTCCTCTAGGAGTCCGAACTCTTCTGAAATTGATACATACCGAAGTCCACCGATCGATGCCTGCTTTCTCAAAGCCACGGCTATTAAATTTGGACGAACGGTCACCATCAGTCTGCCACAGGTGATGCTACAGACGGTGCCCCCCTCCATGACTAACTCCACCAGACCTCGAGCGGCCCACCACTACTGAACGGTATGGCTATCACTATCGGTCCGATGATACCATCCTCTCCGCATCGAACCTCATGCAGTCTGGAGTGGTCCATCGTCAGGCAACTGCAGCTATCACCATCAAGTTCCGTCTATAAAAAGGGATCCTTCAGATATACTTGCTTTAAGCTCTAAGCTCTACTCTCCTCTTCTAAACTCTGCCGAACTCATTCCAGAGCACTCCATTTCTATTGGCTAGAAGAGCTGGCTTGATCGTCGGAGGGTCCTACCGGAGCCACCCCCATCGACTTCGGACAGAACTTTATTTTGTAGGTCACCGACGACGACCTCGTCCTTCTCCACTCTAGCTGGATCCGGCGGCAATCGGATTCTGCACCAATAGACCATCGGATCCGGACGGAACTTTATTTTACAGGTCATCGATGGCGACCTCGTCCTCCTCCACTCCAATTGAATCCGACGATAATCAGATTCTGCACCAACAGCTACCTTATAGTTGCCATCCAACTCTAGTCAAATCGACTTGAGCTGAAAATCTATAGTAATAGATATATTTATAGATTTTATTATATTTTTATGTAGAATTATTTCTAATCAAATATTATAATTTTTTTAAAATAATTTTTTCTATGAATTAAATAGAATAATTTTTTTTTAATTATTTTTTAAATAAATAATTTTTATGAATCATCAGGATTATTCTATAATTTGATACATTGGAATCAAATGGATTCTTTGAAAAAATGCATTTGATAAGTATGACGATCATCTTATCATGGACATTGCTACCAAATCCATCGATGACACGTGTCATCAGACATCGTCACCTAATCCACCAGCCCTGCGCCGATGAGCTGTCCCACGGTACACATATAAAAATTTCTGGACGTTCCACGACGGATATCCCTACTTATGAACCGTACACGTGTCGACATCATTATATCTGGAACCACCCCTCGCACCACCGAGATAGGTCACATCCAAAACGTCAATAGGCGCATCTTCGCTATCCGCCTTTCCTCGCCCTCGTTCTAAAGGCCCCATCTGTTGGCGAATTATTTGAGGCCTCATCTTTGGACTCTCATTCTTCTCCAGACGAACAGTGCCGGTGCGACAACACCACCTCACACAGCAAACTTACACAGCCTACGTGTCCAGAAACGATTTCAGAAATGGGAGACTCCAGCAATGAGATACCGATACATAAGCATCTAGTGTCCTCGTGTGAGATCCGTGTAGCCCCTACGCTGTGACTCAGTCCAACTACGTGCCTTTTTGGTTTAAGCTTCAAAATACAAAGTTTTTCGTACGTGGGTCTCTTGGGGTCATCTTACCACCTAGAAGCTGACAAATTAAGGGGCCCGCCGGTGGCAGTGGATGGTGGTTCAAGGGGCTGGGAGTCTCTATCCTGAAGAATTAAGCCAGCATGACGGGGTTGACTAGATATCGTATAATTTTGCTTATAATAATATTATTCTTTGCATCCTTTCAAAGATTAAGACTAGGCTAATCATGATAAAGTGGAGCAAATAAACTTGTAAGTGCTCGAGAGTTTGTCCGCTGGACGGGACACATGAGAATAGGGACGAGCACCATCCATACATGCATTTCGCATCCACTTTTTTTTTTTTTTTTTTAAAAAAATATTCCTAGGCTTTTTCATCTTTTTGGTTCCCTTTCCCCCCTCCCTCCTCACCTGATAACGTTAATATAGATAGCCCAATCGCATGACTTCATGTGGAATTCTATCTTTTCACATTTCAAGCAATATTTGTGAAGAGGTGAAGTATTAAGCATTCAGAAAATTTATGTGCCAGATATAGTTCTGATGAACATTGCAACTCTGGACGCTACAGCTTCTTGGAAAATATATATGCAAGATATACTCCAACTAACAATGAAAATAAATGGAGCAATCAAGAAGTCCATGAACTTTAATAGAATTTCTGGAAAAAAATATATTTTTACCTTTTATCTGAGTATATTGTAATAGAAGACTTGTGTTTGACTACACGCAGACGCACACCAATTTGGGCAATTGAACACACACTTAAAAGTTACGCACTTCCAAAGCTGCGGCGAGCATCAATAATTGATCATTCCAGTTGAATTTTATTGATTCAACATCATTCCGTTTTACAAGTACTTGTGCAACTCAATAAATTATATTTTTATATTTTCAAAATGACATTGCCATCTTTTGCTCAAAAGAATAGGCACTGCATCCAAGTACCGTAAAAATGTTCAGAATGACGTTAATTTGTGCATGTTGTCGCTTCTCCTTTTTTTTTTTCTTCCTTCTTATCTTTTTCTCTTCTCCTCCACCATACCACACCACACCCCACCCGAAAGCCATCAAGGCACCAATTATTCAGTCTACCCTTAAGCAAGTCGTGGCAAACTTCAAATTGAGTTGTTAGCGAATCTGATCTACCTCTCTGATGAATCTTCCAAGAAGGACCACGCTCGGGCCACGAGGTTCACATAGTTGGGAGAACATACGGTTTTGAACGAGGCATTCAGCTTAAAGCTAGCGCAGGCACATGAAAGTTGCAAAGAACACAATTAATTACCAGCCTCCTTCCATCATGGTGTTCGGTACCCAACTTTAGAAATATTCGAAAGACATTGGAAGAACAAATGGAAAGATATAATTGAAGGAGTGACGAACATGTATATGATGCGCGTTAGTGCGAGGGGCAGCTTGTTCTGTCGCACACCATATGGTACTTCTTTTGACTTCTTAATTTGTTTACCTTGAATCATTTAGCTTCATTCTTGTGATTGAAATCAAATCAAAATTGATTAGTTGGTTCGCAATCATGCCAGTAGTTCTTTATAATACTCATGCATATGTACATCTAATTATATTATTGTGACGAAGAAAATTACGAACTTCTAAATAATTAGACATATCCCCAAGGTGCCGGTAGTTCTAATTAATGAACTCCTCGACTCACATTGAAGAAACACAAGTTCTTGCCATCAAATTTTGACATCTTAGAAGAATCAGTTTTATCTCATTCAATGCGACATCCATCTTATACTACTCGTGACTGACCCTCACGCAGGCCATCCTGTTAAGCCGCACGTGAGCAATCGCAAGCGGGCCGTCGCAGTGAGGGAAGTTAGAAACGACTTCGGACGCTACGGGTTCGCTCGTATACACATGTTTGCTGGAAATTAAATTAATATCGCTTTTCACAAATCGCTTGATGGTATGTTTTCTGATTATCAAAATTAATCTCACAGGCAGGTCTATTAGATCAAAATAACCACAAAACGCCCATTAAAAAAAAGAGGAGGAAGGAAAAATAAAAGTCCTCGAGATGAGTTACAATAAATTCCTCGTGTGATGATGAATAGGATCACGTAGATGAATTTTTTCTTTTTTCTTTCTTTTTTTTTAAAAAAAAAAAAAAACTTAGATCAGCAAAGAATAACTCCAGGTTGACTTGTGGTCGCAATTCAGAATTGTCAAGAAAATAAAACTCATTAGAATAAAATTATCGAGTGCAATTAATCTTTTATTTTCCCTCAAAACAATCTTTTACATCCAATTCTCTCCCCTTACATGGATCCGTGCATGTGTTGTTTCTTAATGACACCAAATCACGATCCTGTGTCTCAGGTGATGCATTACAATAATGTAAACAGTATTGCAGCATAGAATAATGCTTTGTTTTGGGCATGCGTGGACGCAAATTTTTTAGGAGTCGTCAAATCTGGGACCCTACAAACCTCTGGGTGCATTTCCAAAAGCCTGTCGGAAGGGCAAAGAGCGCAGGTGGTAGACTGAATTCAGCTGGCCCGGTTAGGGTCGGCCTGCAGTTTGCGGTTATATACAACGTGGCGGGGCCCGGATCGAGCGGAGTGGGCGGTGAGAGCTTGGACTTAATTATTGGCTCGTCAGGTCTTCGACCACCTACTTCCAACTACTATCGCCTGGTGGAGTGTTCCGCATGCGCCATCCGTATCTCCTTTCCTCTTCTTTTTTTTTTTTTTTGTTTGGATCCGTTTTCAGAGGGGACGCGCGCGCGCGCGCGCAAAGCAGACACCTAACTTGATCAGATCCTACCCGCTGGATCTCTTATTCATCAATCAGACGAGCACGGGATGTACATACGACCTGTTCAAGTCCATTATAGCAAAAAAAGCATATACTTGTAAAAGTTCTTCAAAATACTTTATAATCTTTATTTTATCTCTTCTTCCTACATTCTTGATCTCTTCAATATCATAACTAATTGCTTCCTCCATTTTACTTCAAAATATAGAATGAGAATTAGAATCCCATTAAACATTTGTTTAATGACTAGAATTAGAACAAAATTTGAATATTATGGAGAGTAGTAATTAGATTTTCGTATCGAAATGAGAATATTACTCCTCCTAACCATTGGAATGGGAGTTATTAATTTTTATTTCAATTATAGAGTTCAATTGCGCCCAAGCAAATATGCACTAAACCGCTTCCTAAATGATGCGATTGATATTTCATCGGCAATTTCAAATAAAACAATGAACACTTCAATGATATTATATAGTAAAAGAACTCAAAATCTTACCTAAATAAATTATCGGTCAAGATTTTTTTTTTTTGATTTCTTTGTCCTATAGAAATATTCAGAATCCGCCCAATTCTACATATATCCACATATATGCCTTTTATAATATTTTTATCGGACGAAAGATCCAAATTTATTCAAATTTATTCATAAATATTATAAGTTTAATCATAAACATCATGATCATTCAATAATTAAACCAAATGAGTATATGCTATAGTATTCTTTAGTCTACATGGATCATGAGCAGGATCCATTGTAATATCATTTACAATGATTCAATATCTAACCTAAATAATATTTTTTGATTAGTTTTTTTAATGACGTTTTGGAACGTTACATGCAGGCTAATTGGTGGTTTCAAAAAGGCAATATACATGGAGTGAACGAGACTCTCACATAGAATTTTCAAGTATATATCTGACCTACCCCAGATTGAGTTTTGTTTTAAACTAGATTTTTTAGTGTTGGTTGATGAGAGCCTGTAGGCAATTTTGGATTGAACCACGGGAGCTTGTTCTATGGATTTGTGCTAAGATTGCTGCTTGCACTACCCATAAATAGCATAGAGAATATGTGGATGCGCATTCATGTATATTACATTTTAGAACCACAGTGGGCGTGTATTGAGCTGCATATATACGTACAACAATTTGTAGACTGTCTACATCGTCGAAGGAAGTTGACTTTGCTCCATCATTCATGGCCCTACAACCTGTGGACAGGTCCACCCACGTTCAGAGTAGAATAAGAAACGCTAACCAGGATAACTCGCCTCCCTGCCCCACTTCCCTTTCGGCCATTAGTGTACTTCTCTGAACTGAACAGAGCTTAGCTGAACCAACCTATCCCAGCTCGCATGGCTCTTAACCCAGTTGTGCACACGCGAATTGGAATTCTAGAATGCACTTATAATGGTGGGCTTATCCGCAGGAGGTTATGCATCATCCTGTACTACAGTGCTTCCACCAACCAGAAAGCACATCAGAATTATATTATGGGCCAGGAAACGGCCCTCATACAGCTCAACTCTCTCATCCTCTCAACAGATTTGAGTTCTTTAATTTTCCTTTTAATTCTACGATGCTCACATGTGGATAAGACTCGATAGAACTGCCTTCCGTCATTTAAGGACTCACATTGCTTCTTCTGGCTGCTGAATGATGATACCCAAATTAACCAGTCTAGCTTAGAATATACACTTGATATACCCTTGAGATAACCTCTATCATAAACTTCTTCCGCTAGCTTTTCTGGTAGAGTAATTTTTCTTTCTTTAAATAATAATAATAATAATAATAATAATAACAACACTACTTATTTGGGAGATACTACTTCCTCCAAACTAACCATGCACCAAGTTAGTAGCTAGGATCCCACAAGGAAAAGTAGATCTCTGAATGCATCTGCAACATCTTATAATCCTCTCTTTTTTTGCCTGTAGTTTAACCTAAATTACAAAAGGTCTTTTAACGGTATATGTCAAAAAGAAAGGATTATTCTACTAAAAATTATATCTTACATTGCCACCTCATCTCCTTGCTGTGTTTCAATCGTTGAAATGCTTGCACAATAAATATGTGCCCTAAAAAAACGAGATGATTGGCATAGTACATGATCAAATGGTGCATATGGTATAAAATATTACTATTCTATCGATTATCATGAATCCAAGATAACTTGTAGCTAGTAGACTTTTCAAGAATTCAAATAGAATCTTATACGTGAAAGAATGTAAATAACTTATTTTCAGTAATAAAAATTGGATGATTTTATTTTTTGTCACCCTTATAATTAAAAAAAAAATATAATTCATATTTTGATAAGTTTGTAGAGTTTTTGCATCTTAAGTTAAGATCATGGTTTCACTATGATAACATGGTCAAAAATTTTTTAATTTTAAAAAAATATTTTATACATCATATATGATGATCGATGCATATATAGATTTAAATTTTTATTTTTTAAATATCATACTCCAATCTTGTATACATATCAATCACCGTATGCTTGGTTGCTCACCAGTAGAATTACTCTTGATTTTATGTGGTTATCGCATATCATCCTTCCTTCACATGCCTCATAGGTTGAAAATTAGGAGGAAAAAAAAAAAAAAAAAAGGCGACATTTGGATGTGGGGTAGGTGGAGCACTTAAGTGAGGCATCGCGCTGTGGCTCAGATCCTCTACGACCATAAACCCATTCCTCCACGCAAAGGTACGAGCTCTAGGTGCCATAGGCAAGTCATGTTGCAAGATTCCTTCTTTATTAATTTCTCGATCTTGCCCACCTTAGCTTTACATCACCTTTTTCCGTAACAAATATAATATGGAGACCCTCGAAGAGAGAACAAAATCTTGGACTCCCCAGAGTCTTAATTCCTTTTCAAATTAATTTGGAGAGCCAATTCCCTACTTTCTCAAAATAAGATGTAGACTTTAATTTTCGGAAAGGATGGTGGAGGTCATTGTAGGGTGAGGGAAGGCTTCAAACTTCGCCTATAAAAGGAGACCTGCGATTTGTGAATGAAAGCATAGAAGCAAGAGATCTCTAGTTAATTTCATTGCATCTCTCTAGCTTTTGAAGCCCTTTCGCACTGTTGTGACTTCTGAAAAGATCAACATGGTGCGTGTCATATGGCTTGTTAGCCCCTCCAAACTTTTGAGGGTCCATGCGTACAGCCTTTTCAGATATTCTCTTCCATGGTTCCCATTTTTATGTTTCTTTTCTTTTGTTCTTTTGAATATGCTTCTTAGGATGGAAAGATGAGCTGGTCAGTGGAAGACGCAGTGGATTACAAGGGATCGCTGGCGGACAGATCCAAGACTGGCGGTTGGGTACCTGCGGCTCTTATCTTAGGTCTGTCATCCAATTCTTCACCTCTGATACCTAGCCTCAACTTTTCTTTTCTTTTCTTTGTTGTTTCAATATCCAGTATCCACCTTTTCTTTTTTCTTTTTGCTTTTTCTTTTTTTAAAAAAAAATTCCAAATAACTCCGTGGCACCACTTCCTGAATCCTGAAGGAGGAAATCGAGTACCAGAACATGATAAAATGAATTTATATATCGTTTGAACAACTACTATTTATCCTACCTTGGGTTAAATGATCAACGATAGAACTCCTAGCATTAATATAGTGGAAAGCTCTTTGCATTGGATTTTGTGTGTTTGTACATAATGCTGCGCTTTTTACCACTATATATAGCTTTTCTCCTTCTCATAGGACTAAACTTACTTTGGTCAAACAATCAAGATTATTTTGGACTAGATCAGTAAATTATATGCCTAACAGAAAATTAATTTACTAATAATTTTGTCATCGGGAATTTACTTTTCACCACTGTTTGTGTTCCATGTAGCATATAATTTGGCAGGCCTGACGAGTGTTTTCTGCATAGGCATACAATCAAATATTAAACATATTTACGGTACTATGGATAACATAGAATTCCAGGTTGCGTTCGGTTTCAACACGTCATACCCGGTCCAAGTGAAACTCCTGCCCGTTTTCCTTGGTTGCCACAGATTGGCCTTGGGCTTCCAACAAAGATGCTTAGTTTGCTTAAAATCACTGCAAGAGAACGATGACAAGCTTACCAGCTTTTTGAGATGGTAGATAGCAAGTGATCTGTTTTGCCTGACAAATATATATTGGAATAACAGGTGGTTCATGCACCAAAAAGGAAAAAAAGAGAGGGATAAATAGAGATAAACACACGAGTGCCATAACGTCAACCATAGATAGATTGCTAGAGTTCCGAGTGGGGTCTTTTATGTCCCAACAACATATATTTGCTTTATTGGGAGCAGGCAAGTTTTGTGTCCGAGCATTTGCGGTTAAGCTTATCCACATTTCACCATCGGTAAAGACCAGTACAGGTAGTAACCTGCCAGTTATTGTTGTCCCGACCAGTGCGCACACTATTCTACCATATCTTGGATACTGTATCCATGCATGCATGGCTGACTATCCATGAACACGAATTTTGAACTCGTGCCTAATCGTCACCTTTACTCAGAAGTATATTTGAACTTTCATTAAACTATTCAGCAAATATATATGTGCTACTCCCTGATCTCTACAAAGTTGGTATTCAACTATATATTGTGCTTTTAGCATCATGATTCGAGTCAAATTATATATAGTGCCATGCTTCCTAAAAATGTTGCGTCTGATATATCGAAGTAGCTAAACGTTTGATGATTCAATTTTGGTCACAGGAATTGAAATATGTGAGAGGCTATCGACGATGGGAATCGCGGTGAATCTCGTGACGTATTTGGGTGGCACAATGCATCTTCCAAGTGCGGAGTCCGCTAACGTTGTGACAGATTTCATGGGCACGTCCTTCCTGCTGTGTTTGCTCGGAGGCTTCCTAGCTGATTCCTTCTTAGGCCGATACCTCACAATTGCCATCTTTGCCGTGGTTCAAGCATTAGTATGTCACTTAATTAATCCTATAAGATTGATGCAATTAAAAAAAGTCACGAATTAGTTATACTTCGATCAGTAAAAATTTCATCTGCGGAGTTAATCACATAGAAGCAATAGGTGATCGAGGAGGCCCTGTGCTGGTCCGATAATTAGCTATCTTGAGGTCCTGAGGAGCAAGCTCTAACTAGATAGAAATTAATGGCGGACACCAGCATGAGAATTGCCCTAATAATCAATCGATCTTGAGAGAAAGAATGTTCTTAATTTCTCAGACTTCTGCTCTGCTGCTACCTTAATTATTTTAATACAATTGGTGGTTAACTAATTGTTACTGTTTGATGCCGTTGAATAATTAACTATAGGGGACGGGCATGCTCTCTGTGACAACAAGACTGCCCCAGCTTCGCCCGCCGCCCTGCAACGCTTCTACCGCCACCAAGTGCCAGCAGCAAGCCAGTGGGTTCCAGATGGGCATCCTCTACTTGAGCTTGTACCTGATCGCGCTGGGCACAGGGGGGCTTAAATCAAGCGTGTCGGGCTTCGGGACCGACCAGTTCGACGAGAAGGATGAGAAGGAGAAGGCCCAGATGGTCTACTTCTTCAACAGGTTCTTCTTCTTCATCAGCACCGGCACCTTGCTTGCAGTCACCGTCCTGGTCTACATACAAGACGAGGTGGGCCGAAGCTGGGCCTATGCTATCTGTTGCATCTCCATGCTTATCGCCATCTTGGTGTTTCTATCCGGGACAAGGAGATACAGGTACAAGAAGAGCGCCGGGAGCCCCATTGTTCACATTCTTCAAGTTGTCGTGGCTGCAGCGAGGAAGAGGAAGCTCAAGTACCCTTCGAACGTTGCTTTCTTGTATGAGAATTGCCCAGAGAACTCCAGAATCCAACACACCGACCAATTCCGGTGAGAAGTTATATATGATGAAGATAAATATATAATATGACCAGGAGTTGTGCATGACGCTAGCTCTTACCAATTAATTATTGCATTTGATATATGTAGTTGTCTCGACAAGGCTGCAATCATGGCAGAAGGAGATAATGAAGTGAATGGTGAGACTTCGAGCCCAAATCCTTGGAAACTATGCTCGGTGACCAGGATCGAGGAGGTGAAGATGATGATCCGACTACTTCCGGTGTGGGCTACGACGATATTGTTCTGGACCATCTATGCTCAAATGATCACGTTCTCTGTAGAGCAAGCCACGACCATGGAGAGGTCCATCGGCAGCTTCCAAATTCCAGCAGGATCACTGACGGTCTTCTTTGTTGCTGCCATTCTGATCACCCTAGCGGTCTATGACCGCATGATCATGCCCCTGTTGAAGAAATGGAAAGGCAAACAAGGTAATAAATATACGAACCCATGTAATTGGGAGATGGACATATATGTACATCGATCGCGCGAGTAATGGTTTTTGTTCCATAATATGCCGAACATATAACATGGAATTGGAGGTAGTTCCTGACGCAAGTGCATGGTTGCAATGTCCCACAGGTTTCACCAACCTACAGAGAATCGGCATCGGCCTCGCCCTCTCGGTGTTAGGGATGGTAGCTGCGGCCGTGGCAGAGGCGAACCGGCTGTCGGTCGCCAGGGGAGCAGGTGCTGCTGCCGCTTATCGCAGGGGCACGACGCTGCCCATCAGTGTTTTCACATTGATCCCACAATTTTTCCTCGTGGGCGCCGGAGAGGCATTCATTTACACCGGTCAGCTCGATTTCTTCATCACCCGGTCGCCAAAGGGGATGAAGACTATGAGCACCGGCCTCTTCCTCACCACCCTTTCGCTTGGCTTCTTCCTCAGCAGTTTCCTAGTTTCGATCGTGAAGAGCCTGACGGGGCGCGGCAAACATGGGAATGGGTGGCTGGCAGACGACATCAACCATGGCAGGTTGGATTGCTTCTATGGGCTTCTCGCTGTGCTGAGCGCTATTAACTTGGGAGCTTTTATCGTTTGTGCTGCATGGACCAAGCCACAGGCCGCTAAGAGTGTGGCGAAGAGTTCTTCTGTAGATGATAAGTGCTAGGGGCACTAGAAGGCATATCTTGCTGCTTTTCTTCTTCTAGCTTTTTTTTTTTTTCCTTTCTTTCGTTTTTTTTTTTTTTTGTGGCTGTGACGAGTATCGGATGTTTGCTTTAATTACTTATCTGGGGGGTGTTCCTTATCTTATCCGTTTAGGTTGTACTCTTCTTGTTTTAAAAGAGTGATCAGCGTTTTGTTTTCAATCGATTATCCCCTTTCCATTTTTTCCCTTTTTGCAAGCGCGTACGGAGGCGCAAACAGTCAAAAATAAAATAAAGAAAAGGATAGGAAACATTCTAAGAAAGAGCGCTAAGGTTGACGGGCTCTCTACTTGTAATTTGTGCTGGCTGGGAAGGCTTTGAAGCCAGAGGACGTGCATTCAGAAAAACAAAACAAAACAAAACAGAGTTCGCATTAGATAATGCCATGTGATAAAGGCTTGCGGGCGCCCCGGGTGGGTGGTAAAAACTGATGTTTTTGCTCTCCCTCCCACTTTCTTTCCTTCTCCATCCCGCTCTCCCCTGCTGTTGATCCTTCTAGCTCTCTTCCTCTCCCACTTTACACCACCCCCCACGCCCCCCCCCAAAAAAAAGAGCCATAGATCAGTTGCTCTCTCTGTTTTTCGTTTTCTCCCCTTCCCCTCTCTCTTCCTCTCTCCCTCTCCTTCTTTCTCCTTTTTAGATCCCGGTTCAACCGTTTCTTGATTTTTTAGGATATCCTCTCAACAATCAGCTGACAATCTTTCCTGATTCTCTTCACAGATCTGGTCATCTTCCAATGTCCGCTAAACGTGGTTACCAACTAAGCCCTCCTCTTTCTCTCGCTCTCTTATCTTCTCTCCTCTTTCTTCTCTCTCCTTCTATCTCCCGTCTTTCTGTTCCTCCATCTTGGATCTGATGACCACGGGAACAGGCTAGGAGACCCTCCTTCTTCCTCGGTCTCGCGCCATCCATTCCAAATCCCCCACTTGTAGATCACCCTCCATCCTCCCATCTCGTGTCGTCTCCTCCTCGGGTCCCCTCACTGCTTGCCAAGGATCATCTCTTTCTTCCACCTGCTCTTGATTCACTGGGTAGGCAAGTTGACGTGAGGAACGGTCAGCACAACGAGTCAAGCAACCTTTCTTCCCCTACGTCGGACTCACCTGAAGGACGTGTTGACTCGGGAGTGACCAGCATCGCGGCGAGTCAACCCAATCCTTGATGACATGAAGTCCATCGGGTAGCCAAATCAAGCGCAAAATTCGGGCGTTTGCCCTTCCTCCATTCCAATCTGGGAAACCACGGTGTTTAAATTTTGGACTTGATTTGATCTTGGAGTCACCTCACCTTATCCTCTGGGCTCATTATGGAGTCCATCAGCACACATGGCCTCTCTTAACACCACTATAACCCTTACCGGAGGTCTTTTCGGATCCGATTGGATGGAGTGTAAAGTCAATTTCTATGGATACGATTCTACTACTTCTCCTGACTGCTAAATCTAGCTGTACCACTGAAGCTCAACTTGCTGGTATTTGAAGTTTTATTCTATTTTAATTTTTTATTTTACTTTATAAATTAGTGCTGTCTTTTCTTCTTTGCAATAAAATTGGTGGCCAGTGGATCTCAACGCTCTAGCCTCAACTTATATATATATATATATATATGAAAAAAAAAATAGATATCTAGGCTTATGGGCATCTTAATAATGATGTAAGATTAATTTGATGGAGGGCTGGTTGACCAGAGGTCTAATCTAGTCCTTTTTTGGGTTATGTTCTCAATTCCCATCTGGTCAACATGTTAATCTGCTGCCAACCTTGTTTATCTGCCATATATGGTCATGATTAAGGTTATAAATGGATTGGGTTAACCTATAATTCGATCGGACCCAACCCGTGAAGATTCAATCCAAACCATTTAAAAAGATCTATGGATCCGAATAGGTTTCTAAAATTAGACTCATTCTATTTTTTGAGTTAGATCTAAATTTTCTAAATTTTGATCCAACCTAATTCGTCTCACTTAAATTTCTAAGTTTATATTGATCTTATGCTTAATAATCCGATCGAATCTAAACTCATTATATGCTAGTATGGACTGAGCACAAATTACAGTGGACTATCCATCTATATAACATCATCTTCTTCTTTTTTCATCTTCATAATTGAGTGGCACTTGGTTCAAGCCAATAAAATCCTCGATAAATATTATTTTCTTCTCTTTTCATCTCCACAAGAAGTCCTTCGCATCAAAATTACACAACATTTCCAGCTCAAAAAATTTAGAGGATAAATAGGAAATAAAAATTTCATTTTTAGTTATATCCTCCAACCAATATTGGGAGGTCACATTCATTTGCCTTTTATATGTATATGAGGTATATTTTGCCATTTTTTTAGACATAATTATCACATGTTAATGACCTCTCCTAAAATCATTCTATGTCGCGAATATCATTAAATGGTCAACTTATGAGATCAACTTTAACTGCACTCATGAGAATCAATTGAATAGCTATAGTTGTTGCTTGTTGGTTAATTTAATCTATGATCTAATCTAGAATTGATCGAAACTCAAATCGAATCTATCTTTCATGGATTAGGGATGGGTTATACATGGACATGATCTGATCCAAATGATCAATTGAATCAAAAAATTTAATCATGAGCTCGATCCAATCCAATCCGATCTTTTATTAGATTGAATTTAGGTCCAATATCAAGGCCTGATCAAAGAATCAGATCGGGTTGGGGTTAGTCATGATCCAATTTGATCCAATCCATGTTCACCCTTAGTCATGGCCCTTTCAGCCTGCATCCTTGAATATAGAATTAGGAATTATAATTTATTTAAAAAAATAATAATAACATGATGTCTAATTTAATATACAGGGTAGCCCAAATATGCTTTTTGGTGCTAATTTAATATTTCAGTAAGTCTTTTTATCTTCTTATGGAATCCAGGTTAGTCCACTTCAAAGATCTCCGAATTTTTGTCTAAACAAGTTTAGCTCAGACTAATTTTTTAATTATACCGGTCCAGTCCCGTAAATTTTATAGATTTTTAGGCCCAAAAGATCAAACAAACGCTCATCATCATGGCTCTCCTGATGGCCCAGGGCTGAGATTGTTTTCTACTAGTAGTATTAAAGATTTTCACATTCCTTTTACTAATTACGATAGTCGAACCAATTGCATGAATTAATCATGAATAATTCATACCAGTTGATGAACGATCCCATCACGGAATAATTTAAAAGAGTGATTGAATGAACGAATACTCGAACGCAAAAAGAAAAAGAAGGAAAAGGATCAAGAAATGTTTAGAAATCTAGTCATTATCATGCATTCTGAGTAATGCTTCTCTGCCAACCATGCTAGCATGCATGCATGGGCCCCTATCGGGTTTGGCCCTGCGTGCATGTGCACAGCTAGTTCTTCAGATGCACTAATAATACTGTTATAATGTGGCAGGAACAAACTTTGGTAAAGCACAATTAATGTCATCAAAGTCACGGAATCCCTCATTGAATTGAAGATCGTGAATATATTCTCATGTGACCTGCAAATGCATGAACATTGTAGGTCCTGACCACATGAAAATATTCTGCTTCCGTCCTCTCAAACCCATGTTTCTCTCATTCCCATCATCGGGCAAACACTACCATCATGGGAGTCTCTCAAAACCTAGAGCTACATGCTCATCATCTGGTTTCCCTTTCGATTACAGTAGCCCCACCACCTATCGTGCACTGCAGTGACATTATATTATGCACGCACGCGCACGCGCGCACACACCGGCATACATACATACATACATACATATATATCATTGGAATCAAACCAATCTTATTTTTGAGTTTTCAATATTATGGAGAAGATGTATCACCGATATCATAGAAGTCTAATAAGGCTTGTTTATCTGCGCGCGAGAGTGGCACCGGAGCAGGATTTATGATCTTAATTTCAATTAGTTGGTTTATTAAGCAAATCAAAATACCATACGAGCCACTGTTTTGGAGGTTGATATATATCCTTTATCACACTTCTGAGATGGTTAGCACCCACTCGGTCTCTCTCTCTCTCTCTCACGCACGCACGCACAGATGGCAAAGACTAAAACATAATGAGCTGGTGTTTGTTCAATGATGATATATTGCTGCAAGGGTAGGCACTGGTCTTTGCCGAGTGCGCTTAGTCATTGGATCCTTTTGCCTGCATCGAATGGGAATGGTAATTATACACCAAATATTCCATTCGGCGGCAGTAATGTTTGTGGAGGGCGGCGTTTGGGCGTTGAACCACCACCATCATCATTATACGGGAATACTGTTGATAACTGTTTGTTAAAAATGAAAGTTCAGATTAAGATTCCCTACAAATAAAGGGCCAACTATATCCTCAATGTAACGGAAAATAAGTCCGCACTAGGGAGCAAGTTTCTAATATTTTAAGTCCATTATTTCTTAGTCTTGTTTTCGGGAGGAGATGGAGTTCATGGCTAGTTCTGCTATTTTGTGGGAGCTCGTGAGTCTGTCTTGTGGCTGCTCTCATGGCCATCACACACGATAGATTTGTTACCTGAATAGCATTTTGACTTGCCAGCTAAAATTAGATCGATTGGACCTAAATGAGCCAAATATAATTTGCCTTTATTTCAAAACTAATTCAAAAATTTAAAGAAAAATAAATCAAAAACCAGCACAGGCTCGATCTTCGCAAGCTGACACTATGATATCCCGGAAATAGAACTCAGTTGACCCCTGGTTCGATGCTACTTTCCACTCAACTGCTTTTATTTCCGTTCGTGGAAAAGAATCCAATAATTTGGCTCTCTGCCGGCTTCCTGTTTTCAGCTCCTCTTGTCACCGGATGGAGTGAGGCAATCAATGGATGCCTCGGGATCGTATGGTTGTCTGAATGCGACGTTAATAGGTTTTGTGGACTGTGAGAGGCTCCACCATGGACGCATGAAAATGGGGGAAGATAAAGAAAGAAAAAGAAGAAAGGCATTCATGGAATGAATGGATGACGCGCACACAGCACGGCTCGAGCATCATGCACCACCGGCTCTCTCTTTTGCGAAAACTACGGACGAAACCCAATCAGTGAGATGGCGACATCGGCTTATCCAACTTGCAACTTAAGGAGGCGGCATCAATTGGCACGAGGACTGAGAGATAACGGCAACAACATCTGATGTGAACTCACTCATCATTCATGGTCATACGAGGAGATGTTTGCTAACACCGGATGGAGAAGCAAGAACTGCAACTTGCGAGCAGACCAGACACCTTGATTGGTGGTCCACCAAGATTCGCATCGTGGAACCAGATGACGTGTTAAAATTTTTGCCCTTCAATTGCTGTGCCCTGGCCTCTTTTGCCCCATGACAACCTCGGCCCCCTAGTCCGACTTTGGTTGGCTGACAAAAACGATGCTTATCTACTTGCAAACTGGAAGGAAGCCGCACCCTTGTTTAGTTTGGAGAGCTATCATTCCCTTGCAATGATCGTGCCCCACCGTCCGGAAAACTTAATTCACTTTTTTTCCTCTTCACTGCAAAATGAGAGGGCTTAATTTGGATCGTTTTGAAGTTAACCAAGATAAGAGACATCTTGCTTATATGATATAGCTCGTTCAACCCCTTATCCACGTCCATTCACTCGTCAAAAATTAGTCGCACGGGTCTCGTTTCCTTGTTTATGCACGACAACCATCGAACTTTCGCCACAATTATGAGGGCATGATGAGCATACCTCAAACGCCATGACAACCAACTAATTTACTCCCAAAGCTTAAGCTGACAAGGAATAGACCACCAATGTACATATATACGAGAATTACCATCAATTCATAAGAATTACCCCCAGACGGTGCAACTGAATGAAATTAAGTACAAACCATACCAAATTCTACATGAGTGCTGATAAAATTTAGCCCGAAAATCTGAAGCAGGGAACTAAAAAAAAAAAAAAAAATTCCGGAAACCAGGAACTAGGGTGTCCCTTGGCCTGAATTGTAGAAGTCATCAATACCATGATGATGCCTGTGACAACACTAGAAAAATAAACATTAGTTATCACGCAAAACATAGGCAATCAAGATGAAGAGGGTCATCGAGATCAAGTTCTGTAGTAATAAACCAGCATGAGCTTGCTCGGTCTAAGATTTGAACCCCGTTCATCTACCACCTCCCATTACCGTTTGGCACCAGAGACATTGAAGTACAATGGCTTGGGATTTAGAACTCTGGCATAAGTTGGATTAAAGAGATTCAATAATTAAAGCTTTAAGCTTCCCAGAGTACAAGGCTCTAGCTAACAACTCTTGATGAATGTAGAGGTGCTGATTTGGCATCGTCACAGGAAAGCAATGAAATCCAAGGGGGAAAAGAAAAAGGCATTATTGCATCGTTACAGAAACAAAGCCTCCAAGCAGAGACAAGCGCATAAGCTCCGAAATGAGAAGCATATCATATCCACCGATCCTAAGGTTGCTCGGTGCGGATAGCGATAAATCCCACGTAAGGCCCAAACCAGCAGATGTACGAAGTGAAAACGAACGAGTCAGGCGCAAGAGCTTGCAGAAAATGCATGAGTACGGGTAGCAAGCTAACCTTCATAATGAATAAACAATCATGCTGCAAAAGTAGAAATTAATATGTGCCAAGTGCTGATAAATGCTGAAAAGAAGATTCAGCAAAAATACGCTGGAAGGAAGGAGATCTTTTTCTTCCAGTTGGAGGTCCCTCATAGGAAGGCATATGCAGGATGCATGCATGCATCGTTGTCATGCTTGGCAGATACCTTCACTGGTATAGGAATTCTTACAAAGCATAACGTTTGTGAAATCTAAATAATTGCAAAACCAAAATAATAATAGGTCGGTGAGCCATCTTTTTGCAGGGGAAATGGATAAGCTACGAAGCCTCTGAATTTCATCGGTCAACCGAAACACATAACCTACGACAATCCAGAGAATTCAGCATGTCAGCCTGGAAACAAATGAAGCCAAGAAGTAGATTGGTTTCACCTACAACACCCAGCATCAAAGATATCAAAAGTTCAAACAAGTATAACAACCCTGACGAATGAACCATACAACATTATAACTTGGAAGCAGTGAGGATACAGATTATATTACCACCAGAAAGAAGTCACCAAATATATATATTCCTTATTTGGCACGTATCAGAGATGAAATATAAAACCAGTTCAAAGAAGTAGCAGTTATGCCACCACAATGCAAGATCTGTATCTCATTTCACAGAGTGCTCTTAGTTGCCAGAATCAGGTGAAGGTGCAGTACGAGATAATGCACCTGCTCCATAATCTTCCTTGAATCTTGAACTCGAACCTGCATTCTAAGCACTTCCTTACTAAAAATGTTATCCTAGATAGAAATTTCTGCTTACCAAGGCACTGTTTAACACAGAAATTACAATAAAAATACACATTACTTTCGGATCGGCACGAACAAAGAATGAAATGGCAGCCTAGCGGAACACTGCGGGGTCTGATGAGTGTTAGACGTATGCAGCCTTAACCTTGCGTGCGGAGAGACTATTTCCATATTTCAAATCTGCAACACCCACATGCAAAGAATGCAATTGATGATACGATAATTAGCTAAGAGAAGAAAAGACCAGAAAATCTTGCTTCCGCATTTTCTTAGAGCAGTAAACAAGATGATACCTCACTAACTACGAGGTGGAGGAAAAATTGTGTGGAGAAAACATGCTGCCTTCTGGCATCTTCCAGAAGCATTTTTTTTTTCCCCCTATTATTTACTGCTTGTAACAGAAAAAGGCTTCGATATGAATGAAAAAAGATTCACTTCCAAACCTGTGGAATTAGAATTATCCTTTTCCATGATCACAAAATCGCACCAAGAACGAGGTTGCTTGCTCCAGCAAAGTAATGCAAGTAGGGCAAGAAATTTCATCTATGTGATTGCATCTACATGGCCAAATACAATTGTCAATCAAGTATGTCTAATTCCCTATTATCCTGGTATATGAATCAACCTCAGTCAATTATACAAGCATGTCTTGAAAGTTACTGCAAAGGAAAAGAAATATGCAATACCTGAAGAAGAGATTTCTTGTTGTTGACACAAAATTTGGTCGTCGCCGGAATCAACTAAAGTGGAGGTGGATGAGGTCGCCGCCGGGGACCTGCAAAATAAAATTCCATCCGGAGCTGGTGGGGGCTGGCTCCGGCAGAACCCTCCGACGATCAAGTCAGCTCTGTCCAACAGGAATGGAGTGCTCGAAAATGAGAGAAGATGAGAGCTTAGAGCTTAGAGTTAGCATATCTGGAGGGTCCTTTTTATAGGCGGAGCTTGATTGATGGTGACGGCCATACCGCCTGGTAGCGAAACGTCGGGGTCGTATGGAGTTCGGTACGGAGAGGAAGACATCGTCGGGTGGACAGTGGCAGCCATACTGGCGGGTCGTGGGTTGCATAAGGTTGGTTACAGAGAGAGTGGCGTCGCCAGTAGTGATGGCCATGTCATCCGATCGCGGGCCGCATGAAACTTGTTACGGAGAAAAAGGTGCCGCCAGACTGGTAGTGGCGGCCATACCGTCGAGGTCCGACAATCGTAGCTCGAGAAAGCAAGCGCTGGTTGGTGGACTCGGGCATATACCAATTTCAAAGGAATTCAGACTCCTGGAGGAGTTCGGCCAAAGGGGGAGCTCGGAAGGAGTTCGACTCCCGTGGGAGTCCGACTGGAGCTCGGACGCTGAGGAGTTCGGCCAGGGCGCAACCGCTAAGGAGTTCGATCGAAGGGGGAGCTTGGAAGAAATTCGGCTCAAGCCCAGCTATGAAGAGTCCGACTGGAGCTCGGCCGCTGAGGAGCTCCCGTGGCTACCGGTTGCATTAGGCTGAGCATCGAATTAAACTTCAGCGGGAGCGAAATTTATCCTCAACAATAGTCCCCCCACTTTCGAGTTCGAAACTCGAAGGAAGAGAGTGCAGAAAAGGCGACTACCGAAGTCCTCTTCTGGGCCCCGTGCTGGTTTAGGTTGAAGCTCGGGGGAGGTCTCATCTCCTACAGCCGAGATCGACTTGAGGGAGCCCTTATTTTCTATGGCTGAGGTTAATATGGGTGCTCGAGAGAGATCTAATCTGCAATTGAGATTGACGCAGTCGCTCGAAAGAGATCTTATCTCTGGCCGAGATTATCTCGGACGCTCTTACCGAGGTGGTCTCTTGATTTTATCTCCGATCGAGGTTGTCGACGTCGCTCGAGAGAGATCTTATCTTCGATCGAGGTTGCCTTGGGTGCTCCGATCGAGGTCATCTCTAATCTCATCTCTGATCGAGGTTGTCGGCATCGCTCGGGAGAGATCTCATCTCCTGCAGCCGAGGTCGGTCCGAACCCTCAGGGAAAATCTTATCTCCTATTGTCGAGCTTGCCTTGGGGGAGATCTTATCTCCTGCAACCGAGTTTGCGTCGGAAGAGATCTTATCTCCTGCAGTCGAGATTGATGCGGACGCTCAGGGGAGATCTTATCTCCTACAGTCGAGTTTGCCTCGAGGGAGATCTTATCTCCTGCAGCCGAGGTTGATATGGATGCTCGGAGGAGATCTTATCTCCTACAGCTAAGTTTGCCTTGGAGAAGATCTTATCTCCTGCAGTCGAGGTTGATGCGGGTGCTCGGGGAAGATCTTATCTCCTACAATCAAGTTTGTCTCGAGGGAGATCTTATCTCCTACAGTCAAGCTTGCCTTGGGGGAGATCTTATCTCCTACAGACTTCGGAGCTCGAACTTTGACTCTGCTCGCATTAGGACGAGATTCTCCTTCTGTTCCTAACGGACTGCGGGGATATATTAGGACCGCAGTCAGAGCCTCTCCCCCCATCTCGTCTAAAATGAATGAGGTCTTTGACTTTGCTCACATTAGGATGAGGTTCTCCTCCTATTCCTAACGGACTGTGGGTGAGATTCTTCGAAGCTCGAAAGATTTTTTATCTCCAACCAAAGTTGGCTCCGAGGTTGTCGCTCGAAGGAGATCTTATTTCTGTCCGAGGTTGGCTCGGTCGCTCGGAAGAGATCTTATCTCTGGCCGAGGTTGTCGCGGTCGCTCGGGAGAGATCTTATCTCTAGCCGAGGTTGTCGCTCGGAAGTGAACTTATCTCTAGCTGAGATTGTCTCGGTCGCTCGAAAAAGATCTTATCTCTAGCCAAGGTTGTCGCTCGAAAGAAATCTTATCTTATCTCTGATTGAGGTTGTCTCGATCGCTCGAGAGAGATCTTATCTCTAGTCGAGATTGTCGCTCGGAAGAGATCTTATCTCTGATCGAGGTTGACTCGATCGCTCGGGAGAGATCTTATCTCTGGCCAAGGTTGTCGCGGTCACTCGGAAGAGATCTTATCTCTAGCCGAGGTTGGCTCGATCGCTCGAGGTTGTCGTGGTCGCTCAGAAGAGATCTTATCTCTAGCTGAGGTTGGCTCGATCGCTCGAAAGAGATCTTATCTCTGGCCGAGGTCAAGGTTGTCGCGGTCGCTTGGGAGAGATCTTATCTCTAGCCCGAGGTTGGCTAGGTCGCTCGAGAGAGATCTTATCTCTGGCCGAGGCTGAGATTGTCGTGGTCGCTAAGGAGAGATCTTATCTCTGACCGAGGTTGAGGTTATTACGGTCGCTCAGGAGAGATCTTATCTCTAGCCCGAGGTTGGCTTGGTCGCTTGAAAGAGATTTTATCTCTAGCTCGAGGTTGACTCGATCGTTCGAAAGAGATCTTACCTCCGACCAAGGTTGTCACGGTCGTTCGAAAGAGATCTTATCTCTAGCCGAGGTTGTCGCTCAGAAGAGATCTTATCTTTGGGCCGGTTGAGGTTCTCTCGATCGATGTTCGAAAGAGATCTTATCTCTGGCCGAGGTCGAGGTTGTCGCAGTCGTTCGGGAGAGATCTTATCTCTAGCCAAGGTTAGCTCGGTCGCACGGGAGAGTTCTTATCTCTGGCCGAGGCCGAGGTTGTCGCAGGTCGCTCGAGAGAGATCTTATCTCTAGTCGAGGTTGTCGCTTGGAGAGATCTTATCTCTGACCGAGGTTGGCTCGGTCGCTCGGAGAGATCTTATCTCTGGCCAAGGTTGTCGCGGTCGCTCGAGAGAGATCTTATCTCTAGCCCGAGGTTGACTTTGGTCGCTCAGAAGAGATCTTATCTCTGGTCGAGATTGCCGCGGTCGCTCGAAAGGGATCTTATCTCTAGCTGAGATTATCGCGGTCACTCGAAAGAGATCTTAGCTTTTGACCGAGGTTGTCGCGGTTCGCTCGGGAGAGATCTTATCTCTAATCAAGGTTGTCCCTTGAGAGAAATCTTATCTCTACCCGAGGTTGACTCGATCGCTCGAAAAAGATCTTATCTCTAACCGAGGTTGGCTCGGTCGCTTGGAAGAGATCTTATCTTTGGTCAAGGTTGTCGGGTCGCTCGAAAGAGATCTTATCTCTAGCTGAGGTTGTCACTCGAGAGAGATCTTATCTTTGATCGAGGTTATCTCGGTCACTTGGGAGAGATCTTATCTCTAGCCAAGGTTGTCGCTTAGAAGAGATCTTATCTCTGACCGAGGTTGACTCGGTCGCTCGAGAGAGATCTTATCTTTGACCGAGGTTATCGCGGTCGCTCGGAAGAGATCTTATCTCTAACCGAGGTTGGCTCGATCGCTCGAGGTTGTCGCAGTCGCTCGAAAAATATCTTATCTCTAGTCGAGGTTGGCTCGATTGCTCGGAAGAGATCTTATCTCTGGCCGAGGTTGAGATTGTCACGGTCGTTCGGGAGAGATCTTATCTCTAGCTCGAGGTTGGCTCGATCGCTCGGAAGAGATCTTATCTTTGGCTGAGGTCGAGGTTGTCGCGGTCGCTCGAAAGAGATCTTATCTCTAGCCCAAGGTTGACTCGATCGCTCGGAAGAGATCTTATCTCTGGTCGAGATTGTCGCGGTCGCTCGGGAGAGATCTTATCTCTAGCCGAGGTTGTCACTCGAGAGAGATCTTATCTCTGGTCGAGGTTATCATGGTCGCTCGAAAAAGATCTTATCTCTAACCGAGGTTGGCTCGGTCGCTCGGAAGAGATCTTATCTTTGGCCGAGGCCGAGGTTGTCACGGTCGCTCGGGAGAGATCTTATCTCTAGCCGAGGTTGTTGCTTGGGAGAGATCTTATCTCTGGCCGAGGTTGGCTCGATCGCTCGAGAAAGATCTTATCTCTAGCCGAGGTTGTCGCAATCGCTCGGAGAGATCTTATCTCTAGCCAAGGTTGACTCATTCGCTTGGGAGAGATCTTATCTCTGACTGAGGTTGCCGCGGTCGCTTAGGAGGGATCTTATCTCTAGCTGAGGTTATCGCGGTCGCTCGAGAGAGATCTTATCTCTGGCCGAGGTTGTCGCGGTCGCTGAGGAGAGATCTTATCTCTAGTCGAGGTTGTCGCTTGGGAGCCCGAGGTTGACTCGATCGCTCGGAAGAGATCTTATCTCTAGCCGAGGTTGGCTCGATCGCTCGAAAGAGATCTTATCTCTGGCCAAGGTTGTCGCGATCGCTCGAGAGATATCTTATCTCTAGCCGAGGTTGTCGCTTGGGAGAGATCTTATCTCTGATCGAGGTTATCTCAGTCGCTCGAGAGAGATCTTATCTCTAGCCGAGGTTGTCACTCGAAAGAGATCTTATCTCTGATCGAGGTTGACTCGATCGCTCGGGAGAGATCTTATCTCTGACCGAGGTTATCGCGGTCACTCGAAAGAGATCTTATCTCTAATCGAGGTTGGCTCGATCGCTCGAGGTTGTCGTGGTTGCTCGGAAGAGATCTTATCTCTAGTCGAGGTTGGCTTGGTTGCTCGGGAGAGATCTTATCTCTGGTCGAGGTCGAGGTTGTCGCGATCGCTCGGAAGAGATCTTATTCTAGCCGAGATTGGCTCGGTTGCTCGAAGAGATCTTATCTCTAGCCAAGGTCGAGTTATCGCGGTCGCTCGGAAGAGATCTTATCTCTAGCCCGAGGTTGACTCGATCGCTCGAAAGAGATCTTATCTCTGATCGAGGTTGTCACAGTTGCTCGAAAGAGATCTTATCTCTAGCCGATTATCGTTCGGAAGAGATCTTATCTCTGGTCCAGGTTGTCATAGTCGCTCGGGAGATCTTATCTCTAGCCGAGGTTGGCTCGATCGCTTGGAAGAGATCTTATCTCTGACTGAGGTTGTCGCGATCACTCGGAAGAGATCTTATCTCTAGCCGAGGTTGACTCTCGAAAGAGATCTTATCTCTAGCCGAAGTTCGCTCGGAAGAGATCTTATCTCTGGTCGAGGTTAAAGATCTTTGACCTGCTCGTATTAGGATGAGGTTCTCCTCCTGTTCCTAACACGGCAACTATTAATTACTTCTTTTTCTGTCATCACATAGTTTTTGCACGCAGAAATAATATTATTGAGAGGAAAGAATTTTATTGAAAGAAAGTTACTGGCAACGCATCCCTGAATTCTTTGTGTTTTAGGATCGTGGTAGCGTTGTTCCTCCATATTTCTTCAGGCGATAACCTTCAGGCCGGATGACCTTTTCTATCTCATGCTGGCCTCCTCAATTTGGAGCAAGCTTCTCTTGGCTTTGACGCTGGGAGGTGACGAATTGCCGATGTACCAAACTCCTCCTCGGGGTAACGTTGATGACGCCGTGAGGCGGCCGACCTTGAAATTTTTGGTTATGGTGGCATCCTTGGCCGATCTTCTCCTACTTCAAACTGGCATCGAAGAAATTTACCTAGCCGCCCCTTTCTGATGAGCTCCTCAATTTCGTCTCGGAGCTGGATGCATTTCTCAGTGTCATGGCCGTGGTCGCGATGGTAGAGACAGTACTTGCTTCAATCGCATTTATTTGGGGGAGATCGTAATCCTTCTGGTCTTGACAACTGGTTCTTAACTTCGGTGAAAATTTGACTTCGAGGAGCGTTGAGGGGGGTGTAGTCGCAGAACCTTTCGTGAGGAGGACTTCTTCGAGCCCTTCTGTCGGAGCTTCCTTGGTGGCAAGCTTGTGGAGTTCGGGCCTGCCTGCACCCGAAGGAAGTCTATGAGCGCGGTCGAACTTCGCTCAGCTCTTCATTTGCGGTGGGTCTATTATACTCATCTGCCCGTCGCTCCCTTAAGGCTTCTTCGTCCTTCAACTTGAAGGCTTCTTCCGTACGGGCATATCCCTCGGCCCGAGCCAGCAGATTGGCGAAGTCCCTGGGATACCTTTTTTCTAGGAAGAACATCAAGTCATTTTTCTGAAGGTCGCCCTTGAGTGAGGCCATCGCAACAGACTAGTCCAGATCCCAGACCTCCAATGCCGCGGCATTAAATCGGGTGATGTAAGCCCAGATGGATTCCTCCTGCTTTTGCTTGATGTTCATCAGGGAATCCAAACCTCGGTGCGGACGTCGGCTGTTGATGAAGGGAGCCACGAACTGACGGCTCATCTGATCAAAAGAGAAGATCGCACTCGGCTTCAACATCGAGTATCAGTTTCTCGCTGCTCCCTTTAAGATAGGTGGAAAGGCTCGACACAGTATAGCATCTGAAGCACTGTGGAGTAGCATCATAGTTCGGAAGGCCTTCAGATGATCGACCAGATTAGTGGTTTCATCATAGCTTTCAAGTTGAGGAAGCTTGAAGTTCGGTGGAATGGGCTCTTGCATAATCTGAAGGGAGAAAGGGGGATCGACATGGACGTTGGCATGATGAGCTGGGATGACGTGGCCGAGCTCTTCAATCCATCGGTCCATCTTTCACAGTCTATGATCAAGGATGTCATCCTGGTTATCTTGAAGGACTTTCAGCTACAAACGAAAAAAGTCTCCTCCAAAGAAGAACCATGATCCGAACACGGATTCCTAACTCTCTGTTTCTCTTTCCAAGGGATGGTGGGTACACCGACCCGAGTACTCTTTCTTGGGGTCGGTTTTCGACATCTGGATGATGGATTTTCTGATGGAGTCACCGTCGGAGGCTGCTGCATGGCTCGCATTGCATCCGTGAGGCCATGGATCTGTCGGATAAGCAGGTTGAACTGCTCCACATCTACCACGAATACAGGTGGAACCTGAGTTACCGAGGCTGAAGCAGGAGTAGACGGATCTGGACGGGATCGAACCGCGGTGGCTGTCGATCGTCGAGTCGAGGCTCTCTTAGGAGGCATTTGCTCTTCGAAAAAGAACTTTAAGAAGAGAGATCTCCGAAGAGGGAAGAGAGAAGTCATCATCGAGCACTTCTTTAAGAACAAGGGAACCTCGGTGGTTCAGACCCTTCCTTTAGCACCAATCTGTTGACGCAGAATCTGATCATCGTTGGAATCAGCTGAAGTGGAGGTGGATGAGGTCACCGTCGGAGACTTACAAAATAAAGTTCCGTCCGGAGTCGATGGAGGGTGGCTCCGGCAGGACTCTTTGACGATCAAGTCAGCTCTGGCCAATAGAAATGAAATGCTCAGGAATGAGAGAAGAGGAGAGCTTAGAGCTTAGAGTTAGCGTATCTGGAGGATCCATTTTATAGGCGAAGCTTGATTGATGGTGACGGCCATATCGTCTGGTAGCGGGACATCGGGGCCGCATGGAGTTCGGTACGGAGAGGAAGGCATCATCAGGTGGACAGTGGCAGCCATACTGACGGATCGTGGGTCGCATGAAGCTGGTTACGAAGAGAGTGGCATCGTCAGTAGTGGTGTCCATGTCGTCCGATCGTGGGCCACATGGGACTTGTTACGGAGGGAAAGGTGCCGCCAGACTGGTAGTGGCTGCCATACCGTCGAGGTCCGATAGCCGTAGCTCGTGGAAGCAGGTGCTGGTTGGTGGACTCGGACATATACCAATTTCAAAGGAGTTCGGACTCCTGTAGGAGTTCGGCCAAAGGGGGAGCTCGGAAGGAGTTCGACTCCCGTGGGAGTCCGATTGGAGCTCGGATGCTGAGGAGTTCGGCCGAAGAAAGAGCTCAGAAGGAGTTCGGCTCAGGTCTAACTACGGAGAGTCCGACTGAAGCTCGGCCGTTGAGAAGCTTCTATGGCTATCGATTGCGTTAGTCTGAGCATCGAACTGGATTTCAGCGGAAGCAGGGTTTATCCCCAATACTTGTCATAGTCGATAAGATGCAGATCAACAATTTCCACCAGCTGGGTGCTTTCTTGTTGTCTACACTTCAATGCAGTAAAAGCTGGACTAATGGAGCTCAGATAATCGAGGAACAGTACACACAAGCGGATATTTCCATAAACTTAACCTGAATATTTTCTTGTAAGTATATGGGAGGCGAACCTTTTATGGTAGAAAGAAAATTATACAGTTGCATGGCAAACCAGAAGGCAAGCTTACCGCCTGATTTAGAGGATCCAGAGAATGACTTGTCATATAATTCTGGGATAAGTATTTCGGTTCTTTATTTTTCATTCGCTATTTAATGTTCATTTGGTTCATGAAGAACGTGTTGGTTAAGATATATCTTCAAGAAAGTTTGAAGGCCAGGTTCTTGCCAGCTATTCTCCTTCCTAGGGTAATGCATCAACTTCAGAATCTTCTGAGAATCTCTGATACGTACCAACTTCCTAAGATTCTAAATCATCCACTTTCCCGCAATCACACTCGCACCTGCTCCCAATTCTAGCAACTAAGACCATGTTATCTGGTCTTACGTGCAAAACTGGGGGGGGGGGGTATAGTAATCACCAAACGTTATACTTATATTCAAAATCCTGTGAAAAAGAAAGCATGAGTTTGAAACCAATGCCAGAATCCAACTCACCACTAGAACATCCAAAATACATACATAACCACAATATATACACCAAATCAATGTTGCAAGTAATGGTGGCACAACAACATCACAATGCAAAAAAGAGATCCATGTTCAAAGGCATTGCGGATTTCCTGCACTGCAACTCCTAATAAGCTAGTTACAACTCATCCAGTGTATTGACAAATTCTGCAATTATTCTTCAATCTTTTCACTAGTAGATTCACTAGCAAGTGCATATGGCAAAGCAAACTCAAGCCTAATTCACAAGTTAAAAAATTCTAAGCTTGCATTCACCAAAATTGTTTATCTACTTCAATATTTATCTTTAATTTCACTTTTTGGTCGATGACTAATTTCCAAATTTTTCCTTAATCTCAAACTAGTTTCAATGCGCTGGTAACAGTTGGTTGATAGGTAATCTATGAAAACAATTAACACAAACATTTGCAAGATCCATAAGATAAATGTTTGAGATATTGGGCATATATCACACTCCAATTTCTACTAAGTGCTGGCTGACTAGTCATAAGCTCCATAAGGACAACCCCAAGTGCATAAACATCACTTTTTTTGTCATGCATGCATCGCGAACATACAAGTTGTTACTCAAGTAAAACAATTTTATCAGACCTCTCTGAAAGAAAGGCATTCTGGATTAAGAGGATCCCAGCTTCTAGGACATGTAGATGAACGTTAAAGACTTGAAGTGGAATATTAAGACTTTTGTTCATAATATTTCCACGTGAAAGGCATGCATGTGGGGTTGAAAATGGTTTTTCCTTTACATAATGGTGATTTTGGAGTTGATTCGATCCTCTTAAGGATAGATTAAAGCCGCAAACGCAATGACCATTTGAGAATTACTACCCATGGCCGCTTCAATCCACATGCTCTATCTATGAAAGTGCTGCTTAGCCCTGGATCTCGAGCAACTACAACCCAAGGAGATGATGCTCTACAAGAATACCTTGTTCTACCTCTTTAAAACCCTTTTCCCTTCCCCTCTCTTTTCTTGGAGAAGCTCTCTCTAGCCAGCCTGCCTCTCTTCTTCTTCTTCTTCCATTTTCTTTTCCATGCCAGTGTTTCTCCCATGCGCCACTCCCTTTTTGAAATAAATAAATCTTGATTAGATAAATAAATAAATAAATAACTTTCCAAATTGTGAGATGAGATTATGTGAGCAGAGAAGCTTGAAATGTTTGAGCAAAGAATGACACTCATTTATCTGAAAAAACTTACAGGGGAATATCTACCCCCTAAAATAGTTTCAAATTTATGGTCAAGGTAAGTTAAAGTAAGAAAGGAGATTACATTGAGAACTACAAACCTGGTTGCAATTAGTAAGCCTACATTAGTGCTTAATGATTTTAAGCTAATGCAGCTAGGGAGCAGTCAAGGCTTGCAGTACAGAACCATATCACCCTATATTAGGCATACCAGACCATACCAATACAGTATTGAGGTTCAATTCAATATATGAATGAAAATATTCCGAACTGGTGTGAATCAAGAGGAACTGTCCCATACCACTTAGTTCTGTATTGTACCGGCTAACACCCCCCAGTTTTCGAATGGTACCATGGCTGGGCATGAGAAAATGTTGTGCCAACGTTATGTACATACCATACCATGCCGATAAGGTACCAGAGTGGTGGTAGGTACCAAAATAGCAAACCATGGGAGTAAACCCTTACAATAGATGTTTCGTGTCATGGAGAGCAAATATCTGGTCATGGAGGACTATAATCGCACATTTCCATTATCGCTGAATGAAATAGCCTTCAGGCTATTTAAAACACTAAAAAAACATATCTAGTAGGTAATGTTCTAAGCTACCATATAATATGGAAAAGTAGATGAAGAAGGAAGGCAGTGTCTGATGTAGAGAAATTATTCAACTAGATGGAGCAAATAATAGGCCAAACAGGCCCGGAAATATTCTCCAAGGTTAGCGGATAGGAACAGTCAAACAACGGGAGAACATCTAAAAATGTTGCGGGTTGAGAAGTAAGAACAAAATTGTAGGACATACCCTAATATGATTAATGAAAACATAAGTGTATGAGGAAATCTTTGATGTTCCAATACCATACTATAATATTTGAATTGATAATAAGATGAAAGGGAAAAAAGAATATCTTCCAGATCATTGTCTTCTAGAACAAGTCCACTTCATAAGCCAGCAACGGTTTCATACTTGATTATTATTTACAGTAAACAATACGATAAGACTGTGAATATCCAACCGACGTCAGCCAAGGTAATTGAACACACATTACTTGGCGGTTCAAAGCCCAACAATGAACACAAATATATATATATAAAATGAATGCCAACTCACATGCAATTGTAAGAGCAGTAACTAGATCTCAAAGAATTTTAATTGACTGGGATACTTATGACAGATGGATTCTTTGTAACAGCTATGCAATTCAGTGCCTGTGCAGATTATGATATAGCATTACCTTTTAAGAAGTCACAGTTAGAAGACATGATTTGTTTCTCACCGGACATGAAAGTGCTTCAGAATTGGAACAGCATCAGTTGTAAGAACATAACTCGAACCAATGGAAAAATTAGGAAGGGCATCCGATACTACCAACAGTGCTGCGGCAGTAAAGACAAACACATGCTGGTTACAGCTCCTCCTAATCTACCATAGTGGAAGCACCCATAAAATCCCAGCCCAACCTTTTGACTTACACTAAAATTTGAATTTGCAACACAAACTTCAGCATATGGGAACATGGTTGCCGTAACAGACTCAAATGATGTCATTACCCCATTGAATCACAGAGCAATTCAAATATTGAGAACAAAATTGAAAGTTTCCAAAGCCTACATAAATGCAGATAGCATACATTCATAGTGCTACAATCCTTTCGATGAGGTATGAGATGCAAAATTATTTGTACCAGCAGAAAAAATACAAGCTGGGGGAAATGAGATATTTTCTGTCCTCTTAAATATGCTTCCCAGTGCACTTGTCTTCTCTTTTTACAGCAAGAAATCCAAAAGAATACCGTGCATGAATCAGGAGATGCTGCTATGGATGTGAGGACAACTCCTAAAATAATATGTAAACGGTGTTGAGATCTCGATAGAATGTTGATATTAGATCTGCAGGAGGGAAGGGAGAAAAAATATGAGAAATTACACCAAATATCAGAATCAGGAATCAAAAAAATAAAATCATGACAGAAAGTAGGTGAATCATGCAATGCAAAGTGATCCACATCCCATTTCCAATAAAAGAAACAGATCATAAAGATTTCAGGCTAGTCCAGGCGTCCAGACCCTGTAATCCAGAAGAAACTCAGAATAATGCACACTCCCTCATTTACATGATTACCATAGGTCAAAGTTTTTTACAGGAATTACAGGTTAATAAAGCTTTAAGTTCAAACAATGTATATTACTGAGACCTTGAAGGCTTGAATGCATAATAGTTAGAAGAATCAGATCAATCGCAATTATATTACATCAATGGAGGTTGCAAGAAAATTTACTGATTAATCACCAGAAATATTTATCTTTAGAGCATCGGTTGGCATCCCAGTTTCATCTATGCTCTGTATCTGCTCCTAGAAACCCAAAATAAGAGACTGGTGTACTAGCAATTGTTTTACGTACAATTAAAACATCAGTTGCAGCTAATGTTAAATTACTATATTTTTATGTCATAAAGATGTAAAACCCTGTGACTTACAACCAAAAATTGCAGCAACTTTCAATGATTTTACATTGACAGGAACAAGATGAAATCTCCAATCAGAAACACATAAGATATCCTTATCATTACTACTTAGCAGATCAATGACTTTATCAGAAGTAGCATTAGGACTGCTTCAGATATTTTTCAGGCTGAAAGAGTTCTATGAAAGAGAAAAATATAGATGTTTCATATAATGATATAAGCATTATTGGTGCAGAATTTGGTTGACGCCGGATCGAATTAGAGTGGAGAAGGATGAGGTCGCCGCTGGTGACCTGCAAAATAAAGTTCTATCCAAAGTCGATGGTGGCGGCTCCGATGGGACCCTCCGACGGTCAAATCAGCTCTTCTGGCCAACAGAAATGGAGTGCTCAGGAATGAGAAGTGAGCTTAGAGCTTTAGAGGGAAGAGGAGAGCTTAGAGGAAACATATATGAAGGGTTCCTTTTATAGATGGAGCTTGAATGATGGTGACGACCATACCGTCTGGTAGCGGACCGCTCTAAGCTGCATGGGGTTCGGTACGGAGAGAGTGGTGTCGCCAGACTGATAGTGGCGGCCATATCGTCCGACCATGAGCTGCATAGGGGTGGTTATGGAGAGAGTGGTATCGCCAATAATGGTGCCCATATCATTCGATCGTGGGCTGCATAGGGCTTGTTACGGAGAAAAAAATGCCGTCAGACTGGTAGTGGCGGCCATACCACCGAGGTTCAACGGTCGTAGGTGAAGAACCTCGACGTATATCCATTTCAGGAGAGCTCGAACTCCTAAGGGGGATACGTCTGGAGGGGATCATCCGAAAAAAGTTTGGCCCCTAGAGGAGTCCGTCTGTAGGAGCGATCCGAAAGGAGTTTGGTTTCTGAAAGAATTTGGTTGAAGAAAAATTTTGGAAGGAGTCCAACTCTTGGAGGAGTCCGACCGCAGAAGCGATCCGAAAGAAGTTCGGCTCCTAGAGAAATCCGATTGCAGGAGCGATCTGAAAGAAGTTCGGCTTCTGGATGAATCTGATTGAAGGAGAATTCTGAAAGGAGTCCAACTCTTGGAGGAGTTTGATTGCAAGAGCGATTTGGAAGAAGTTTGGCTCCTGAAGAAATTCGATTGCAGGAGCAATTTAGAAGGAGTTCGACTCCTGAAGGAATCTGATTGAAGGAGAATTCTGGAAAGAGTCCGACTCTTGAAGGAGTCCGATTGAAGCTCGATCGCTGAAAAGTTCGAAAAGAATTCGGCTTCTGTAGGAGTTCGGCCAAAGAAAAAGCTTGAAAGGGGTTCGGCTCTCATAGGCGTCCGATTGGAGGAGCGGGGAGGGAGTTCGGCTCTCGTAGACATCTGACTGAAGAAGTACGGAGGAAGTTCAACTCTTGTGAGAGTCTGACTGAAGCTCGACCGTCGAGAAGTTCGACTGGAGCTCGGTCACTGAGAAGTTTGGTCGATTGAAGGGATTTGACTAAGACTCGGCCATTGGGGATTTCGGAAGGAGCTCGGCCATCGAGAAGTTCGATCGATTGAGAGAAGTTTGGAAGGGGCTCGACCGCTGAGGAGTTTGGTTGGTTAAAGAAGTTTGACTAAGGCTCGTCCGCTGAAGCTCTTTCGTGACTATCGGTTGCATTAGGCTGAGCATTGAACTTCGATGGGAGCGGAATTTATCTCCAACAATAGTCTCTCCCACTCCCAAGTTCGAAACTCGAAGAAAAGGAGTACAGAAAAGATGACTGTCGAAGTCCTTTTTAAGACTCTACGCCAGTTCAGGATGAAGTTCGGAGGAGATCTCATCTCCAGCTAAAGTTGAAGTTGAAGATGAGGCTTGGGGGAGATCTCATCTCCAGCCGAGGTTGAAGATAAAGCTCGGGGAGACCTTATCCTCTGCAGTCGAGGTTGAAGCTCGGGGGAGATCTTATCTCTTACAGTCGAGGCTGACTCGGTTGCTCGGAGGAGATCTTATTTCTTGCAGTCGAGGTTGGCTCAGGAGAGATCTTATCTCTTGCCGCCGAGGTTGGCTTAGGAGAGATCTTATCTCCTATAGTCGAGGCTGAAGCTCGGGGGAGATCTTATCTCCTGCAGCCGAGGTTGAAGCTCGAAGGAGGTCTTATCTCCTACAGCCGAGGTTGAAGCTCGAGAGAGATCTTATCGGGAGAGATCTTACCTCCTGCAGCCGAGGCTGATTCAATCGCTTGGAGGAGATCTTATCTCCTGCAGTCGAGGTTGATATAATCACTCGGGAGAGATCTTATCTCCTATAGTCGAGGTTGATATGGGCGCTCGGAGGAGATCTTATTTTCTACAGTCGAGGTTGAAGCTCGGGGGCAACCTCGATCACTCGGAAGAGATATTATCTTTAGTCGAGGTTGGCTCGATCGCTTGAAAGAGATCTTATCTTTAGTCGAGATTGACTCGGATGTTCGAGAGAGATCTTATCTCTGGCCGAGGTTAACTCGATCGCTCGGAAGAGATCTTATCTCTAGTCGAGGTTGACTCGGTCGCTCGAAAGAGATCTTATCTCTAACCGAGGTTGAAGGACTTCGTTCTGCTCATGTTAGGATGAGGTTCTCCTTCTGTTCCTAACATGGCCACTATTGACTGCTTCTTTCTTGTCATCACATAGTTTTTGCACCAAGAAATAATATAATTGAAATGGAAGAATTTTATTGAAGAAAAGTTACTGGCAGCACATTTCTGAATTTTTCATATTTCAGGATCGTGAGAGCGTTGTTCCTCCATGTTTCTTCAGATGGTAAGTCTCGGACCTGACGACCTCCTTTATTTTGTGCTGGCTTTTTCAATTTGGAGCAAGCTTCTCTTGGCTTTGATGCTGGAAGATGATAGCCCACCGAAGTATCAAGCCTCCGAAGATAGCATCGATGATGCCGGGAGGCGGCCGATCTCTTTGTTGTTCCTCCCTCATTGTTATTCCTTCCTTTCTTTAGCGCCAATTCTATTGGTGCAAAATTTGGTTGACGTTGGATCGAGCTGAAGTAGAGGAGAACGAGTTTGCCGTCGGTGACCTATAAAATAAAGTTTCATCTGGAGTCGGTGGTGGCGGCTCCAACGGGACCCTCCGACGGTCAAGTCAGCTCTTCTGGCCAACAGAAATGGAGTGCTCAAAAATGAGAAGTGAGCTTAAAACTTTAGAATGGAGAGGATAGCTTAGAGGAAACATATCTGGATGGTCCCTTTTATAGACAGAGCTTGAATGATGGTGACGACCATACCATCTGATAGCGGGCCGCTCTAGGCCGCATAGAATTTGATACGGAGAGAGTGGTGTCGCCAAGCTGGTAGTGGTGGTCATGTCGTTCGATCGTGGGCTGTATGGGGCTGGTTACGGAGAGAGTGGTGTCGTCAATAGTGGTGGCCATGTCGTTCGATTGTGGGCTGCATGGAGCTTGTTACAGAGAGAAAGATGCCGTCAGACTGATAGTGGCGGCCATACCACCAAGGTTCAACGACCGTAGGTGAAGAATCTCTGTGTATATCCATTTTAGGAGAGCTCGAACTTCTAAGGGGATACGTCTGGAGGGGATCATTCGGAAGAAGTTTGATCGAAAAAGATGTCTGAAAAAAATTCGGCCCTTAGAGGAGTCCGTCTGCAGAAGCAATCTGGAAGAAGTTTGGCTTTTGAAGGAATTTGGTTGAAGAAGAATTCTGAAAGGAGTCTGACTCTTGGAGGAGTCCGACTGCAGAAGCGATCCGAAAGGAGTTTGGCTCCTGAAGAAATTCGATTGTAGAAGCGATCTGGAAGGAGTTCGGCTCCTGAAAGAATCTGATTGAAGGAGAATTCTGGAAGGAGTCTGGCTCTTGGAGGAGTCCGACTGCAGGAGCGATTTGGAAGGAGTTCAGCTTCTGGAGAAATCCGATTGCAGGAGCAATCTGGAAGGAGTTCGGCTCCTGAAGGAATCTGGTTGAAGAAGAATTCTGAAAGGAGTCCGGCTCTTGGAGGAGTTTGACTAGAGCTCGGCCGCTGAGAAGTTCGGAAAGAGTTCGGCTTCTGTAGGAGTTCGACCAAAGGAAAGCTCGGAAGGGGTTTGACTCCCGTAGGCATCCGACTGGAGGAGCGTGAAGGGAGTTCGGCTCTCATGGGTGTCCGGCTATGGGGGAAGTTTGGTTCTCGTGAGAGTCTGACTGAAGCTCGACCGTCGAGAAGTTCGACTGGAGCTCGACCGCTGAGAAGTTCGGTCGATTGAAGGGATTTGGCTAAGACTCGGCCACTGGAGAGTTCGGAAGGAGCTCGGCCGTCGAGAAGTTCGGTCGATTGAGGGGATTCGGCTAAGACTCGGCCGCTGGGAAGTTCGGAAGGGGCTCGACTGCTGAGGAGTTCGGCCGGTTAAAGAAATTCGGCTAAGGCTCGTCCGCTGAAGCTCTTCCACGACTATTGGTTGCATTAGGCTGAGCATTGGACTTCGGCGGAAGCGGGGTTTATCCCCAACAAGCATCATTAAGCTTTCCATGATGATCAATCCAACCAAGATCAACATCATTCCACCACCCCAAAAATTTCCATATTCATCACACAATGATCACTCGGCTGTAAGTTCAAAATTTCAACAGCATACAAGCAGGTACCATTTATAAAGAATCACCGATATGCTTCAAGTAACATGGGTTGTGGTTGCAAAGTAAGGATTTCAACGAACCAAAACTTCCATTACAATTAATCAAAAAAAAAAGAAAGGTCCGAGAAAGTTGAAAAGCATGAACTGCTTATAAAGCAGAGATGATAAGAGAGATGATAGTTTTCCCATTGGAAAGCATAAAGATAACAGATACGAGTGTAACCGACCATTTTCATCAATCATAACAACATGACCAAGCCCTTCTCCAATGCATTTTGCAAGCAAAACCAGGGAAAAGGAAAAAGCTAGTTAGCAGAATCCAAGCTAATTTTTGCAGCGTCAAAAGTACAACTACAGTAAGAATTTCATGAATTCTGACTTCTAAATGAGAAACCAATTGAGATGGGCTAAAATAAATGAGAATTATAGTATAAAGAAGAAAATTGGAAGGAAATTTGCAGCATTTTAACAAGGCTTACCACACTGAAGCTGTGCAAACGAATATTGCATGAGTTCTACGCACATGAATGATTTCGATTCAAAGATATTCTAGATTGTTTAACAAATCAGCAGCTACAAGGCATAAATTTGCAGTTATCATGGTTATAAGTGGAACAAATACCAAATTCTCCTATAAGAAGCTGGTTCGGATGACAAACAATGTGCTTACCTACCGGACGTGGTCAAGAATCTGATCCGTATGAAGATGTATTTTTTTGGAAATTATGTGAGAACAATTTACAAATGGCTAAAATCTTTATCTGCGGGGGTAGGAGTTCAGTCTGGAGGAAATCTAGAAATAAAAGTGAAGCAACCGTGATGAAGGATTACTGTTAGACGTCAAAGCGAGGACGCTGGGGCATAAGCAGGAAGGGGAGCAGCAGCAGGAGGCATGACACAGACTGTCATTTCTTCTTAGTATTCCAGCCAAGCTTATGATTTTAGAAGTTCAACTTTTACTCATGTTCTATAGGAGGATTGTAGCTGATTATTGGTTCTACGAGAGCAAGCAATGCGGATGAGCATATTAAGTTTAAACCAGAAGCGTTGGCCACTAAATATAAGGGCTGCAACCTCAATTAGGGTTCGTCTATATGTTCCAAAATGAAAGGGTGGATCCCTAGATTCATATATGGTTGTTATTGATTGCTAAAATTTAGATCTCCGTTTTTTAATCACTTCTCTGATTTTCAAGCTGAGCCATAAGATAGGGTGCACTTTTAGGCAGAGATGCCATGCATTTTTTTTTTTTTTTTTTTTGCTTTCTGAGGAGGGGTGATAGCTAGATTGACGTACGGTTGTTACTGAGGAGGGGGGTTTCAAAATGAAAAAGGTGGATACCTAGATTGACGGACGGTTGTTACTGCCCAAATTTAAAAATCTCTGCTTTTATCACTTCTCCAATTTTCAAGCAGAGCCTTAAGCTTTGCAAAGGCTCTAAGGTGAACTATTTTAGGAAGAAAAGTTTATGCAGCACCTATCAAGAGCAGAAAGGTGGTGCAACTTGGAAGAAAAGAAAAGAAGGTGGCACTTCAACAATGCTTCAAAAGCACTGCCCCGTTCGAGTATTTCTGCATCTCTCCTACATGTGGATCTTAAAGCTTGTTCCCACCATCGCAGTTTCATTCGGCAACTTGTATGAAACTTTCTATTTATGTTAAATCATTACCTTGTTTCGACGACATCATAATATTCTCGATCCAAGTTCACAAAAATCTATCCGCAACCGCATCTATATATTCCTCTCATCTTAGTTGATGTGTAATAGTCTTGCTCACCTTCTTCGAGCCCAATCTATACGGATTTGACTATAGAAAAGTATCGAATGCAGCTTAGCTCGGTTAGAAGGCATTTTGGGTCACGACATGGATGGAGGTCATGGGGTAAATCACACGCTAGTCAGCAAGGAAACCACGAAGCACTACGACCAATACGGTTTCCAAAAAATTTCAGGGAATAATGATATATATGCCCGTTGTGGGAACGAAAATGTTACCTCCAGTATGGATGAAAGAAGCGTCACCTATCCTGTTTAGATTCTTTGCCTCGCCAATGCCCACCTTGAAAGGAGAGAAGAGTGTGTCCCCGGGCTGAATGGTCCACAAGAAATCCAGATGTATATTTATTGTTGCCAAGGAGAATGATGTGGCCACAAAAGGAACTGCGCATCCTCAACAAGAAACTTAAGCCCGAAGCTGGTTTAATCATCTTGAGATCATACTTGCAAGTTGATAAAAGGAAAAGAAAGTTAGAAAAGCAAACAAAGAAAAAAAAAATTAATTTCCACCCCAAGATCGAGTGCTGGGAGTGAAGAACTTTACCGAACCCCACGCGGTCTACTATCGGACAATATGATCGTCACCATCAATCAAGCTCCGTCTATAAAAAGGGACCCTTCAGATACGTTTTCTCTAAGCTCTCTTCTTCTTTCTAAAACTCTGTCGAACTCTTTTCTAAGCACTCCATTTCTATTGGCCAGAAGAGCTGACTTGATCGTCGGAGGATCCTATCGGAGACACCACCACTGACTCCGGACGGAACTTTATTTTGTAGGTCACCAGCGGCGACCTCGTCCTCTTCCACTCCAGCTCGATCCGGCATCAACCAAATTTTACACTAATAGGATTGACGCTAGAGAAAGGGCACAATCGACCTTATTCTTAAAGGAGTGCTCAGTCGACTCTACCGATCTTCTCCTTCAAGATTCATCTTCATCTTCTTTCTCAATCCCAAGAAATGCCTCCAAAGAAGGCAATTACCCGGAGATCTACCGCTTCTACCATCGAATCTAAGTCAGATCAATCTGTTCCTACTCCATTATCGATGCTTCAACCACCACCTCTACCGACGGCCATGGTAGATTCGAAGCAGCTTAATCTGCTGATGCAGCGGATTCAGGGCCTCACCAAAATGGTGTAGGCCATGCAGCAGCCTCCGACGATGATTTCGTTAGAAAATACGCTATTAGGATGTCAGAAATCGACCCTAAGAAAGAGCATTTGGCCTAGCATATCCGTCACCCTTAGGAAGAAAAAATAGAGAGCAGAGGATCCATATTCGGATCATGATTCTCCTCCGAAAAAGATTTTTTTCATCTACAGTCAGAAGCCATCTAAGATCTATGACTGAAATGACGTCCTCGATCACAAACTATGGAAGATGAATCGACGAATTGAAGAATTCTGCCACATTGCCTCGGCTCTCCATGACGATGTCTGCACCGATCCCCCTTTCTCTCTCCAAATTATATAAAAGCCCATTCCGCCAAACTTCAAGCTTCTCCAACTTGAAAGCTACAATGGAATCTTTGATCTGATCGATCACCTGAAAGCCTTCTGGATCATGATGCTACTCCGTGGCGCACCAGACGCCATATTATGCCGAGCTTTTCCATCTACCTTAAAGAAAGCAGTAAGAAACTAGTACTTAGTGCGGTATGATCTTCTCTTTTAATCATATGAGCCATCAATTTGTGGCTCACTTCATCAACAGCCGACGCCCGTACGGAGGTTTGGATTTTCTGATGAACATCAAGCAGAAGGAGGAGAAATCAATCCGAACTTATGTCAGTCGATTTAATGTTGCTGCATTGGAGGTCCGAAACTTGGATCAGTCAATTGCGATGGCCGCACTTAAGGACGGCCTTCAGAATAATAATTTACTGTTCTCCCTGGAGAAGAAGTATCCTAGAAACTTTATCGATCTGCTAGCCCAGGCCGAGAGATATGTCCGTGTGGAAGAAGCTTTCAAGTTGAAAGATGAAGAAGCCATAGAAGAGCGGCAGATGGGCGAGTCTAGTAAACCTACGACTGATGGAGGGCCGAATGAAGTTTGACCGTGCTCACGAACTCCCTCCGAGCTCAAGCAAGTTCGAACTCCTCCTCGAGCTCATTATCAAAGAAGCCTCGATAGAAGGGTGCGAAGAAGTCCTCTTTTCGGAAGGTTTCGCAACTATGCCCCCCTTAATGCTCCTAAAACTCAGGTTCTGATAAAAATTAAAAATCATCTATCAAGATCAGAAGAATTACGATCTTCTCCAAATAAGCAGGATCGAAGTAAGTACTACCTCTACCATCGTGACCACGACTACGATACTAAAGAATGCATTCAGCTTCGAGACAAAATTAAGGAGCTCATCAGGAGAGATCGGCTGGGTCGATTTCTCAAACGCCAGCATGAAGCAAGAGAAGATCGACTAAGGGCGCTGTCGTAGCCAGAACCATCAATAAGAGAGAAACAATAAGAAGATCGGCCACCTCTCGACATCATCAATCCTATTTTTGGAGGGCTTAGTACTTCGACGAGCCGCCATCTCTCAATCTTAGAGTCAAGAGAAGCTTGCCCCAAATTGAAAAGGCCCGTATGAAGTAGAGGAGTCGTCCGGTCTGAAACTTATCGTCTGAAGGAGCTCGGAGGAATGACGCTCCTATGATCTTGGAACTTAGAAAATCTGAGGATGTACTATCAGTAACTTTCCTTCAATAAAACTTCTTCATTTCAATATTATTATTTTTTAGTGCAAAAACTACGTGATGATAGGGAAGAAGCAATCAATAGTGGCCATGTTAGGAATAGGAGGAGAACCTCATCTTGACATGAGCAAGTCGAAGTCCTTCAACATCGGTTGGAGATAAGATCTTCCTCAAGCTTCAACTTCAATGTCAACCTCGGTTGGGGATAAGATCTCCTTCGATCTTCAATATTTACGTCAACAGAAGATAAGATCTCCTTCAACCTTAGTTGGAGATAAAATCTCCTCAGAGCTTCATTGTCTACATCAACAGAAAATAAGATCTCCTTCAACCTCGATTGAAGATAAGATCTCTTTCGAGCTTCAACTTCAACATCAACCTTGGCTAGAGATAAGATCTCCCCCAAGCTTCAACATCTACGTTAACAGGAGATAAGATCTCCTTCAATCTCGACTGAAAATAAGATCTCTTTCGAGTTTCAGAGTCTACATCAATAAGAGATAAGATCTCCTTCAACCTCGGCTGGAGATAAGATCTCCTCTGAGCTTCAACATCTACGTCAATAGGAGATAAGATCTCCTTCAATCTCGACTGGAGATAAGATCTCCTCCGAGCTTCAGAGTCTACGTCAATAGAAGATAAGATCTCCTTCAACCTCGGCTGGAAATAAGATCTCTTCCGAGCTTTAACTTTAACTTCAACCTTGGCTGGAGATAAGATCTCCTCCGAGCTTCAATGTCTACGTCAACAGGAGATAAGATCTCCTTCAACCTCGCCTGGAGATAAGATCTCTCCTGAGCTTCAATCTCAATGTCAACTTCGACTGGAGATAAGATCTTCTTCGAGCATCTACGTCAATAGAAGATAAGATCTTCTTCAATCTCGACTGGAGATAAGATCTCCTCCGAGCTTCAAAATCTATGTCAACAGGAGATAAGATCTCCTTCAACCTCGGTTGGAGATAAGATCTCCTCCAAGCTTTAGAGTCTACGTTAATAGGAGATAAGATCTTCTTCAACCTCGACTAGAGATAAGATCTCCTCTGAGCTTCAACGTCTACGTCAAGTAGGAGATAAGATCTTCTTCAACCTCAGCTGGAGATAAGATCTCTCCCGAGCTTCAAAGTCTACGTCAACAGGAGATAAGATCTCCTTCAATCTCGATTGGAGATAAGATCTTTTCCGAGCTTCAGAGTCTACGTCAATAGGAGATAAGATCTCCTTCAACCTTGGTTGGAGATAAGATCTCTCCGAGCTTCAATCTACGTCAACAGGAGATAAGATCTCCTTCAACCTCGGCTGGAGATAAGATCTCCTCCGAACTTCAACTTCAACTTCAACCTCGATTGGAGATAAGATCTCTTCCGAACTTCAAAGTCTATATCAACAGGAGATAAGATCTCCTTCAACCTTGGCTAGAGATAAGATCTCTCCCATAAGCTTCAACCACAACGTCAACAAAAGACAAGATCTCCCTAAACCTCAGCTAGAGACAAGATCCCCCCGAGCTTCAATCTCAACCTCGACTGGGGACAAGATCTCTCTCGAGCTTCAACTTCAACCTTGACTGGAGATAGATCTCCCTCGAGCTTCAACTTCAATGTCAACTTTGGTTGGAGATAAGATCTCTTCCGAACTTCAACGTCTACGTCAGCAGGAGATAAGATCTCTTTCCGGCTGGAGATAAGATCTCCTTCGAGTTTCAACATCTTCATCAATAGAAGATAAGATCTTCTTCAACTTCGACTGAAGATAAGATCTCTCTTGAGCTTCAAAGTCTACGTCAATAGGATATAAGATCTCCTTCAACCTCGACTGGAGATAAGATCTTCTTTGAGCTTCAACGTCTACGTCAGCAGGAGATAAGATCTTCTTCAACCTCGGTTGGAGATAAAATCTCCTCCGAGCTTCAATTTCAACTTCAACCTCGACTGGAGGTAAGATCTCCTTCGAGCTTCAAAATCTACGTCAATAGGAGATAAGATCTTCTTCAACCTCAACTAAAGATAAAATCTCCTCCGAGCTTCAACTTCAACGTCAACCTCGACTGCAGATAAGATCTTCCTCGAGCTTCAATGTCTTCATCAACAGGAGATAAGATCTCCTTCAACCTTGGCTGGACATAAGATCTTCCCGAGCTTCAACGTTTACGTCAGTAGAAGATAAGATCTCCTTCAACCTCGACTGGAGATAAGATCTCTCCGAGCTTCAACTTCAACGTCAACCTCGACTGGAGATAAGATCTTCTCCGAGCTTTAACATCTTCGTCAACATGAGATAAGATCTTCTTCAACCTCGGTTGGAGATAAAATCTCTCCCGAGCTTCAGAGTCTACGTCAACAGGAGATAAGATCTCCTTCAACCTCGACTGAAGATAAGATCTTCCTTGAGCTTCAACGTCTACGTCAGTAAGAGATAAGATTTTCTTCAACCACGGTTGGAGATAAGATCTCCTTCAAGCTTCAACTTCAACTTCAACCTCAACTAAAGATAAGATCTCCTTCGAGCTTCAAAATCTACATCAACAGAAGATAATATCTCCTTTAATCTTGGCTGGAGATAACATCTTCTTCAAGC
Organism: Cocos nucifera; assembly: GCA_006176705.1. Taxonomy (NCBI): domain Eukaryota; kingdom Viridiplantae; phylum Streptophyta; class Magnoliopsida; order Arecales; family Arecaceae; genus Cocos; species Cocos nucifera. The sequence continues at coordinate 213,023 of QRFJ01000885.1, read as the reverse complement.
TTCAACTGCAACATCAACAAAAAATAAGATATCCTTAGACCTCGGCTGGAGATAAGAACCCCCAATCCTCAACTTCAATGTCAACCTCGGCTAGAGACAAGATCTCTCTCGAGCTTCAACTTCAATATCAACCTTGGCTGAAGATAAGATCTCCCCCGAGCTTCAATCTGAATTGGTGCAGAGCCCTGAAGAGAATTTCGACAGTCATCCCTTTTATACTTTCTTCGAATTTCGAACTCGAGAGTGGAAAAACTATTATTAATGATAAACCCTGCTTCCATCGAAGTCCAGCCTGGTGCTTAGCTTAATGCAGCTGGTAATCTCAGAAGAGCTTCGATCCAAAATTCTCTCTCCAACGGTCGAACCCTAGCCGATCTCCTCCAGCTGTCAGACTCGTTCAGTAGCTAAACTCCTTTAACGATCAAGCCCCAATCGAACTTTTTCAACGACCAAACTCCTTCTAGATTTCTTCCTCAGTTGGACTCCTATAGGAGCCGAACTCCTTCCGAATTTCTTCCTCAGTCGGACTCCTATAGGAGCCGAACTCCTTCCAGATCTCTTCTTCAGTCAAGTTTCTACAGGATCCGAACTCCTTCAGGATCTTCTCCTTCAGTCAAATTTCTGCAGGAGTCGAACTCCTTCCGGACTCCTCCTTCAGTCGAATTTCTATAGGAGTCGAACTCCTCCTTTGGCCGAACTTCTTTAGGAACCAAACTGCTTCTGAACTTTTTCTTTAGTCAGATTACTCCAGTGGATTGCTCCCGGATGATCCCCTCCAAACGTATTTTCTTCAGAAATCTGAACTCTTCTAAAATTGATATATGTCAAAGTCCACCAACCAACGTCTGCTTTCTCCAAGCTATGGCTATAAATCTCAACGAACGATCGCCATCAGTCTGCTACAGACGACGCTACAGACGGCGCCCCTCCATGATAGACTCCATCAGGCCTCGAGCGATGCGCTATTGGACGGTATGGTTGTTACTATCAGTCTAACGATATCTTCTTCTCCGTACTGAACCCCACGCGGTCCTGAGCGGTCCACTACTGAACGGTATGGCCGTCACCATTAATCAAGCTCCATCTATAAAATGGGATCCTCTAGATACATTTTTTTCTAAACTCTCTTTTTCTTTTCGAAATTCTATGGAATTCTTTCCTGAGCACTTCATTTCTGTTGGTCAGAAGAGCTGACTTGATCGTCGGAGGATCCTGCCGGAGCCACCACCATCGACTCCGGACATGACTTTATTTTATAGGTCATCGATGGCGATCTCATCCTCCTCCAATCTAGCTCGATCCGATGTCAATCAGATTCTGCACCAATACATACAATAGAAAATCGAATTCAAAAATTTAGCAATGGTGAGAGATTCGAAACTCCTTAAGTTCTTATTACAATAATATAGCAGTGACCAGAGGACCCTAAACTCGAGAATCTTCGATAAAAAAATGATAATATCTCATTAAAAAGAAAAAAAAATAAAATTAAGAAAAACCTAAATTCAAGATTCTTCCTAAGGGTTTCTTGATGAACAGAGGATGGAAGGGGTCATCCGATGAGGAAGACGTTGGAGAAAACGATGCAAAGAAAGATGGAACAACTAAATCAGAGTAGTTCCTGAGTTTCGACTCTTTTTCTTTGACCACGACCACGTGGTTGGCACAGAATGGGAGGTTAAGAAAAGAAACAAAAAGGGGACCAAGAATCCAGAGGTAAAGGGGTCGCACTGGTACAGACCGGTCCGTTCCAACGACACATACGGCGTAACGTATGTCGGACGCCTGGCACCGGTGCAACAGGCCGAAAATCAACCAATCAATCGATCGATCGCGTTATCCATCCCTTGCTCCAGAATATGCAACAATGGCTGAAATCTATTTTGATCCTTAAACTTTCTCATATGCATTGAGAAAAAAATCGCCCAGCAAATTAGTTGGCAGCACAGGCATGTCTCGATAATTTTTCCATCTCACAGGCTGATGGGCTTTATCCAGATTCTGACTACTCAACTTCTGTGTGAATATTTGTGTGTAATGCTGCCGCGCTAGCACACTGACCAGCATCTCTCATATGTTGCCCGCTTCGTATTTGGGTGTTACTAAACAAAGATCTCTCTCCCCGGATCACAAGTTGGCGATCCTATCCAACAAGTGACTGAGCTTCTGACTCGCCTCTATGTCAATTTCTCTCGTTTCTTCTTTCTATACAAAGGGGAAATTAACGTATTATACTACTAAAGCGTCCTCTTCAATCCACACCTAGCTATCGTCTTACGGATAAAAATAGCATAAGCCTTCCCACACGGCCCTTGATTCAGCATCAGGCACTTTTATAATAATTAAAAGTTCAGTAACACCATATGTACAACTTTGTTCATACGATCCTTCAAGATATACCCAGTCCCATAAAGGAGATACAAAATTTTATAGAATATAGATCTAAATTCCTATATAATTTTGTCTCCTGTCACTACATATATTTCTTTCTAGATTTGTAGATTAAGACGGTTGGAATTTTTTTAAAAAAGAAAATTATTGATTTAATCGGTTCATTTTGAACCTAAAGGATAGAATTTGGACTTAATTGCCAACCACATGATCCCTTGTCAAAGAGAGTTGCTATGTCTTGGATATCGAAAAGTTGTCTAATATAACAAAAAGAAACATCCAAATTGGGCATCATATGATTAAGTTATAATTTTTAAAAGTTTGGCATATGATTTAATTTTTTTATGTATCGCATCTCACTCTTTGATTCCATCTAAAAGTAGTTTACATCAAGTCTAATGATCTTCTTAAATTAGGCTTCCCGTTGCTCGGGAGATTTACTACCAACCAAATCAGAATTATAGGTGGAGAAATACATGCTTCCATACTTCACATTATACCATTTAGTTTTGCTTGGAGATAGCTTCTTTCTTTCTTTGTTTTTTTTATAACTTCCATATCTCAATGAATCATTTACCCCATTTCTACATCTAGACCGCACCTTAGGGCTACTCATGGCTATTTATCCTCGTTGACAACAATAACTTGCTTTTGGTCTTGATCTTAGTTGATCAATTGGTATAATAAATGAGCAAGAGCTTTACCTTTTATGAGTGGTATTGGCATCTTGTATCATCATCATAAATTTATTATATGAACTAGAAGGTCACTTAGCCTAAGCTATAATTGCAAGGTCTATGTTACCTTGTATTTTAGAGGCATTAATTATAAACTACTTCCCACATTTGACAAGTCAATACTTCCTTTGCTATTTCCTTTGCCATTTATAGAAGACCGTATCTCAATCCCAAAAGTATGGACTTCTATAAATGACATGACAAACATCCAAAAAAATAACTTCACAATTTATCTTGTCAATATACCTCATAATTATTACAAATTTAAACATACATTGCTTGTGATCTTCTAACCGACATCTTTCTGAATCTACCCAAGAGAGTAGGGACATAAATGAGATTTGATTTACAAGCATAGCTTCTGAACTACACTTTTAGATATGAGGTTCTTCTAACCTCCAAGATCAATTATAGCTTCGATAATTTTGTTTCATCTAGATCTTCAAGTAAAAAGACTCCTCTCATTCCTCTAGGTTTGGCTTAATTGTTATCTCAGATTTTCTCACCATTATGCTCAAATTTGAATCTGCACACTGAAGCTCAGACAACTCCTCAACCAATATCATATTGAGGACTACCTTCCATTCTTCCTTATAATTTTTATCCTTCGACTTTTTCTCTTCAACCACAACTTGAGGTGAAACTTCGACACTTCTCCTTAATATATTCACTTATCTTATGATGGTCACTGTTGGGAATAAATTTTGCTCCTTCCGAAGTCCAGTTCGATGCTCTGCCTAATGCAACCAACGGCCGCGGAAGAGCTTCAACGGATGGGTCGTAGCCGAACCCTTTCAGCTGGCCGAACTCCTCAGTGGTCGAGCTCCTTCGGACTCCCAGCGTCCAGGCTGAACCCTTTCAACCGATCGAACTGCTTAGCGGTCGAGCTCCTTGGACTTCCAGCAGCCAGACTTTAGCCGAACCCCCAGCGATCGAGCTCCTTCGGACTCCCAGCATCTGGACCGAACCCCTTCAGCCGGCCGAACTGCTTAGCAGCCGAGCTCCTTGGACTCCCAGTAGTCGGACTTTAGCCAAACCCCCAGCGGTCGAACTCCTTCGAATCCATTCAGTCGGTCAAACTACTTAGCGGCCGGGCTCCTTAGATTCACAGGAGTCGAACTCCTTTCGAGCCTCCTTCAATCGAACTCCTCTTGGAGTCCAAATTTTTTTGAAATTGGTATATGCCCGAGTCCACCAACCAATGTCTGTTTTCTCGAGCTACTACTGTCGGACCTTGATGGTATGACCGTCGTTATCAGTCTGACGATGCCACTCTCTCTATAACTAGTCCCATACGGTCCACAATCAGACGGCATGGCCACCACCACTAGCAATATCACTCTCTCCGTAATCAATCCCATGCGGCCCATGACCTGTCAGTATGCCTGTCACTATCCGTCTGACGACGCTTTCCTCTCCATATCAAACTTCATGCGACCCCAATGGCTCTCTACCAGGCAATATGGCCATCACCATCGATTAAGCTCCACCTATAAAGGACCCTCCAGATATGCTAACTCTAATCTCTAAGCTCTAAGCTCTCCTCTTCTTCTCTAAGCTCAGTAGAACTCATTTTCGAGCACTCCATTCCTGTTGACTGAAACTGACTTGATCGTCGGAGGGTCCTACCGGAGCCACCCCCCACCGACTCGAGATGGAACTTTATTTTGCAGGTCTTCGACGGTGATCTCGTCCACCACCGCTCCAGTTGATTCAGACGATGACCAAATTCTGTGTCAACAGATTGGCGCTAGAAGGAGGACCGAACATCCGAGGTCCCCTTATTCTTAAAGGAGTACTCGACGATGATCTCTCTCTCCCCTCTTCGAAGATCTCTCTTCTTCCTCTCTAGGGTTCATCCCTCAGAAGAAAATGCCTCCCAGGAGGGCTTCGACTCGGTGCTCGACGGCCTCCGTGGCTCGATCCCCTTCAGATCCATCCGCTCTCGCTCCAAACTGGGCAGCCCAAGTTTCATCTATGGCCATGGTGGATGTGGAGCAGTTTAACCTACTCGTCCAATAGGTTCGTGGCCTCACGGAGGCAGTACAGACGGTGCAGGCGGTGTACCGATAGATTTCGACACCAGCTCAAATGATGCGGGACTCCCTAGAGCCGTGCGGTTCGACCTAGGAATGGCCGACTTGGGCTACCCGACCTTCGATCCCAGAAGGGGGAGGCAAAGGAGGGAGAGCCCCTGCTCGGACCGTGGCTCGACCCAGGCGGAAGCCTCGCATCCGTTCTGCTAGAAGACTTTGGAGATCAAAGATCGCGAAGACCACTTAGATCGAAGGCTCTTAGAAATGAGCCGACGAATTGAGGAGCTCCGTCACACTTCCTCCTCCCGTGGTAATGACATTATACTGACCCTTTCTTTTTATAGAAAATTATGCAGGAGCCGATCCCGCCGAACTTCAAGCTTCCACAGCTCGAGAGTTATGATGGAACCATCAATTTGATCGACGACCTGGAAGCCTTTCGAACAACGATGTTGCTCCATGGTGCGTCAGACGCCATCTTGTGTCGGGCTTTTTCCTCTACTCTTAAGGGGGCTGGCAGGAATTGATACTCGGCGCTTAAGTCGAGTACCATCTTATCATTTGACCAGATGAGCCAATAATTCGTGGCCTACTTCATCAGTAGTCGGGGTCCACGTCGAGGCTCGGATTCCTTAATGACCATTAAGCAAAAGGAGGAAGAACCTATCCGAGCTTATGTCATTCGATTTAATACTGCCGCATTAGAAGTCCGGAACCTAGATCAGTCAGTCACCATGGCCGCCCTCAAGGGCGGCCTTCAGAAGAACGACTTGCTGTTCTCCCTGGAGAAGAAGTATCTCAAAAATTTTGCCGACATGCTGGCTCAGGCCGAAAGTTATGCTCGGACAGAGCAGGCTTTCGAAGCTAAGAACGAAGAAGCCAGCGACAAGCGACGAATCAACGGGCCAAGCAGGCCCGTCGAAGAAAGGAAGTGGACTGAAGCTCGATCACGCTCCTGGACTCCCCCTAGTCGTGGGCGAGCCCGAACTCCCCCTCGAGCTCGGAGGCAGGGAACCCCCGACAGAAGGGCACGCTGAGGTTCTCCCCAACATCGAGGTTCTTTCCGATGATGATTCCACAACTACGCCCCCCTCAATGCCCTGAAGACCGAGTGCTGATGGAGATCAAGGAATGACTTTTGAGATCGGAGAGAATGCATTTCCATCCCAGCAAATGTAATTTCAACAAGTTCTGCCTCTACCATCATGACCACGATCACGACACTGAGGAATGCATCCAGCTCCAAGACGAGATCGAAGAGCTCGTCAGGTAAGGTAGACTTGGCCGATTCCTGCGGAGACAATCTGAAGAGTGGGAAGATCAGCTGAGGGCATTACCGTCAAGTGAGGGAAACCAGTAAGAAGATTGGCCATCTCTTGGCGTCATCAACACTATCTTGGAGGGACTTCAATAAGGAGAGACCAGCGGATCCGAGGGATCGGTAAAGAGGTGGAGGACCATGGAGCCCATGACCTTCACCGAGGCAGACGACTAGGGGATCCAATTTTCGTATAATAACGCGATTGTAATTTCTTTGAACATTGTTGACTACGATATATGCCGCATTTTGGTGGATAATGGAAGCTCGATCGACGTATTATTTTATGATGCCTTCTAAAAAATATCCCAACCCGAGGACCACTTGAGGCCTATGAACTTTCCGCTGGTAGGATTCGCTGGCAACACCATACCAATCGAAGGCGTGATAACTTTGGCTATGACGGCAGGGCAACGTCCGAGATTGGCCAAAACGTAGGTCGACTTCTTGGTCGTGAGGACTCCATCCGTCTATAATGCGATTCTCAGCCGACTTAGTCTAAATGCACTTCGGGCGATGGTGTCAACCTGTTATTTGAAGATGAAGTTTTCGATGAGTCACAGGGTTGGAGAAGTCAGAGGAGATCAGGCTCTGACGAGGCACTGTTATTCAATCACCCTACATAAGGGAGAACGGCCCGACCCTTATCTTGTTGATGGCCTGAACGTCCGCGATGACCTCACTGAGGAGCGAGGTGAGCCTATGAAGGACCTCGTCTCTATTCCCTTAAATGACGGAAACCTAGAGCACGCTGTGCAGATCAGCTCCAACTTAGCGAACGAGGTTCGAAAGCAGCTCGTCGCCTTCCTCAGAAGAAACACGGACGTCTTTGCCTAGACCCCAGCGGACATGCCAGGGATTGACGCTAAAGTCATGGAGCATCGGCTGGCCATCGATCCAAGGCACCGATCGATAAGAGAAAAGATGCACCACCATGCCTCAAAGAGACAGAAAGCGATCGCCGAAGAAGTAGACAAGCTCCTCCAAGCCAGACTCATCCGAGAGGTTAATTATCCGATCTGAGTCTCGAACGTGATCCTCGTCAGAAAGGCGAATAACAAGTGAAGGATGTGTGTCGACTTCAAGAAGCTGAACAAGACCTGTCCGAAAGATAGCTATCCCCTGCCCAGGATCGACCAACTGATGGATGCAACCTCGGACCACGAGCTCCTCACCTTCCTGGATGCCTTTTTTGGTTATAATCAGATACAGATGGCGCCCGAGGATGAAGAAAAGACCATCTTCATTACTGACCATGGTTTTTATTGCTATAGGATCATGTCGTTCGGACTCAAAAATGCAGAAGCCACTTACCAGCGCTTGGTTAATAAGGTCTTCAAAGAACAGATCGACCGCAACATAGAGGTGTACGTGGATGATATGCTTGTCAAAAGTCGAGCTTCGATAGACCACCTCGTCGATCTTAAAGAGACCTTCGATGCACTTAGGAAGCATAAGATGGAGCTGAACCTAACTAAATGTACCTTTGGCGTGACCTTCGAAAAGTTTTTGGGGTTCATGATGTCGAGATGCGGAATCGAAGCAAATCTCGAGAAGATCCAAGCCATTCAGAAGATGACTGCTCCGAAGATGATCAAGAAAGTTCGGTGCTTGATCAAAAAGATGGCATTTCTAAATTGCTTCATCTCAAGGTCAGCCGAACGATGCACGCCCTTCTTCTAAGTTCTCAGGCGATCGAGGGACTTCTACTGGATGGCGGAGTGCCAATGGGCATTCGAGGAGCTTAAAAACTACCTCGGCTCACCCCCACTACTGACGAAGCTCAAACCTGGAGAAGAATTATTTTCGTATCTAGCTATCTCCCCGATGGCCCTGGCGACGGCCCTGATCAAAGAAGAAGCAAGGACGCAACGATCGATCTACTACATGAGCCGAGTCTTGAGGGATGCAAAGACCAGGTACTCTAAGTTAGAAAAATTAACTTACTCTCTTTTAATTGCTGCTAGGAGGCTCCGACCTTACTTTCAGGAGCACACCATAACGGTCTTCACGGATCAATCAATAAAAGCAGTCCTTCATCGGATGGATGCCTTCGGAAGAATCGCAAAATGGGCAATCGAGCTCACAAAATTCGACATCAACTACCGACCCAGGCCGTCGATCAAGGCCCAGATATTGAAGAATTTTATGGTGGAATGCACCATTCCAGTCGAAGTCGAGCTTGGACAGAGCGGGGCCGACACCAAAGTGGGATCGAGTCTGGACAAAGCCAAGCTATCGCAGCCGAACCTCCTCGAAGGCTTTTGGGCTTTGCACGTGGATGGTTTGTCCAACTCTACTGGAGCTGGTGCAGGCCTGATCTTGGTCAACCCCGAAGGAGTCATCGTCAAGTATGCGCTATGCTTCGAATTTCCTACGATCAATAATGGAGCCGAATATGAAGCGCTGATCATCGGATTAAAGATAGCAAGGAAATTAAAAGTAGATCGACTTCAAGTCTACAGCGATTCCTAGTTGGTGGTCGATTAAGTCGACGGCAGCTACGAAGCACGGGAGGAAGGCATGGTGAGGTACCCAGAGAAGTGAGGAGTTTGGTCCCGGCCTTCAACAGTTTCGGCATTCAGCATATTCCAAGAATGAAAAATGCGAGAGTCGATCTTCTCTCCAAGTTGGCCACCTCGGCCCCGACCGAACTACCTAAAGAAGTATTTTTGAAAATTTTAAAATGCCCAGCCATGAAGGAATCTCAGACCGTCCTGCAGATGGAATTCGAGCCCAGCTGGATCGACCCGTTGGTCACCTACCTTAAAGAGGGGGTCCTTCCTCACGACCGAAAAGAAGCTCGAAAGCTCAGGAATCAGGCCTTCCGCTACATTTTATATGAAGGCAAATTGTATAAGAGGTCGTACTCCCTCCCGTTGCTGAGATGTCTCGAATCTCTAGAGGCCAACCTCGCACTGTAGGATGTGCACGAAGGATTTTGTGGAAGCCATGTAGGAGCCAGATCCCTGACGCAAAAACTACTTCGGTAGGGGTACTACTGGCCGACCTTATTTCACGATTTCATGGAATATGTGAAGAAGTGCGACCGCTGTCAAAAGAATGCCAGCGTGCAAAGACAGCCGGCATCCAAGCTTACTCCACTCAGCGCACCTTGGCCATTTGCACAGTGGGGAATGGACATACTCGGCCCCTTCCCAACAGCGTTTGGGCAACAAAAGTTCTTCCTAGTTGCGATCGATTATTTTACCAAGTGGATCGAAGTCGAACCACTAGCGAAGATCACCGAGACTAAGGTGCAGGACTTCGTCTGAAAGTCACTAATCTACCGGTTCAACCTGCTCCAAACCCTTATAACTGATAATGGACGGCAATTCGCTGGGACAAGGTTCATCGAATTCTGCGAAGGGCCGAACATCTCCTACCGCTTCACATCGATGGCTCACCCGCAGGCCAGTGGGGAGGCTGAGGTGACCAACCGGACCCTACTGCAAGGCATCAGGACAAGACTCGACAGGGCTAAGGGGGCTTGGGTGGACGAACTCTACCACGTCCTCTGGGCATACCGAACTACTCAAAGGATGTTGGTCGGAGAGACACCCTTCGCCTTGGCTTTCAGTACGGAGGTAGTTATCCCGATTGAACTTTAGCTCCCATCCGTACGAGTTGTGGGCTTTGACGAGCAGCTCAACCCCCAGAATCTTAGAGTTAACCTCGACTTGCTGGAAGAAAAAAGAGAGGAGGCCCGTATCCGGATGGCAGCCTATGGATGGAAGGTGGCCCAGTACTACAACTCCAAAGTTAGGGGTAAGACGTTCAGAGTGGGAGACCTAGTGCTTCGGCGAGCCGCCGTCTTCCAACCTCAGAGTTAAGGAAAGCTCATCTCAAATTGGAAAGATCCGTATGAAGTGGTGGAGGTCATCCAACCCAGGACCTATCGCCTGAAGGAGCTCGGAGGAATAGTGCTTCTCCGACCTTAGAACTCAGAAAATCTGAGGGTGTATTACCAGTAGACTTTCTTGAATAAAATTTTTTCGCTCAGTATTATTATTTTCTGATGCAAGAATTACGTGACGATAGAAAAGGAGTGGATGAAAGTGGCCCGTTAGGAACAGGAGGAGAACCTCATCCTAACACGAGCAAAGTCGAAGGCCTCATTTGCCTTAGATGAAATGGGGGGAGAAGCGCGAATGATGGTCCGTATGTTCTCCCACAGCCCGTTAGGAACAGGAAGAGAACCTCGTCCTGATGCGAGCAAAGTCGAAGACCTCGTTCGCCTTAGACGAGATGGGGGAGAAGCACAGACTACGGTCCATATGTGCCCCACAGTCCGTTAGGAATAGGAGGAGAACCTTATCCTGATGCGAGCAAAGTCGAAGGCCTCGTTCGCCTTAGACGAGATGGGGGGAGAAGCACGGACGATGGTCCATATGTGCCCCCATAGTCCGTTAGGAACAGGAGGAGAATCTCATCCTGACATGAGCAAAATCGAAGGCCTCGTTCACCTTAGACGAGATGGAGGAGAAGCACGGACGACGGTCCGTATGTACCCCATAGTCCGTTAGGAACAGGAGGAGAACCTCGTCCTAACACGAGCAAAGTCGAAGACCTTATTCACCTTAGACGAGATGGAGGAAAAAGCATAGACGACAGTCCGAATGTACCCCCACAGTCCGTTAGGAACAGGAGGAGAACCTCATCCTAACACGAGCAAAGTCGAAGGCCTCGTTCACCTTAGACGAGATGGAGGGAGATGGGTGACGGTCCGAATGTACCCCCATGGCCCGTTAGAAATAGGAGAAGAACCTCATCCTAACGCGAGCAAAGTCCAAGTTTGAGCTCCAAAGTCTACAGAAAATAGGATCTCCGTTAACCTCAGCCAGAGATAAGATCTCTCCCGAAGCGACTGAGACAACCTCGGCTAGAGGTAAGATCCACGACAATCTCAGCCAGGGTGCCCGAGACAACCTCGGTCAGAGATAAGATCTCTTCTGAGCGTCCGTGCCAACCTCGGTCAGAAATAAGATCAGAGACAATCCTGACTGCAGATCAAATCTCTCTCGAGTATCTTTATCAATCTCGACAGGAGATGAGATCTTTTTCGAGCTTCGACCTGAACCAGCACGAAGCCCGAAAGAGAACTTCGACAGTCACCTTTTCTACACTCTCTTTCTTCGAGTTTCAAACTCGAAAGTGGGGGGACTATTGTTGGAGATAAACCCTACTCCTGTCGAAGTCCAGTTCGATGCTCTGCCTAATGCAACCAGCGGCCGTGGAAGAGCTTCAACAGATGGGTCATAGTCGAGCCCTTTTAGCCGGTCGAACTTCTCAGTGGTCGAGCTCCTTCGGACTTTCAACATCTAGGCCGAACCCCTTCAGTCGGCCGAACTTCTTAGCGGTCGAGCTCCTTGAACTCCCAGCAGCCGAGCTTTAGTCGAACCCCCAGCGGTTGAGCTCCTTCGGACTCCCAGCGTCCGGACCAAACCCCTTCAGCCGGCCAAACTGGTTAGCGGTCGAGCTCCTTGGACTTTCAGCAGTCGAGCTTTAGTCGAATCCCCAGCGATCGAGCTCCTTCGAACCCGTTCAGTCGATCGAACTGCTTAACGGTTGGGCTCCTTAGATTCATAGGAGTCGAACTCCTTTCGAGCCCCTCTTTGGCCGAACTCCTCTTGAAGTCCGAACTTCTTTGAAATTGATATATGCCCGAGTCCACCAGCCAACGTCTGCTTCCTCGAGCTACAGCTATCGGACCTCGATGGTATGACCGTCGTTATCAATCTGACGATGCCACTTTCTCCGTAACTAGTCTCATGCGGCCCGCAATCGGACGGCATGGCCACCACCACTGGCGACACCACTCTTTCTGTAATCAGCCCCATGCGGTCCACGACCTATCAGTATGGTTGTCACTATCCGCCTGATGACGTCTTTCTCTCCGTACCAAACTCCATGCTGCTCCAACAGCTCTCTATCAGGCGATATGGCCGTCACCATCGATTAAGCTCCACCTATAAAGGATCCTCTAGATATGCTATCTCTAATCTCTAAGCTCTAAGCTCTCCTCTTCTTCCCTAAGCTCAGCGAAACTCATTCCCGAGCACTTCATTCCTATTGACCGGAACTGACTTGATCATCGGAGGATCCTGTCGGAGCCACCCCCCACTGGCTCCAGATGGGGCTTTATTTTGCAGGTCCCTGACAGTGACTTCGTCCACTACCGCTCCAGCTGATTCAAGCGACGATCAGATTCTGCGTCAACAGTCATAATATTTTTCTCTAAATTATATTGGCTTGCCTCTTGCTTTGCTCCTCTTCCTAGCATGGCTTTCTAGTACTTTGCTTGAATCTATCTATTCTTGTCATCCTTTGGCAGAATCTTCTCCTCAATGCCCATGGCTTCATGGCCTTCATGCTAGTTTTGTTGATATGTCTTCAATTGCAAAGAGTTTCAACTCCTTTTAGATGCATTTATGGAGACATCTAACATATTTTATGAAGATTGCAAGATTATTAATGAAGATCCCGAGTGAGATAGCTTATTTGTAGAAACTAGAATTAGAATCCTGAATATATGCTTCTGCCATAGGTACTGCCACTTGATCCATTAATCCTTCTCATAACTGATTGGATAAAATTGCTACTTGATTTAGCCCTTAAATTTACTTTATGTCAAATGAAAGGTGTCATTATTCCTCATATATGAATTTCATTAGATAAGGGCATGGCTAGAAAGCTTGAAGCGGATAAAAAATATCTTCATAATACTAATGTTTTTATAGAAAATGAAGTAGGTCTTTAATCGATCTAGCCAATTATCCAACCTCACTATATTGATAGTCCCATCATATGCAAGGATCTTGATTGGAGCTTTGACTTTAAAAGGCTGATGAGGAGAGGATGATTCTTGTCCTCAAACGTGAAAATAGGATTTGCTATAAGAATTATTGGTGCTTGTTTTGAAATCATAGTCAATCAGGATATGATCTTGATGCGATGGATAATCTTGTTTTCTAATTATGTGAGATGTCCCTTCATCTCATCATCGACTAAGATAAAACTGGTAGCCATATCCACTTTGTCCTTTAATATACTTCAAGCACTACTAGTCCTTTTTCTGTGCACCTGGACTATAAATTAAGGATCCTATAAATGCGGAGGACCAAGCTCTAATACTAATTCGATCCAATCGGATCATTACGTGTTAACCTACCCTCTTTATTCCCCTCCTTTTTTGTGAAATTTGTGAAATATAAACAACTATTTTGTTGTGGTGGTAGAAGGTACGTACATTTTAGTATTTTATCGCTACCTCCTAAGTTTTTTTTTTAAAAAAAAGGTATAACTTATTATAAGGTCAGTTCATACACGTGAATTTTTCTTCTTCTTTAGAAGTTTTATATTGAAAGATCATGAAACATGGTCAAAGGCAAGATCCCACCGTAGTTCTATTGTATGGGCACCAATAGGTTTTGCCAACATGGAAAGCTTGAATTCTCTGATCCGTGCATATGCATTCATGGAATTGCTTATTTTGCTCCTGCTTGGACAGGATGCAAGTTAATTTTGATGTTGAGTGAGAGAAAAATAAGAAAGCTCCAATCGTTTGTTTTTCTGTTTCTTTTCTTCTTCTTTTTTTTTTTTTACTGTTGGTAAACTCAATCTATGATTTTATATCAAGCTCAACATATGATTGAAAGGCAAGCACAATAACACACCTTTCACCCACAAAGCTTCTCACTATTAGAGAACGTATTAGTTCTTTCCCTCCGTCAAAAGTTCTGGTTTACACGTCCAAACATTGTTATGTCCAGCATCATCTTTTTGAGATACGATAAGGCATGCTAAAAAGATCATGAGATAGCTTTGACAATTACATATCCAAATGAACATATTTTCTAACAATTTTGGTTGCATGCAGATAACAGAGTGACCGCATGTAATGTTAGCGTAACCAAAGATCCTAATTTTTTTTATATGTGCCATGCTGCCCGTTACGTACCACTTTGAGATATGCAACTCCAACTCGTGTCCTCAAAAGCCTCCAGCACGCAACTAAGATACTTTAGTATTACTTTCTATTTATATTTTCAAATATATTCGATATTATTAAGTATTTTAAAAATAAATATAGCAATGATAATAGAACAATGATCAGCGGAGGTGATGGTGATGTTGGTGGGGTTTTTTAAAAAAATATTATTCTTTAAATATTAATTTTTAAAAGTATTATATTTTTTATTTTATTTTTAAAAATATTCTAGTTTTGATGAGTGCGATGCTACGTATTGAAACAGCATGTTGGACATGCGAGTTCGGATGATATGACCATCAACTCAATCAAATTTAAAAATTCAAATGAACCTGCATATTAAATATGCCGATTTATTAATTGCACTGAACCTACATTTTGATCAAGCAGATTTGGTTAATTTATGATCGACCGAACATTCAACAAGTTCATTAGTTTTATTGAACCTATATTTTGAACATGCGAGTTTATTGCAGTTTTGAACAGTCGGACTGCTTTTTTTTTTTTTTCCATTCCAATCTGCTCTTCACCAGGGCTAGGGGAGGGGACGGCGGTGGCATGGGGTACAAGAGGCGCTTGAGATTGGGAAGGGGAGGCGGGGATGATAGCGGCACCGGGTCACGATCGTGCGGAGTGCGGGAGGCGCCTGGACCAGGAGAGGGAAGGTGGGTTGGGCGCCTCCAGTGCGGCCGACTGGGGAGGGGAGGGAGGCGCGGTGCGGTGGGAGGATAGGAGCCGACGGGGTATGGTTCTCGGGGGTGTGGTGTCTAGCGGAGCATAGAGGGTGCATGCGGGCGGGCTTCATCACTGCTAAGGGAGGCATGGGAGAGGGGACAGCGGGAAGGGGGGAAGGGGAGGGCGGCAGCAGTGGGTGTGCTAGGGGCCGGCAGGTGGGGGAGGGAGGGGTTGGGGGGCGGCATTTGCTACCGGAGGAAGGGAAGGGCAAGGAGGGAAACGAAAAGAAAGAAAAAAAAATTGAGGGGGAGAAAAAAAATAAAGAAAGAAAAAAATTAATATTTTTATTATTAATTTAAATATACTATCTAGTATATTATTTTTAAGATAAATTTTAAAAAATAATATATTATTAAAAAATATTATTTTTTTAACATATTGTTGGGGATAAATTCCGCTTCCGTTGAAGTCTAGCTTGATGCTTAGACTAATACAACTGATAATCACATAAGAGCTTCGATCGAGAATTTTTCTCTAGAGGCCAAATATTAGCCGAACTCCTTCAGTCGGCCAAACTCTTATCGGATCTCTTCTTCAGACGGATGTATACAGAAGCCGAACTCCTTTCGAACTTCTTCCTCAGTCGGATGTCTACAGGAGCCAAATTCCTTCCGGATCTCTCCTTCAAATGGATGTCTATAGGAGTCGAACTCCTTCCGAACTCCTCTAGCGGTCGAACTCCTTCTGAACTCCGAACTTTTTCATCCACGATCGGAAGCCTTCCAAGACCTGCGATCGAGTTGACGTCCTCGATCAGAAACTGCAAAAAATGGATCGACGGATTGAGGAGCTTGGCCACGTCACCCCAGCTCACCATGATGACGTCCGCACCGATCCTCCTTTCTCTCTCCAAATTATGCAAGAGCCCGATCCACCAAACTTCAAGCTCCCCCAATTTGAAAGCTACGATGGAACTTCTGATTCGATCGATCACCTGGAAGCCTTCCGAACCATGATGCTGCTCCATGGTGCACCAAATACCATATTATGTCGAGCTTTTCTATCTACCTTAAAGGAAGCAACAAGAAATTGGTACTCGGCATTGAAGTCGGATATGATCTTCTTCTTTGATCAGATGAGCCATCAGTTTGTGGCTCACTTCGTCAGCAGCCGACGTCCACACCGAGGTTCAGATTTTCTGATAAACATCAAGTAGAAGGATGGAGAATCCTCCGGGCTTATGTCACCCGACTTAATGCTGCTATGTTGGAGGTCCGAAACCTAGATCAGTCAGTTGCGATAGCCGCACTTAAGGGCGGCCTTCAAAAGAATGATTTGCTATTCTTTCTGAAGAATAAGTACCCCAGAGATTTTGCCGATCTGCTAGTTTGGGTCGAGGGATATGCCCGTGCAGAAGAAGTCTTCAAGTTAAAGGATGAAGAAGCTGTAGAAGAGCAACAGACGGGCGAGTCTAGTAAACTCGTGGCTGATGGAGGGCCGAATGAAGTTCGACCGTGCTCACGGAATCCCTTCGAGTGCAAGCGAGGCCGAACTCCTCCTCGAGCTCGTCATCAAAGAAGCTCCTGGACAGAAGGGTGCGAAAAAGTTCTCCCCTCTAAAGGTTTCAGGGCGGAACAAAGTTCGGTCATGCCCATGGACTCCCCCTTAATGCTCAAGCACTAAAGATTCGTCTTGAGTTCGTTATCAAGGAAGCTCCGAAGCCAGGATGCGAAGCGTCCTACTGCAGCTAGAACCACCAATGAGGGAAGGAACAACAAGAAGATCGGTCGTCTCCTGACATCATCAATGCTATCTCTGGGGGGGCTTAGTACTTCGATGAGCCGCCATCTCTCAGCCTCAGATCCAGGAGAAGCTTACCTCGAATTGGAAGGATCCATATGAAATAGAGGAGGTCATCCGATCCGAAACTTATCGCCTGAAGAAGCTCGGAGGAACAACGCTCCCACGACCTTGAAAATAAGAGAATCTGAGAATGTACCGCCTATAATTTTTCTTCAATAAAACTTCTCCATTTCAACATTATTGTTTCTTGGTGCAAAAATTATGTGATGACAGGAAAGAAGTAATTAAAAAAGGCCAAGTTAGGAATAGGAGGAGAACCTCGTCCTAACATGAGCAAAGTCGAAGGCCTCGTTCATTTTAGATGAGATAAGGTGAGAGACCTTGATAACGACCCTTATGTGCCCCCATAGTCCATTAGGAATAGGAGGAGAATCTCATCCTAATGTGA